>VXBJ01001149.1:1021123-1126177 GCA_013400055.1 Nycticryphes semicollaris | reverse complement strand
TTTTTTTTTAGCATGTCAGTTCAATAGGAAGATCTTTGGACATCACCACTGTCCGCATGAATAAGCTGCATTATTTATTTGAACAGGGCATGTTAGTGGATCCTCCTTTTCCTATAAGCAAAATAAATCTGAGTCAGTTGGCATGAGCAGGGGTATTAAATCTGCCTTCCCTGTCTGGACGTGGGGTGTGTGGTGGGGGTACCCTTGCTCCTCTGCGCTGGAGACCCATGTTGCTGAGAGCCTGCAGGTGGCAGTAAATTTATACTGAAGTTACTTGCTAATAGTTACAAATTTTTCTGTCTAGGTCCTGTTAGGTTTTTTTACACCGTTTCCTTTCGCTGTGGCGGTACTACAACTGGTTTTAATCCTAATGCATACTAATTAAGGGGTATTTGGAAAGAACAGATAGTACCCAGAGTTCTAAAGAAGGATTATCTTTTGCTACTGTATCGTGAAAGAAAATTGCTAAAGGCTTAGGAAGGAACAGAAATGGATTAGATGCTTTCTAGTTGCTATAGAAACAAAATATGTAATTAAACAAAATGAAACGTATTACAACTCTTACACTGATGAAAGCACTTAGGAAAGGTTGGACAATGAATGAGTTTTATATTGCAACACCAAAGCGAGAAATAAACAGAGGGTTTGGGTTTATTTTTCTAATGTGATTTTCACCTACTGTGTCTTTTTGTCCTGGGTTAACTGAAACCAAAAATGTTTTGTTTCCTAAGGTGAATCTGGAAAAAGGAATATCAATAATAATAAGCAATAAGTAATGCAGGGAGGATCTGCATCAATACTGTTGCAAATTAATAATATTAATATGCTATACTAGGAAAAGAATACAGGTCTTAAATATGTGCTTTTTGGGGGAAAACCCCAAGCATTATTTCATGAGTATGAACTGTTTAATTACACTTGGTTTAAAATAACTTTTAACAGCTCACTCCAATGTTCCTTGATCTATAAAAGCATATAAACGGTTTCATACCCTTGCTCTATAGCTAAGGAAGACGACTTCATCACAAGAAGCGTGTACGAGAAGAACTTCAATCGCAGAGTAAGTGTTTTAGGGTTTTAGGCTGCATTTCACACGAGCCGGCAGTTAGTGCCAACTGCCACAAGAGGGCGCTTTCAGGTTTCTCATTAAATGCTATTTACTCTTAAAAGTTAAACTCGAGATCTCAGAATGTTCTTGTTCCCTGTATCATAAAATTTCGAAGTTCAGAAATGCAGCAGCGTTTGTTACTTCTTCTTGTTCGCTGTGCTCTGAGGATGACCATGTCTGCTATTTGTGAATCGAGGAGGGGCGTTTCTGTGGAAGGATCCCTTCTTTAGCACGTTTCTTAATATGTGGCCTGGGGAAGTGGATGGAAATTGGTTGGCTTTGTATTTTACACCACCGCTGCCACCCCAAAAGGGAAAATAAATAAATAATAAATATATAGCAAGAATGATGGTATATGATTCTCATTGTTATTGGTCAGAGTGAGGGAAAGGAAGGAAGGTGAAAAGAAATCCCACATCCAGTTCAACATAGGATTTCAAGTTCAGGTCATTATTACAAAGCATGGCTAAAATATCAGAATCTACCCCTATGTGGACAATGATTACCTTGGGAGTACTGTACGTGGTACATCTGCACCTGCTTGACAGGCTTCTATGTGGAATGAATCTGGTTTATCCCTTAAGTCCCAATGAGGTCATCGCCTGCCTTGATTTAGCACATCTATTCTTCGGGCTCTGCAGCTCCAGGTTGGAAACAAACAGTAGGAGAGGTGGGAAGGGGAGGCAGAGAGCCAGGTCTGTTGCGGAGGCAACGCGTGTCAGGTCCCTACCTGCTCACTCAAGACCAAAAGGGACTCAAGAGGGGGGAAAAAGGAGGGAGAAAAAAAAAAACTGGGTTAGGAATTAATTTCAGATCTGCCTGTCTTGTATTCCTCCAGCAACCAGTTGCTTCTCCTTCAGGTGTGTCCTATTGTGTTTGACTATATTTACACTGGTTTCAAAAGCAGCTTTAAGTGTTAGTCCAAGCAACCAATCCTATCAAGTGTCTTTAAAGAAGCAAACAAAAACCCCTAGAAAAATACATAGATTTTCCCCTTTGCTTTTCTTTTTTGGGGGAGGAGGTGGGGATGTTTAAACCCATTTAAGTCGTCAGTGTTTTAGGATACCTGCCACTGCTAAGACTTCTGAAGGCAAAATTTTCCTTTTTTTAACCAGGCAAAGTTGCCTGGAGTTTTTAATAACTACAGACTAAGCTTACTATCACTGTTAAACTGTTTTTTTTTTTTTTTTTTTTTTTTTTTTTTTTTTTTGTGGTGGTATTTTTTTAAGTTTTTAGATAATAATGAATACATTAAATAAACATACATTTTGCACTCAAGACCCAAAATTTCACTTCAGTGGAAAAAGTCAATAATATCACAAGGACTTAAAATGTCACAAACCCTCATGAATTTTGCAACCATTTTTAAAAGTGAGGAGAGGCACACCCAAAGCCAGGGTGGAGATGACCCACAAAACCACTTAGAAGGTATACTTTACATGTGTTTGAGTAAAAACTTTGATTAATTACTAAGAAACAAGTTTCTGGTTTCTTTGTAGGCATCTGAAGACTCTGAAGTGGAAATAACATGTTTCACTAATACTGTCTATAAAATTCACCTCTGTCTAATTTTGAACATTTTTTTTTTTTTATTTCTGAACCTAAATGGGATTTTGCACTCCTCTCTTTTCTGTGTGTGCTGTCCATACTTGTCTTCAGTGGAAGGTGGTGACATTTTCCTGAGAAACAACGCCTGCAAAACAAGAACAACCCTAAAATGAGACTGTCACTAAGGGGCGATGGTATATTTGCATAGATTACGGACCTGAGATAGTTGTTGTGTCTTTAGTGGTGCAAGAGACACCTTGTCACCCCCCAAGAGGAGAGTTGACTGGGAATATAGTTCCAGTGAGAACAGAGAAGCAAGACAACTAGATTTTAAAAACTCCCAGGAAAAAAAATATAAATATGAATCCAGCTGGTCTGCTGTGGACTCTCTGGTAGGAGGCTGCTTGTCCTGCCTCCCTGCTTGGCAGCTTTGGTGCGCTTGCCTTTGTGCTTTGTTACACTTTCCTGCAAATCTTCTGTTTCTTGCTCTCAGAATCTCACCTCTTCCATCTGAGTTCCTTCAGACACCTACGGTGAATCGCCTGGTGGCCACTGCTTTCTCTTTTGCTGTAGGACTGCAGCACCCTGGGCTAATGCAGCACTCTGCTCACAGGTGAGGAGAAATACCTCACTGCAAGCAATGTATTTAAGCGTTATCACTAGAAACCTTTTATTATGTCACAATAATGCAAAGTTGTCAGAATTTACATCTATTCTTAAATGATTAACAGCATGCTCCTGTGCTATGCTCCAACGGTGTGTGTTCAGGATCTGTAACGTACCAAATTCTTAATTTTCTGTGTTTAGCACTACAGCATTGTTTTTATACTCACTAATGCTATTATGAATTACTTGACCCTTAAACCATCTACAGCTTCCTGAAGGCTGAGACAATTCATGTTCTCTTAATCCCTGACTTTCTTTTAATTCTAAACACTCAGTATACAACCTTCAGATACATTCAAAAGAAGACAATCTTCTCATAACCACCATTTAGAGGAGAAAAAAAAAAAGAGATGGTTTTCAAGAAGATAGGGGTCTAGAAAGGTATATGTTTTCAGATTTCATCATGAGCAAAAGATGTGGCAAAGAGTATAAAAGTTTAATCTTTTAAAAGGAGCTGTATAGTACTTTTGATACGTATTCTTAAATATCAGGGAAGACTATAGGATATTACACCATATCCCATTTCTTTAACTGAAATAAGCTGGGATACCCACACTGGCTCCACTGTGAGGTGAGGAGGGGTTTGTGTCAGGAAATATGGTGCTGAGTATTAATTGACAGGAGATTGGTGTTAGATGAGAGAGAGAGAGAGAGAGCACAAAGTGCCTGGGGCACGTGCACAAAACCTCAGGGGACCAGAGCTGAAGGTCCTGTGCTGTCACGGGTTATTTTGAGTCTCTTGTGGGCAGGACCCAGAGTGCTAGTTACGCAGCTGAATCTGTTCCCAGACTAATTACAGCTCTGCCACTGTCTCAATGAGTTGCCTGAATGCTGGTGGTGCCCTAGAAATGAGGAATGTAGGGCATGCCTGACCGCTGAAATGGTGTGGGTTTTGTTTGGTTTTGGTGTCTTTTCTCCCTAATCCCCCACTGGTTGTTTCTTACCTCTGTTGCCAGCCTTTCTGGAAGCTGGAGGCAGCCTGCAGAAAGCATCAGATGTTGTCCAGTGGCAAAAGCATTCATTGTTTGGTGCACAGAAGACCTCCATGCTACTATGTATCCACTAAGCATTAATCCTAACAGGTTTTTGGTTTTATTATGCAATATACAACTTCTGCAAGCCGTGAAAACACCGGGTCATGAGCTTTGGTGCTGAGGACACTCCTGGAGGTGCTTCACTTCAGGATCTCTCTGGATGTGGATGCTTATTGGAGTCAGGACTGCTGTAGCCGCCTACAGAAGGCTACTCTGTCCCTCTGCTCTCTCTCCCCTCAAAACTCTGCAGGGCTTTGCTGCTCAGATCCTAAATACCACTAGGAGTCTGGATTTTAATCTCAGCACGTGTCTGAGCCCACCTTGTAGAATAGCAGTTCCTTGGTGGGAATCCATGGGATTTAATGTGTTAGATAATGGTTTGCTCAGATGATCTTGTGGTGAGAACTCTAAAGCTAATAAAAATAGCCAGTTACATTACACAGAATGCATTTTGAGCCCAACACAATAAGCACCTTTTTTTGCATTTAAGACTATGAATCCAGATCCAGTTTTTAATGATACAAGCATCATTTTGTTGAAATGATTATTGGATTGAAGTAAATGAGTACCTTGAGTAAGACGAAGTCTATGCGTGGTATGTAACTGATAGCTGACTAATTTTTTTACCATTTTAACAGCAGGAATCAAATCACAAACGAGTGTTGAGTCTATCGTTTCTCTTTCAAGAACTCACTTGTGCTGAACAGCCTAAAACTCAGCACCTGAGGAAAAAGTTGTGAGATGCTGTGATAAAATGTACTATGGATTGCAAACCACAGTTACTAAATTCTTGGATTTGTCCAGGTTTTCTCATTCTCTTGCAGTGTGGTCTTGCTACTTGTATGACTGCAGTATTCATTAAATCTCAAAATAGAAAGCAAAGGAAAGCTTTTTGGGTTGAAATGCTATTTTTTTTTTTAATTCTTTCTTCCAACGTTTCCCTTTTAAATAGTTTGAGATGCATATAAATATTCCTAATGACTAGGCAGTAGTCAGCCAATTCCAACTTGCCTGCAAATGAACCATTTTTAATCAGGCTTCATCTGAATTGGGCTCTATCATAAAAATTTCACATGCAACTCAGAGAAAGCTGTTTCTCATTTTAAGTAATGCTCTTTCTTTGCGGGTTTTTGTTTGGGGTTTTTTTGTTGTAATTGGATTTTGGTTTTTTCCCTTCCTGGGGTATAAATAGCTCAGTATTGTTTGGAAAAATGTAGAATAAAAGTGTTTTCCTGGCCATGTAGAATTCAGGATGTGGGTTGCTTTATTATTGTACTTTATAATGCAAGAAAGATTGTTATTACAGAAGACTAACCATATCCCACTCATATTTCATTTTATGAAGGAGACCATCACAGAGAGGGTTGTCTCCTGATACCTAATATCGGGCTAATCTCATTGTCTCTGATTTTATCTCTGGAAACATACCTAACCAGGCTGTTATTAGCAACCATGTTGGGTGAAAATAATTAGGCAAAGTTTTCAGCATCACCAGCTTTTGGGAATTGATGTCCCTCACTTGGAAGGAGTGATCCAGTATGGGTGGGCAGTCACTTTACTGGCTGTGAGATTACAGGCCCCCAGCCAGGACTGGGCAGCAGAGGCACTCTTGATGCTTTATAGACAAGAGGTGGAAGAGGAGCAAGAGTGACTTTAACCCTCAACCTTCAGGTCTCCTCTACCTCCCTCCATAGGGAACAGCAATGTAAGCCATTCTCTCCCACATACAATTAATAGAATTCTTTTGATAAAATCCCATAAAAATCCCAAATGGGGTAGGGATCCAGAGGCACACTGTGCATTGATTGGAGACCCATCTGATGCCTTGTAGTTTGGGATTCCCAGCATCTGAAGAGATGTAAAATCATCTGTACCATCCTCTACTTTTTTTGTAGTTCCAGCTCCACTAAATGATATTTTAAGTGATACTTCAGAGAATCTGAGTGCCTGTCTTGTGGCGATCATAACAAACCAGGACCTCTTGCTGCACAGCAATGGTGTGCTGATTTTGAGGGAGAAATGTAAAACCAAATGATCCAAGTCTGTGTAGCTGGTCTGACTTGAAGAGAGTGAATGTATGGAGAAAAATACTATTCTGTCTGCTCTGAATGCCGGTTATTAAATTCCAGACTTTAGCTTTTATTTTATATGCTGTATATGTAAGTCTGTTGATATTGTTTTAGCTCTGTACATATTAGATACTCTGCAACCTGGTCCTGTACTTGAGAAACCTGTGAACGAACTTTTGCATTCCTGGTAAGTCTTACAGACATTGAATAGTAGTGTAGAAACATAAAATCTGCTTGTGTACGTGTGCAGGTCCTGGAGGATCAGGCCTTTGGCATTGAGAGAAGAGGAAGAATTACCTGCCATCTGTCAGATCTTACATTTAAAGTTTCTGTACTGGTGTAGTGCTCAAGCTACTCTGCCATTGATAATATTTCCTCCATGCTGGTAGGTACAGGTGTGAGCTATAGCATCAGTAGAAATTTCTGTTCTCTTCATATAATATGGTCTGTGATTTAAAACAAAAATCTTTGCCAGTGTTACACATACAAACAGAAAATTGAGAGCAACATGACTAGCTGTAAAGTGTGTGCAAGGGTAACTTTTCTGTGAATTCTGGGTTGGGTATCAGCATCTACAGGAGTTGTGGAGTCTTTCTGGTGGCCCAGTGGCTGAAGGATCGTGTTTGCTTCTCTGTTTTATTACTTGCTTAAATCAAATCCTCTTTGCAGTTTGCCACCGGGTCTTGTGAAAGCTGAGGTTGGTGTGGTGAGAGAAATGGGAAGTGAACTCTTGAGCTTAAATGTGCCTCAGAGAATAGCTCGGGGCATCCGAGCTTTGCAGTCCTCAGGTCCTTGGCTAAGGGTTTTGGAGAAACCCATGAGTGCACACTTTTAAGTGCTGCACAGTAAGTTGAGTTGAATTCCTCTGTGAGGTTCTTGATTTCATGGAATGTTGGAAGTTTCACAGCAGCTTCTCTTGAATAAACAAATTTATTGAATTAAAAGTGAAAATATGAACACAATTGGTACATTAACATCGGTGTATTTTCCTTTTAAAATGGTTTATTTTTCAATCTCAATTTGTATGCAGCTCTTGTCTCCCATTAATTTGTTAAAATTACCGCCCTGTAATCCAGAAGTATGAATTTTGTAGGTTTTTTTTTTGGAATATATATGTGCATGTGGACTTCTGGTATTTTGAGCATAGCATAAATGGATACTTGGTTATTTGGTTGGTGCAAGAAAATCCAATACTTTTATTGTGCAATTTCCTTGCAGCTGCAAGGAAAAAAGACTTGACCAGTGAAAGTGTCTTTACTGTACTATTGCTATACATAAGTGATAAATGTTTACTAGCATTTTTTGGTAAATCCTCAGATGCTCAGCATAGTTTAACAGCCTTGTTTTAAAGGCAGCTTCAAGTGCAGTGCACTGTGAATGGAAGGGAATACTAATAAAGATGTTGGTGTCTAAGATTCACTCCACTACAGTGTAATCAGATTTTTCTGGATTTTTATAAAAAGCAACTGTGAATTAATACTCCATTAATTTGTCTGACGTATAAAAAAGCACGTTATGAAAGCTGAAAAAAACCCACCAAAGGTTGGTTACCCTTGGGTTTTGGTAAAAGTACAAAGGTGACTTGACATGATTCTTGTCTAGCAAACTGGTTTATGGTGTAGTAGGCTTTTCTTTTCCCATAGAAATGGCAGAGAAATATATTTCTCTATTCTTAACAAATATTTTTGAGTACTAAAGTTAAAAAAAAAACCCACCACCACCCCTCTGGAATGATATTCAAGCTTCTTCATCTTTTGGTCTTGTCTCTCTATGGTTGCCAATTGCCTGTTTCAGCCTGGCTATATGGGAACTGATACCCAGTGTGGCTGCAGATGTCACTTCAAGTAGACCTAAAGAATGTGTGTGTCAATGCAGTACGTGGAGGTAAAGCAAAGAACTAAGTACAAACCAACATTTTTTACTGTATATATCCATTTCTGTCTGCTGCTCCTTTTCCTTGAATTATGTATGTCCTGACAAGAGATGTTGATGGTGCCAGTTAAAGCCAGTGTAAGTGGGCCTTTCTAACCTCTCCATGTGGGTATGCTTTTGTTTGTTGGTTTTTGTTTGGCTGTTTGGGTTTTTCCACTTGGGTTCTCATTGCTTGAGACCTGGCACCCTGCTTTAGCTGAAATGTCAGTATCTAGGTTTTTTTTAAGGTTTAGCCCGAAGTGCTTTAGATTTGGAAAAATAAGTTATAGGTACTGAGGTATTATGGAAAATCTTCTGCCTTGAAATCATATTTATGAGAACCAAGTTCTTAAAGAAGAAAGGTGTTTGTAGCTATAATAATAATAAACTTTAAAAATAATGGTTTAAAGTTCTAAAAATAAAATAATAATATCAAGAAAACAGAATCACAGAATCACAGAATATCAGGGATTGGAAGGGACCTTGAAAGATCATCTAGTGCAAACCCCCTGCCGGAGCAGGAACACCTAGATCAGGTCACACAGGAATGCGTCCAGATGGGTTTTGAATATCTCCAGAGAAGGAGACTCCACAAGCTCCCTGGGCAGCCCGTTCCAGTGTTCTGTTACCCTCACTGTGAAAAAGTTTTTCCTCATATTTAAGTGGAACCTCTTGTGTTCCAACTTGCACCCATTGCCCCTTGTCCTATCACTGCCTGTCACTGAGAAGAGCCTGGCTGCATCCTCCTGACACTCACCCTTTATGTATTTATAAACATTAACGAGGTCACCCCTCAGTCTCCTCCAAGCTAAAGAGACCCAGCTCCCTCAGCCTTTCAACATGGATGCTCATGCATTCACGGCTGTAGATAATACTAGAAATGGTGACTACTTATCCTAAAACATGTTCCAACTCTTTTGAACTAAAACTACACTCCAGTTGAAATTACCTCATCCAGTATTTTTTTATTTGTGCCGTTAATAGCCATGCGATGGGCTTGAGATGTTATATCATCTAAAATACTTTGCAAAATTGAGTCTTCAGAGGGTAAAATGTAGTATTATGTGCTGTGTTCATCTTTATGATATTTTCTGAAAGACCTAAAATTTCACCTTACAGCAGTTTCTCTGTCTCTTTCTGTCTGTCTCTTCTGAGAACAGAAGAAAGTATCTTGCCAGTGAGTGTTTTTTGTTTGGTTTATTGATTGGGTTTTTAAGCCTTTGACATGCTGGAATTAACAGTAAAGCTGCTAAAAGATAAAATGAAAAATCTTTTCTTGCTTATGTCCCTTTGTAAGACATTCTTACCAAATATATTTCTCTGTTTTCAGGGTTGTGTTGTCCTCTAGTTTTCTCATACAATTTGCACAGAAAATTAATATATGCTAACTATATAAATTAACTATTAAATCCAAGGATTTCTATTATTCTGAGAAGAAAGGGCTGCAGAAGCCTTATAGGGGAAAAAAAAAGGTGCGCAAATACTGAGCATTCTTATTATCCCATTCTGATTTACGTTCTGCACTGTTATTTGTGAATGGCTTCCCTCTGGTTAGATTTGAAATATAAAACAAGTCTCACTGATGTAATAAAGATTAAAAAGTACACACACAAGAATTAACCACTTAAACTCTGCCAAAAATCTTCTAGTCTGTGTAACTGAGTGTATATATATCACATAAATTTATTTTAAAATATTATATATGTCATCAAGACAGTTTTATGGGAAATAGCTTCAATCACTAAGTGAAAATCTTCTGTTTCCAAGATTTATCTGTTAATATTTTTTCCCAGACTGCAGTGTGGAAAGTTTGAATTTTGTTCCATGCTGACAAAAATAAAAAATTGTTATGGTTTGAGAAAACCCATAACAATTTATTGTCGTTTAGACAGTTATTCTATCACCCGATGACCCCTCCCCACCCAGGAAAGGGCAATTGGGGAATGCAAAGAAAGATGAGGGATGAAATGTAAGTAGATTTAATAGAATAAGACTAAACATTAACAATAGTACTAAAGAACCAGTATTGATCCCGATACTGATATAAGATATCCAGGAATTATACTCAGTCAATTCTATCAGCAGGAAGCTGTGCACTCCCAGCAGGGGACAGCAAGTGTTGGACACTGCGAGTGCAATGGCTTCAGGAGGAAAGGAAGGACTCAGGGGTCCGGCACCGGAGCAAGGAGTTGTCTGGATTGCTGCCATCAAGGGAGAGAGAACTATGCAGCAAAGTTCTCTAATTTATATTGAATGTGACATTCATGGTATGAAATAACCCTGTTGGCCAGCTTGGGTCAAATGCCCAGGCCTTGCTTTTCCTCGTCCCTGTGCTTGGCAAGGCCCAAAACCACTGAGACCTGAATCTCACAGAGCCTGGCAGGCCATAAAATAAATATTTTCATGAATTCAGACACTATAGTTTTCTAAAAATGCAGTTTTGCCCAGCATTAGACTAAGAAAAGTTAGTCCTATGTCTCAACCCAGGACAAAAATCTTGCAGTAATGTTCTTTGTAAGACAGAGGGAACACTTTGTATTCATTAGCAAAACCGTGGGCCTAATGTAGAAGGTGTATAATCTGCTATATCCAACTGCTACAAAAATAAAAGCCTCAAGCATTGTTGGCCAAGTAAGCCTTTTCTGCTTCAAAATACTGTATAAGATCAGATTCACATCTCCTTGCAGAAGAGAGGCCAAAAATAAAATTATGGCAGAACTGTATTAGGGAAGAACAAGCCTAACATTCCAGCATAATTTGTACTAAGATTACAATGCACCCAGACGTATGTGTGTTTGTACACACATGTAAAACATAAGGGTGTATACAAATATACACCAGTCTCTCCAAAGGAAGACTGCAAACGTGGTGCTATGTCTAGTTCATGTACCTCACCCCTTAAACTGCTTATCTACTCAAATTTATCACACCTCAGAAACAGTCCTATTTCAAGAAATTTAATATTCTGACAGAGGTTGCATGACAGTTTAATATATACTATTAAACCTATTTTATAAGCAGAGTTACTTGGTGCAGGATGTGTTCACCTGGAGGAACACAAGTTTAGATACTTCTTGGTGACCCCATAGGAAAAGCTGAGCTGTCTTCCCATGGGTACCACATGCTGCTTTGCTGGCTGCGTGGTCCCCTGGGTGTGCATCATGTCATCGGGTATTTCTGTTCCCCTCACATCCCTGTCTCATGTATGTCGTCGTCTCCTGGTTGGTCAGGGAGACCTTTCTCTGAGACATGACCTGGCCTTGATAAACAGACTGTGGGAATAGTGAGCTTTATGCTACCATCTGAATTTGGCACAGATGTGCCAGTGGAGGCCCTGACAGATGTGGAACAGCATGGTGCCCAGCTTCAACAGGGTGACAGAGCTTGACTTGGCTAATGCCCATGGCAGGAGTACAGGAGCCTGCTGGTGGCATGCTGCTCTCAGCTAATGTGCCATCATCGTTGTAACAGGCTACTTGCCACACAGTAAACAAACTGCTCGAAAATGACAAGGCAGATAGTAAGGCAGGTACCCCTGAGCCCAACACTGTTGTAGCAATCCTTTTCTGGAGCTAGGCTGGCAGGTGAACGCTCATGCTATGAGAGGGGCTGTTTCCAGCACATCCTAAATGATACATTGCAATACAAGATGGTTGTGTTGGCATGTTGTGCTGATACAGCTTTTTCTTTTTCTTACCTTAAAGCAGTTTTAACGTAGCTCGTACTCCCTACTTTGCCTTACCTATACAGAACTACTTGTACCTATACACAGCTGACCTATAGCCATGTCTGAAATGTGTTCATCATCTGTTTGCAGCGAAGGCCATGTGTCCTGTGAGCTGCCTATCCCACCGCAGGGTGCAGCAATCCAACTTACCCTAGAACAAATCCACATATGTAACGTTTACATTGGTGATTTATAGCTTAGGACATCAGTCTGTAACAATTTCAGGTATTCATAGGAAAAGAAAATATCGCATCATCTTTACGTTATACTAGATGCAACACTTTTTTATAAAAAAAACATTTACTTTTTTAAACACTGAGATAATATTAACAGGTGCATTTTTAGAAAAGAGCATTCTTTCACCAAGTAAAATCTATAAACAGATGGAATGGCAACAAATTTAATGAACTACTGAGTAGCAGCAGTGTTTCCTTTTCATTTGGTAAGAATTATTCTTACTGAAAAAAAGGAGTCAAATGTTGCAAATGTGCCCATGTATACCTTTTTAAAAAGTTGTGAACTTGGACTGTTTGACTGAAAAATAAAATGTCACATCTGTCAGATGGTCATTTTTAACATCCAAGAAACATATGCATCACAAAGTTATGTGTAAGTTGCTCTCTCTTACTCTTAGACACAAGCTTTTCCGTTTATACTAGTTTTATATTCCGTTTTAACAGCCAGTGCATGTGTTGTTGCTCAGCTACAAAACACTTGAAAAAGTTGTGTGATGCAGGTATTCTACCAGATGACTTTTGCCATGTTTTGTTTATCAGAAGCTGTATTTTCATTTAAATTTTCATTCCAGATTTGTATTACAATAGTTGCATTTTTCTATGAAGGGCAACCAATGTACTTAACAGTCAAACCCAGAGCAGTAATTAGTCTGGAAGAGATCAGAGCAGAGCAGCTGCTTCCCTGTCAATCCAGTGCCCTGCTTGAAAAAAAAGTCCATTTGGATGTGACAAATGCAATTTCAATTGCCTTAGCAGAAACAACTACTCTTTAACTTAACCCTTCTCTTCTGCAAGGAACTCGTGGGAAGAAGAAATTCCTTGACCAACTGTGTCTCCAAAACCCATCAGAACATGTCACAGGGGGAAAGTAGTGTCCAAAGTCAGTGCCATGTTCTGAGATGAGAGTTGGTCTGATTCTTTGCTGAGTGACAGACGCAAACCATGTCGGATTTAAAAAAAAAAAAAGAGGGAATGGCAGCCAAATACTCTGATGAGAAGCTGTAGAGTTGGAATGGTAGCATTAACAGCCCACCATCAGAATTGTCAGCAGAGAGATTTCTTCCTTAATGCACCCTGCTGAGGTAGATGATCTCTTGAAATCTATTTCAGCCCAGCATTTTTATGATTTCTTGGCAATATCTCCGTATTTTGGCTAGTACTCAAAGTCCTGTTCTCTCTTCTTTCTCTGCCCTATATTGTCAAGTGGCTAGGGCAAAAAAAAAGAGGTTTGATTAAAGTTCCTTCACCTTTAAAGTGAAGGGTAAAGCCACACTCTATAAGAAGAGAGAAGGTGAGAACATGTCTATGTTCTCAGTGCAGAGGGAGAGTGAGGTGGCAGAAAAGGAGGTCCTTACTCAGTAAGGGGAAATGGTAACACCACCCCCACCATCCCCAAGCATGGTAGGAGGAAATGTTTGAAGCAATTTTACACACTGGAGGGGAAGATAGCATAAAAGTTACAGAATGCCTTAGGATGAAGGAGAATAAGAAGAAAGAGCATCACACTGCAAAAAGTATACCATGGGTGGAGTGTTCCCTTCCCCTTACTGGTGTTGTCTCTGCTGGCCTGGTGAAGGATGTTTTTACAGTTCCCATGCATGGGAGTGGGAGAAAGGAGGTGGGAAGGGCTTCTCTGCAGGTTTAGTCAAGGACTTCTGCTACAACATGCTGGTCTGAATTTTGGTCACTTTCTCTGGTTTTAGGTGAACGCTTGTTAGACTATAGTAGCAGTGAAAGGCTCTCTCCTTGGCTGGCTGGGAACTGAGCTGATGGTTTAGCAAACTAAGACAACCTGGTGGTGCTTGCTTTCTTCTAGTACAGGTGGAAGAACTAATATACACTCTTGCAGGGCAGAGTAGCTGGAATCAAATACTTCTGTCCGTAACAGTTAGCACTGGTAATATATCCTGAAAATGTTAACAGTTTTCAGTTATCTAAATACACAGAAAACCCCTCTTCTCGCCACATCTTTCCCAGAGATCTGTGTTCATTCAAGTGTGCTAATTTTCTTAAGTAGTTTTTGCCAACGATATAACTCCAGACACATTTTTCCTTCAAGTTACCTGTAGGCACTCTGCAGTAGCAATTTTTCTTCCATTCTTGTCTTTGCTTACGGAATGGTCAAGAATGTGCTCAGCCCTGGTGTGACTCGAAAACTGCCCTGGTCTGTGCTGATGGGAGAGCTGCACCTCCCTCCCAGTCTGCAGCACGCCCATATCCTGCAACGCCCAAAAGTCTGTCCTGCAGACACTGTAAAGTTGGAGCAGAGTTTGGACAATTGTTTTACAGCTGTATTTTTTTTTTTTTTACCTCAAATACAGACATTGTAGTAAAACAAGCTTATTGCATTGTCAAATGCTGGGACAGGGGTTATTGTCTCATTCAGCATCCATAACAGGTGGGCTAACTGTGCATCCTTATGGCATGCCGACTGCCTGTACTTGCAACCAAACAGAAATTACCTCTGTTGCCACAAATGTTCTAACATAGGTTGTTTTAGTGGGGATAGTAGTTGCCATTTTCAACATATGAGCAATCTCTTCAAGTTTAATTTTTAAATTATCAGACAATTGTAAAGATGTTTAATTCTGGTAGCCCTAATGCAACTTTCTTAATGTGATTTGAAGGCTTTTAAAAACACCTCTTTAAAAAGAAGCCCATTTGCATTAAAGAGAGAGAACCTTTTCTTTTACTGCTTTTGTTCTCATCTCCTTTGAAGTGACAACATCTGAGATCTATGTAAAACTCAAGTGCTGTGTATGATTATAGGAATGACATGATATTAAGTGGTTGACCTACCTATTATAGAATTTGTAAGGCACAGAACTTTTTATCACACAGTGATAAATATCACACCATAGAGAACTGAAGCTGCAACTTCCCATTTGGAATGGAACCATTCTTTAGCCAGCCATAATATCTTAGACACAGATATTCTTTGTTTTTTCATTAGAGAGATGTAAATCTTGATAATTTTTCCCCATCTCTTTAAGGTAGAAACTGGTATTTCAGAAAATGACCCTGTTCTATATTTGGATATATTAAAAAGCGTAAGAAAAAGTTGTTTTAGCCAAAGACTGCTTTAGTTAAACTCCTTTGAGTATAAACAGGAAGGCATATTAAGCACATTTGTAGGGACGAGGCCTTAAACGTAAAACCTTCCAGTCCTCACTCTATGTTCAGTGTCCAGACAACCTAGTGAGAACACCTGAATGAAACAGAAGCAATCAATATTGTAAATCCTAACATTTTGAAAGCAAGAGTTATTAGTTGTGATCTTTAGGAAAATTAAAAAAAAAAAAACAAACCTGAATATAGATGTGATCCTATAAAATGATTTAGTGTGTCCTTTAAGACTAACAGATGTGTAAAAAAAGCCATTGTGCCAGTTGGGTATAGAAGCCCACTGCTCATTTCTCTGTGGGAGCCAGCAGGTTCCTCAGTCTGACGGCCACACAGGGCAGCAACACGAAGGAGTGTCTTCTAGAAATGGAGAATTGAAGTGGAAGGAGAAGACCACCTGAGAAATTATGCAGTTTGTGATTTTGTGCACGTTTATAAAAGCATCAAAGACTAAGCTGGACAAAGCAATAAGAGTTTCTTTCCCACTTCACAATTTAAAGTTCCACAGAAAACTTTACGGTTCTATATGTATATACTATATGTATATATATCTGTATGATATATATGTATATATATCTATAATATATAGAGAATTCTGGTTCCACAGAGCCTTTATGGTCGTAGATGTACAAAGTAAAGAAAGAGGAGATAATGTGGGTAGATGATTCTGTGCTAAGTCAAAGCATTTTTTCCTTGGGGCAAATTGGTTTGAAAAAATTTCTCCTGGTGTTATCCTGGTAGCATCTCTTAAGATATGTTTCGCCTTTTCCTGTCAGCATGAACTTCATGAGACTGTCATGACTTCTCAGATATGACTGATAGTGGCTCGGCACCTTCAGGTTTCTCAGATGGTCTTGAACCTGATCTTCTCCTATAGGAGGCGGTTCTTCATTCTCCCAGTCCCTGTTTTTGTCTTTCTGCAACTTGGGTTGTGTGGTTAGAGCCCTTACTAGTGAAGAGAGTCTGGTGAAAAAGTCATTCAGTACCTCAGCCTTCTCCATATCCTGGGGACCATGTCTCCTGTTTCATTCTGGAGAGGGCCCATGTCTTCCTTAGTCTTTCCTTTAACTCTGACACACTTATACAAGTTTTTAATGTTATCTTTGATGTCCCTGGCCAGACTTAATTCTATCTGGTCTTTAGCTTGCCTAATCTGTGTTCCTCCCAGTCTATCCATCCTTGCTTTCACCCTCTGTAGGCCTCCTTTTTGCTTTTAGGCTTGTCCAGGAGCTCCTTGTTTATCCATGCAAGCCTCCTGGCGTTTTTGCCTGATGTCTTATTTCTTGGAATACGCTTCTCCTGAGCATGGAGGAAGTGATCCTTGAATACTAACGAGCTTCCTTGGGTCCCTCTCCCCTCCAGTTCTTTATCCCATGTTACCGTACCAAGTAGATCCCTGGAGAGGTCAAGGTCTGCTCTCCTGAAGTCCAGGGTAGTAAGGTTCCAGCACACTTTCCTTGCTAGATGATCTTGAGCTCTACCATTTCATGATCACCACAACCAAGGCTACCGTTGAGCTTGACATTCCCCACTAGCTCCTCCTTGTTGGTAAGGACAAGGTCCAGCATGGCTCCTCTCCTCATTGGCTCCTCAACTATTTGGAGAAGAAGGTTGTCATCGACACATTCCAAGAACTTCCTGGATTGTCCTCAGCTCTGTTGCTCCTCCAACAGACCTTGGGGTGATAAAGTCCCCCCTGAGGACCAGGGTCTGTGCACACAATGCTGCTCCTATCTCAGCCTCCTTAAGTGCTGGAATTTCCCCTGGCAGGGGAATTTTCTTTAGAGGTTTTTGTTTTCTCCCTTTCTGTCTCATATGAATGATCTGAAAATGAATGCAAGTCTTCAGGCCTAACAAAGGAAGGTGTCTGTCTTGTTCAGAAGTTATGTGTTTTGTGGAGATGGTTACTTCCCTTCTGCCACACATTTACCACCTACTATGAGCACAGCAATGGAAATCTACTGCCAAAGTTGAGTTGTTAATTAGAGCAGAAACCGTGGCAGTTCTTTTCCTGGGATGTGCTTTGCCAATTCACTTTCTACAGACGTTGCATTCAGAATTGTTAGGAGCCCTGTTTTTGTTGTGCCCTGTTTTTTCTCCAAAACATTAGAGGTGAGTGTTGCACTCCAGTGAGAACAAAAGATGTTCATATTCATAGTGGATGTGAGTTCAAGCCTCTTTTGATTTTATTACAATTTTTGAAATAAATGGAAATAATTTAATGTGTGCCCTAAGAAATAATGAATACCGAAACAGTTTCCTTTCTTGCTTGCAAGGTCCATTCATGCAGCTCAGAGAAAGTAAAGGAAATTATTTATATGTACCTTATCACGCAAAATGAGACTTTAACGTTGCCTACAGTTGGTGTGAACAGCAGAAGAAACAAAAAAGTTCTTTGGAGCTCGGTTCAAGGGGGTCTGACACACTACAAGAGAGCCACATGACATCTGCACATTTTTCTGTACGTTAGCGCTGGAAAGAGGTTAGAATTACCAGGAAATGTTGCCCTGTGATTTCTGTATTGAAGTGGCTGCATCTGTGCCACCTGTTGATGACATGATTGGAGCATTAGTTCTTGCTCTGCCTTAGCACTATTGATAACTCTGCTTAACATCGCCACAGGGGAGGCTTTGTTGGAGGCTGCAGTCACTTCGCCTGAGCAATGGTGTACATTGGCTCCCCCATTCAACTCTTTTTTCTGACATTAGCGCATTTGAATGGGCCACCAGTGAAGCCATTCAGTGAGAACATGCAGCGGGGCTCCTGGGTGGCCCGGGGCTGGGCTGAGAACCCCCGTTAATGGACTGCCAGCCGCGGCCCATTGAGCTCCATGAACTCGGTGACCAAAGAAAAGTGAGACAAAGATGTCCCTCAGCGCAACGTGTAGGTCAGCGCTGGACAAAAGCAGACAGTGACCAATCAAACCTAGTTGATTACTCCGCTGAAAAGGGGACGCCGACCACAATGGGAGCGCTGCTCCCGCCGGGGCTGCGCCGCTCCGGCGCTGTGCTCCAATCTGCGCTCCGCACCGCACCTCCCGGCGCCCATCACCCGGGCGTCGGGAGTGCAGCGGCACCGCGGCTCGGAGGACTTAGCTGAGCTCTTGCGCTACTCAGGGAGGGATTTGCATTCCTTTTAAGCTTGCAATCGGTATAATAATCGCTGCAGATTGCTTATAAACACGCATATAACCCTCTGGCATATTATTCCCCTGTGTAGTGCATACACATTTGTATGTAGGGGAAACGTCAGCGGCAGCTAAGTGAATTAAGTGCAGGATTAAGCTCCTCATCTGACTAATTGTGCCTATTGTTGTGATAAAAATAACAATATTTCTCAAACATTGACCAAAGATCAGTGAATTCAAGACAGAAAGTACCAGTACCAGGTACTGTGTGGTGTCACTCTCCTAAATAACAAGCGTGTTCAATATTAAAATCACTTTCTGTTGAAAGAGGTTTTTCATTGCATTTTGCCAGTGATTATAAAATATTTGTTTAATTTTCTTTGTTTTGCTTCTAACTTTCTCACAGCTCCTGTTCACAATCATTAAAAGTTCTCTGCCAAAAGTCTCTCGGACACTAGGTAGTGAGAGCTTTTTTCCTTTCGGTTAAGGAAAAAAGGCCAGGGGAGCTGTTGGCTCTGAGCTATTTACAGCTCTACAGCTAAATCCTCTGACTTGGATCGGTGGCTTGAAAGCCACAGGTTGGCTTGGAATAAGGACAATGTGCAAGGTTACTCCCATCCTTGCATCTTTGTATGGTCTCTCTGAAGTCCATTGGAGAAGGGTTGTCCGTGAAGGTTAACAGAAGAGCTGTGAAAAACATCGTGAACCCCATGCAGGTGTTTTGAGCTCAGTTGTCAAATTTGCTCATTTGATGACCTGATGGGGATATGCCTTGACTATTTATCTGTGTGGATCTTGCTTTCAATCTTGTGAAAATGTCCTTCAAAAATTTGTATGGGTGGTAAATGTCCCTGCAGCTAGGAGGAAACCATGTACGTGTGACTTTATGTTGTATTTCCTGCACCTCATTCCCCACTCGCTTCACGAAAAACCCTTGGGACTGAGCTGTCTTGTGCCCAGAAGACGTATACTTGCTTTGTAATCAACCTCCCACAGACTTAACACTGCCTTTTCTAGATCACTTCTCCTGTCTTGAAAATGCACGTGAGTTTTCTGTAGCAGAAGACAATATGGCAAGCTCTCAGCTTCTTGCAAATAGCAAATTTCCATTTTGATTGACAATGAAGGATAGAAGAGAAATGAGTAATTTCTTTTTCTTGACATTATAATACCTTACAGCAAATATTCTCTACCAAGGTTTTTGTTTAGTTTTCTGTTTTTGTCAAAATTAAGACAAAGTGGACCTAACCTCAGAGATGTCTGAGAGAAAAAAGGAGATATGTGGATGTAGAGGTAGGATGCTAAAGCAGTAAGAATTAGTTGAAAAATACTGTGGAATCTCAACTCCACAATTTATTAATTTTAAATATAGACTGTAATTTCAGTATTGTAAAACATACAATTGAAAGTGACAATATGAGGAGAGAATTTTACAAAGAAAAGGCATGAAGCAGAAATAAGTCCTTTGGGAATGCTCAGTCTCGTTATAAAGATGAGGGGGATGGGGGTCAAAAAAAAGAAAGAGAGGGAGCCAGGTGAGATAGAGGACCAGAAAGGAAGAGACAGCTGAGCCTGATTTGCTCAGAGAAGATTAGAGAGGTCTAATTAAAAACCAAATATCTGCAGAGCACTAAGCATGTAAGTCAACTGTGGGTGTTTGAGCACTGACTTCTTACTTCCAAAGTCTGGGGTTTTTTTTTGAAACGATAAAACTATTTCCTACATTGCATAATTGTCCATGACTTTGTATGCCTTTTGGTTTCATTGCAGTTGTGACATTTAACTGTTTTTCCAAAAGCAAACAAGAACTCAGGTATCTAGGGAAGCTTTGGAAGACTGGATGGGAAATCTTGCTCCCCTTGGTAAGTTTGTGATGGTTACTAAGCAGGTAAGACAAGCTGCAGTCAAATCTCTCATGTTACTTTCTTAAATGTAAGCACAAAGAAGCAGTATGTGGGGATATGTGATTCTGTGTGAGCAAACAGTAAATATCCAAACTTATTTTTATGACTGCAGATATATCAGAAACTTCAGACACACAATAACAAAAATCATGAAGACTCTGCGCCTACTTATTGCCTTTAGAATCAGGTTTCTGCTGTAGCAGTAAAGAAAATGGTTAGGTTCACCAACATGGCTACCAACGCATACAACAGCTCATAACTAACTAGATCAGAGTTGTGTGGGCCTAGGGCAAAACGAGAATGAAAGATTTTTGCTGCTATTAAAGAAGAGAACGTGTTGAGAGAAGCAATCAGTGCAGTCTCTGGGGGGCAGCACACCACCACCTCCTGTGCCTGGATCTAACAGCCACTTCAACTTCACACATCACCTCAGAAGAATAATTGCTGCTGTTGCTAGAAACCTCAGACAACTTAGGTTTGATTTTACCAGGTCTCCTACAATAAGTATTTTACACACTGGTTATAGGAGTGTGTTACTTAAAATCTTAGGACTTTGTAAACATTATTAGTTTTACATACACTCAGCAATATCAGTTGAATTCTTGTCTCCTGTGGTTGCCCTCTGGTATAAAATTTGATAAAATTATCTTGATCAAAAATGGTTCTGGTCATTTTTCCTTTGCTTCTTGCCAGATTGTTTCCGTCACTGTAAAGGGTTTTGCCATGTGGAAAAACAGTCCTTTAGAAAGGATGCTCTTTTTGTTTGCTTCTTGCCAAGAGGTTTCTGTATTGGGTGTTATGGAATCTCTTATGCAATCTAGAACTGTCCAATGAATAAAGAGGAATCCAGGGGCTAATTTAAGTCAGAATTAGTTTTTGGTTATTTACTGTCTTCAGATATGTGTGCTAGATCTGAAAATGATAGGAGAGCAAAGAAGAGAATTTCCCTCATCCTTCAATAGGTTCTATAGTAAAACAACCTGGTATAAAGTAGTAAAAAGCACTCACTTTGTAAGTAGCAGATGTTTCTTCTGTTATTAATTGTGGTTCTCAAAGCTGAAAATGAAAAAATTCGAGTGCCCTTTTAAATTTGATTGATAATTCATATGCCCAATAGGACATTTGTTTCAGGACATAGTTTCAAGAGAAAGGAAATACTTTGCAAATTCCAGTGGAAGCTGATTAATTAGTTTTGGTTGAATACAAATTTTAAGGTGGTAGGGAGCACTCACAGAAACAGCAAGGAGAAAATTCCTGAATCTATTTGTAACCAGTAGCCAAGATTCCCACCAAGAGTGTATAAACCTATATAGCGGACTGCCATGACTTCTCAAATATGAAGGATAGTGACTTGGTAACTTCATCCACCATTTCCTTCAGGACCCATGGATGGATTTCATTAGGTTGAATGGACCTGTGCATCTTCAGTTTCCTTGGATGGTCTTGAACCTGATCTTCTCCTACAGTGGGCAGTTTCTCATTCTCCCAGTCCTTATTTTTGCCTTTTACAACTTGGTTGTGTCGTTAGAGCACTTGACAACGAAGACAGAGGCAAAAAAGTCATTGAGCACCTCAGCCTTCTCAATATTCTGGGGACCAGGATTCCCATTTCCTTCCAGAGAGGGCCCACATTTTCTCTATTTTTCCTTTTACCGCCAACATACCTATAGAAGTTTTCCTTGTTGCCCTTGATGCCTCAATCAGATTTAATCTTACCAGTGCTTTAGCTTTCCTAACCTGATCCCCAGCTGCTTGGACAATTTCTCTATATTCCTCCCAGTCTATCTGTCCTTGCTTCTACCCTCTGTAGGCTTCCCTTTTGAGTCTGATTTTTCTCCAGGAGCTTCTTGTTCATCCATGCAGGCTTCCTGTTGTTTCTGTCCTACTTCTTTGTTGGGACGCAAAACTTCTGAAACTTCTAGAAGTTCTAATGTTGTGTTCTGGATTGCATGGGGAGAGGCTGACTCCTGAGCACAACTGTCCTGATCAATGTTGGAGCACTACTACAGTCTCCTTTTCAGGTTTCTAGAACGTTCTGAAATGTTGGCTTTTGTCCAAAACATGCATACAAATTTAAAAGTGCATACATTTACTAAGTCATAGGTATACAGATACATCCTTCATTTTTAAAAAATGGATACTGAATGGTTTGATTAATCTAACTAACAACTGTAGTATGGTCTAAACTATATTAAAAAAAAAATCCAAAGAAAATGGAAGAGAAAATGCTGAAACTCCATTCATCATTTCTAGACCAAGAGGGATGCTGTGAACTTCCTTGTGATGCTGGAAAGCCTTGATGGCTTTTGTAAGTTTGTGATGGACACATCGCATATTAATTGCTGTTGTCAGGACATGAGAAAGACAAGAAGAGAGAGAGACATAAGGCTCCTTGAACAAGCAGAAGACAATAATTCTTCACATGATGAAGTATTTTATTAAACCTTTGGAGATCAAAAGAACAGCATCTAATTTAGGTGAACAGTGTGACTTGTTTGAGTAAAGCCTTAATTTTCACGTCCACCATTTCTGTAAGGTCAAACAACATTGAAGGGGTTAATATACTATGCACAATCTGGGAAAACAGACAACAGCTCACATTAACTAACAGTTAAGATAGAGAGACTATTAGTGCCCCTAGGTAAGATACATTCTGCTTAATACTTAACCCTTCTGCTGGTTAGATACTGCATGTCTCTGGAGTGCCCATATCCCCATACTTATTCTTCAAATCTGTTATTTTCAATAGAGAAATCTTTCTTATCATGCGTCTGCAACATCCTTCTTCCTCACTTCCTGGACACTTCATTGTGTCCCTCTAGTCCATAATTAAGTTCTTCTAAGGTATCTGTCATATCAATTGTAAAATTCTTTCCAAGGTTTATCACCTGGATGTTGGAAATTGCCCAGTAACAATGTATTAAAGTATTTGTACATACAGGCCATCTGTTGAATATTGCTGCTTAGAATTATGCCTATCCTACCACTTTGGTATGAAACACTGAAGAAATTGTCTAGAATGTGCGTCCTCAACATAACCACTCTACATCCTGTACTGAACATGGAGTTCTGTTTTGTGCAAGAAGAAAAGTACCTCTTTAATATATAAAAGCTACAGAGATTTTCTTCAGAAAATGTAATGGACTAAGAAATAGTCTTTTCTTAAAAAAAAAGAAAAAAAGGATTTCAATATGAAAATTAATTTGAACACAATTAAAAACTTAGTCCTCCTGTAAAAAGTTTTTGCATCTTTTCTTTTGCTGTGAAAGACTGTAAGAATATCCCTTCCGTTGTAAGGGCAAGAAAACATAAAAAGTGAAGTGTGCTTTTAGAAGTGGATTTATCTGGGAGGTCAAGTGCTAAAATCCCCCATCTAAGAGCCCTTTTTCAGTTGCGGAAATTTTCTATTTCTCATGGACTGCTATAGCACCTACTATTATACTTTTAAGAACAAATTCTTTAAAGGCCATGCTAAAACTATAAGCTTCAATATCGCTCCATGGAACGGCTGTAGGTCTCTTGACTTGGCCTCAACAACTATATTTGCCTAATCAGAATCTCATGATTATTAGCTCATTTTATTCCAGGCAGTAAGTAAAGCCTTTGAATATGAAAAAATAAAGTATATAATGATACCCTAATATATTTTAATATATTTGGATTTATTTCAAGTGTGACTCAGACTGATTTTCCAAGGGTTTATAAAGCCTGATTTTCAGAATGGTTACAATTCAGTGCTGTAATGGTTTTACCCCAAATCATTGCTGCATGCATCTTAACTTCAGCTCCATCTTCCTGTAGTTTTTATCTGACAATAAGTACTGACCTCCATTTCAGAGGGAGGTACAATGCATGTAGGTTTACTTAGAATCTGCAAAATGAAATCCTATGTTTAAACATAACAATGAAGTGGGGACAAACATGATAGAAATAAGGCTTTTATAAATCTAGCCCATGACATCTCTTTGTTGTTTAGAACCAAGCTTGAGTATAGAATTGCTTTTATCCAGGAGTAGTTTTTACACATATGATCTGTGGCTATAAATCAAGACTTCACCTTTAAGAGCATGTTGAGAGGGGACTTAGCACTGTGAGAGTAGACATACGGTAAAGAAGATATTTGTAGAACATGTCAGAAAAGAGAAGAGAAGGATGTATAAGGGGTCAAAAGCCAGACTAGCAGTATGAGGCAAGCAGGAGAATAGAACTAAAGAGGGTTTAGGAAGGACAGCCAACTGAGAACCTGGGAGTGACAGGCGGTGACCAGTATTGCTGGTAATTCACAGGGGTTAGGTAAGTATCTCTCCTGGAAAAGAGTCTATGATGTAGTTCAGTTGCAGTGGAAATCAGAGCAAGCAGGGAAACCAAAAGTAGTACTCTTGGTTAAAGTAGGATGGCAACAAATAAATTTGTTACTGAATTAGCAGCTTTTCAAACACTAAATACCACTATAACAAACACCCTTCTGAATGCTAAACAGCTCATAAAGGCAATTATTTTTTGCAAACAAACACATGAAAGAAAATTTCCCAATCACCTCAAACTGCTGTTTTGTGTAACCCACAAATGCTGGTTTTCATAAGCAGTCTACCAGTAGGGAAAGCCCCAGAAGATGAGCATAAAAGATTCAGACACATAAGTGTGATAATTGCAAGGTTTTTCCAACCTGAGACCTTGCTGACCTGGCTAGTTTGGGTTCCAGCTTGACTCTGGCTCATGGTCACAACTTGGCCCAGATTTGGAAGGTACAAATTATTAAAAGATGCCTAGGGTAGTTTGGGACAGCTGCCTATGTGCAGTCTATTAGTTGTATTTAGTATTGCATGCCTTATATTTTAAACAGGAGGTTGGTTGCCTTCCCTGCTGTGCTGACACATCTCCTGCTTTGAAGTGAAACTAATGTCCTGCTGGAAGCCCCAGTACCTAACAGAACTCCTGTGAGGGGCATCCGATAGAAGAAACCATCAGCAAAATGTAAGTCCAAGGTGCCCACAGTTTTGANAGTGGGTCTAGAAGGAACTGGTGCTTCACATTTCAGTACAAAGATGAGAAAGTCTTTGTGTCATGCCTGCATTCAAAATTACCAGTCAGTCACAACCAACATGCAGGCAAAAGTCTGGGCTTCACCATGGATTTGAGGTGAACTCCCAAGAAGAGGCATAAGGAGAATTTTGCTCCAGGTGTATTGGGCTCAATAGCAGACCTATGGGCAGCAGGGCTGAGTACAGCACTCCTGGCCTGGCAGTATTGCACATGTCATCTCCCCTTGCAGCAAGACAAAATCCTTCAGAAAAAGGCTGTGACATCAAATACCGCAGAGGCAAACAGAATTTACAGACAGCTTGGATTCTGCCTTCTGCCATCCCTGTACTGGAAGTCCCTGCCACACGCACCGCTGCTGTGTGGGCCTGAGGGCAATGATATGGAGCTGGCTGAGGGAGAGCAACAGGGGTTGCCCTCTGGCCTCTCTTGGTTTCCTATAGGCAATAAAATCACAGCCTAAAGACTCTTTCAATGGACCATTTTTGGTGGTGGTGGGGTACAAGCTCAAACACAATAGGCCTGTCAGTGGCCAGCAAGGAACTTCTAGCAAGCATTACGGCACTGTCATCACATAAGAACAGAAATGTCTGGTTTTTACAAAATATTCTGTGGCAGTTTAGAGAACTGTGGCAGTTGATGTTGTGGCATGTTTTATCTTCACTCTAGTCTTTTGTTTGTTTTCATATTTCCTTATATGCCTGATTGTGCATGTAAAGAAGGACAAAGTTCAGTTTTTCTCCAGGAACCCCGGGTTCAGAGGTCTCCTCTGC
This sequence comes from Nycticryphes semicollaris, assembly GCA_013400055.1. NCBI lineage: Eukaryota > Metazoa > Chordata > Aves > Charadriiformes > Rostratulidae > Nycticryphes > Nycticryphes semicollaris. The sequence goes on along the minus strand of VXBJ01001149.1, from coordinate 1,099,911 downwards.
CTCTGAGGCCCTTTTTTGGAAAGCAATGGCTGAAATGGGTTGGAAGGTTAGGGCAATGCAACTTGTCCCTCTTGGCAGCTTCTTAAGTTTCCAAGGGATGTTTCTGAGGTGTAAAATAAAGCTATAAGATGGGGGAGAACAGAACTGTTATAATTAAATTTGAGAAAGCTCAAGCAGCCTAGCTGTTTGCTAAGATGAGGGAGTGACCACAATCAAATTCTGTTTTTCAGGGTTTGGGGAGAAAAAAAAAACATAGTGAGTTGTCAAATCTACAAGGAGCCAAGAGTTCACTGGTGAATCCCTCCTTTGGGACAAGGACCTTGGGTGGATTTGGCATGTCACTGCACAGGAGGACTGCCATGAAAGGTGAGGTGGCAGAGCAGCACCAGAAGACTAGGTCCTCAGCAGGAGGACCAGGTCCAGCAGATCAGGAGGAGTATGGGGTCAGGAGCACTTGGAGGAGGACAAGGTCAGGAGAATTGGTAGGTTCTCTGTTTTTCCTTCTTTTCCCGTTAGTCTGTTTAATCCCACATGCCTTACTCTCTGCTTGATAGTGGAGACAGGTTGTCTAGAACCCAAATGGTCCTGTCAGGATGATATATGATGAATAGTCCCTTTTTTCCTCAGTTTCACCCTGCCCCTGTGGTCATGTTAGCAACCGTTCATGGGTTTGTAAATCTCGTGAGATATGGAAACTAAATACAAGTTTTTGAGTGGAAGGGCAGATATCTTCTTGAGCTCACCTCCTGCAGGGCCCCAGCAGACTGCTGCACCAGTGCAGCTGTGAGGGGGGAGTGGGCTGGGGTGAGCCTTTCAGACACAGGAGGGACTCCGTGTGGCACCAGTGCATATATCGAGCAGTGGCCTTGGTGTGCCAGGTTTCTGCGGAAAGGAGAGTGAGGCAGGCTTCTTTTAAGTGTTTTAGTGATTCAGGGATGTAATCTGGCCCTTGTGGCTGCCAGGCAGCGGTGTCAGAAGGATTACATAGGAAACTGAATCACTCCATTGAAAGTTGAAACACCTTCGGAAATTGCTTTGGTCCTCTGGTGAGCACAGTAGGAGCGAGGCAGTGAATATCTGCTGTAAACCCAGCACGGGAGGTACTTGTTCCACCTGCATTGCACTTTGAGGGTGGAAAAGTCTGGCTTTCCTCTCTGATTTACTGCTCTGTAGTAGTGACGGGAGATGTGTTGCCCATGTTACCCTCTTTGATCTGTTCTGAGTCATTTGGTGCTGCCTGCTGAATCACCAGTATAAATTTCTTTTTTATGACTGTAACCCTAATTTCTTCCACCTAACTCTTTATTTGATTTAACTTGTTGAACCGTTATTGAATTTGTATTATGTAAACATCTATCTGTGGGACTCAAGCCTGACAGAAGAGAAATCAATTAGGATAGGAACAAAAACCATACTTGAGAAGTCTTGAAGGACACTCGACTATATTTAATATCCATTGTGGGCAGGGAAGCTTCTATAAGGTGACTATTTCCTGACATTGGGAGTGTATTTACCATTAAATCATAATTGGAATATGAGATTGCATTTTATTATCCAGAACTGTTAAAATGTAGAAAGGTTTTATTTCTACAACGGGTCAGAAAGGTGTAAGAGCAGGTTGTACATATTTGAACGTTTATATCTTGAAAACAGTAGATAACAAGTATATTTTAAATACTTTTCTTCTGAATAATATATTGAAGCCAAACAGTATTATACTAGGTTCATCCGTATTCACAAAAGGGCTGTATTTTTACTCGAAGCTTTGAATTTGCATGACATATATCCTATGCAGTCTTGCAGAAGAAATATTTCCATTTTAGAATTCAACTTTTGTAACCTTTGGCAACATGTAGTATCAATGGCTCTTTGTTGTTTAAAAAAAGTGAAACTGTAAGCTATCCACAAGGATATGCAGGGCATTGCTATAGCAACACAGCCTCCCTTCCAGCACCAAGAGAGAAGTCATGAATAAAAGATGGGGTTCTAAAGACAACAAAATAGAAAAGGTTGTTTCAACCCCTCTAATACCTGACATTTGCAGTTATTTTGTTAAACGCAAACCTAAAAAAAAAAATATGTTGGGAAAGGGCATGCCTTTGCTGAAAGTATGCATTTATATATTGGGAATGTCACCAAGCAGATACACACTTTTTGCATTTATCAGCTTAGAAAGAGGGAGTAGAAATCAGTATCAGAAGCCAACAGCATGCAATTTCTTAAAATGTGTATGCATACATAAAAGAAATAATCACCTTAAATATCCATCTGATCTGAAAAAACAGTGGATGCTTGCTATCTGAATTAACATAACGAAAATATAATGTTGGAAAAATACCACCCATTTTCTGGTCTATACTTGAATTTTGAAAAAATTGAGATGGAAATTGTCCTTCAGAAAACGTAAGATACTCAACCTCAACAAACCCATCTTTTCCTTTAGCTATATAGATGTTATAAAGAAAGTAAAGCTCATCTCATTTTCCTCTGTGCCCTACTCCACTTTCTGGCCCTCATTATTTTTTGTGGAAACGTCTTAATTAATGAATTAACTGTGAGGCATAAGAATAGCAGTATGGTTTGAAAGGTGCTTTTAAAAAAATGTGTGTTATTTGTTACTGCATTTCAGTTCAGATTAAATCCAGAGAGGACTACAAGACCATTTCTGGGCTACAGTCTTGTTTATTGAAAGACTGTTTTAAAAAATACTGTTGCTTTGGAAAAAAATGTATCTCTCATAAATCACTGTATTTGAAAAGTACATGTATCTATGATAATCTTACTCAATTTATTCTTTGGAATAATTTACTATGTATATCTGTACTTGGATTTATTTTATTTGAAGTGATAACATCTTGAGAGATGACTGTCAGTTATGCTGGCACACTTTCACTGAGTAACTGTGAATGTGATATAAGAAGCAATATGAATGAGTAGTGGTGTTAAAAAACTCTCGTCTACCAGTCCTATGGCTTGGCTCCAAAGCTGGGAAACTCACTTCCTTCAGATCACAAATTTTATTTGCTTTGGGCCTACACTTTTCTTAAAATTGCATCTGTGTCCCCACTGAGCTGTACGAGTATGAAGAAAGATTGTAGAACAACATCGCTCCTCACCATTAGAAAACTCAATGAATTGTTATTCTTTCTTTTTTTTTTCCCCTTTTCCTCATTCCAATCCAGTCACTTTCCTGCACTGTGTAGTACAGCAAGCAGATGAGATCTCATCCTAGAGAATCATGAGAAATGCTTTGATCAATTTTAGAGATTTAAATGTGGAGTGAAACTTCCCTGGGCTTGCCAAAAAAAATAATGCTTTTGTGGGGACCTTGTTACTTTGGCACTTTTGCATGTGGGCTACTGCAGAGCTGCTAGCCATTGACATTGCTGAAAATCCTCTTTATTTTGCCTGATAGTTTTACAGCGTGTCACACACGTCGGCACTGAAAGCCTTGCCCTAGGGAAGACTTGTGGCTCTTTCACAGCCCTGGACACAGGAGCACTGAAATTATTCTTGAAGACTTGTAGCTTAGTGGTGATGGGCAATGGTGTTAAGCTTGACAGGTGAGGTTTTGAGAGGCAGGGTTCTCCTTATTGCCTTCGGTTGTTAGATTAGCAATGTAGTCATCAGAGTGATGAGTGCTGCTGCTTAGATCATGCATTAGTCAACTGCCGCTAAGCAGCCCTCTTCTCTAGAACAGGTGCCTTGTCGGAAATCTCATTGACATTGATGGTTTCCTACACTGAGCAACTACATTAAAACATTGACTGTTTCCTACAGTTTGACGTTTAATGACTCTGGTCACTGACTGCATTTTTGGTTCATTTATCAGCATCTGCAGGAAACATAACGAGCAAAATCCATTTCTCTGCCGGCCTGCAGAATTCTGGTTTGGTGCAAGACACCTGCTTGTAAGGCAAACTGGAATGGAAAAGGATGTATCTGTATTTAATTATTTTGGAAATATTCAGCCAATATACCTGTTCCAGTTTGCACATCTCCAGTTTTCATAAAACTTCTGAAAGATGTGTTTTCCCAAATACCATCTCACCATCTTCTATCACAGATGGCCCTCACCTCCACTATGGAAGTTTTTCTGAATAAAGAGAGGTACCCTCCACCCAGCTTTTTTCAGCAATACTGTTTTCTGATAGTATTACCCTGCAAGACAAGGGGAAGGGGAGAAGCAAAATATCATTTACAGGGTAGGAGAGGTGAAATTAAAATCTGCAGTTGTTAGCGTAATGTTATTCTGAGCAGAAAATTTGTACAGTACTGTTGCCATGAATAGTTAACAATATGATCCCATGCCAGCTGTTAAAGATATTTTAATAGCCTTTCTAATGCAATGTCGTAATGATTCTTTTTTGCAGTCCCAGTTCAATTTCCACCCCCGTTCAGGTGATGGATATGCTCAGACAAAGGACAACTATTTCACCTTCTCTTTGCCAGTTTGAGTCAACCTGTATTTATGTAATCCCACTGTGATTTAAATCCCAGTGTAAATCCCAATGTTAGAGCTCTTTGGACAGTAACTTTAAATTTGTCTCATGGATATTTACTTGCTGTCATTGTCAGAATTATCCCATTTTGACTATGCTGTCAAGATTTAATTTTGTTTCAGGCAGATGCCTGTATACTATGCATTAGAAAAGATCTGTTAATTTGTTTTTAATTCAGGGATAATGAGAATGCTTTTGTGTTGGTCTTCTATTGTTCCATTATAACTGTAATCAAAATTCCTTGTGCTTTTTTTTGTGACTTATTATAGAGAACATTTATCTTCTTTTTTACTTGCTGTCTCATTTTTTCTTGTCTGTTTGTCAATACAATGTCTCTTTAGCACTGAGAGTGGTCATGGCTCCAGTCCTGCTATCTGTATATCTGAACACCAGAAAAAGATGACACAAACCACCTGTAAGCATTGAGGTGGTCTAACTGATCCTCTCTCATGTTAGCAATTGCTGCACAAATTGCTTTGCCACTCTCTTTGTGGGAGAAATGGTTAACGTCCTTCAAACCATTCCTCACTGCTCCCAAGTGAGCCAGTTCTGTATGTTCCAGTAGCGCTGCTTACCCAGTGGATCGCTCTCCTGATTTTTTTTGTAGCCTGCTGTTCAAGGCCCTTATAGGATGCTATATATTTTTCCTTTGTCTTATTCCTCATGCTCTCTCACACTTCCTGAGCCTCCTCCTCTTCAAGCGGTGTGTGGAGCAGCTGCCTCCTCCTTGGGGCCACACGGCTATGTGTACCTGGCACTTATGACTGGGGCAACTCTTCTGCCTCCAGCAGGACTTAGATGTATACCATTGTTTTCTTGTCTGGTTGGATACAATAAGCACATAGCCATCTAAATCTGCTTGCATACAGGTAATAACACTCTAAGGAAAGTAAAGACTGTTTTCATAAACATTGTATTAGTGTATTGGAAATTGTTACCGTGTCCATGGGTAGCTTCTGCTTTCAAGGCCTAAGAATTTTTATTTTAAACATGAAACTCAAAATAAATCCAGAATTAAAGTCTTTGTAGGAAGCTTGAGGAGCTTATTTTTTTTAATTTTTTATTTTTTTTTTGGTGCTGGTCTGCATCTGAACACAGGATGGTTACTGTTTCTTTGTCAGGGCACATGGTTCCACTTGAAGAGTTCCCATATAGACAGCATTCCCTAGCAAATAGCAGAGTAGCCAAAAATACTGCAGCTCAAATTTGCAGATAGACCCTATTTGATGTTAAGTTTGGTGGAACAGTGAGCCATACCATGAAATGTGGCAAACATGTATGGATGTGTATTGCAAAGGTAAATGTGGTGGAGTTGTTTTCTGCTGTGTCAGGTGGACGGTTCTTTACCAAAAGCATTTCAAAATAACTGCAAAAAAGCGTTATATCATTATACAGAAAAATTAAACTATTCCAACAACATAACAAGAGCTCTAAAAAGAGCTCTTAAAAATCTATTGTGATTATTTAACCAAATAGTGAAGCACTTTATTTACCGCTCTATAAATAATAGGTAATGAGGGCCTTGTGGTGCATGCCATTGCCCTAACTCCTAATCACAGAATGGTAGAATTGGAAGGGACTTTCACAGAACATCTTGTCCAACCCCCTGCCAAAGCAGACCAGGCTGGACAGGAACGCATCCAGGCAGGTTTTGAATATCTACAGAGAGGGAGACTCCACCACCTCTCTGGACAGCCTGTCCAGAGCCTGTTCCAGTGCTCTGGCACCCTCAAAGTAAGGAAGTTTTTCCTCACGGTGAGGTGGAATTTCCTGTGTACCTTGCCATTTCCCAATAGTCTAAACAGACTGGATAAACGTCTGAGAGTGAAGAGAACTTGCCTGGCCACAACCTCCCCTAATACTTTAACCAATAAATAGGCATAAAAAAGCAAGAAATCTGTTCAAGAAGGGTATCCACACTTATCTCCCAAGTGTCTAACATCCGCTCTTATTATGGCATTTGCTGTTTATTATTCAGTTATGAATTTGATACTTATGAAGGCTACAATTTTATTAACAAATAAATAGGTAATTTATTCTGGTTTTATGGATGCATTGGATGGCTCGATTTAACAGTAAATTACAATAATCAAGTGATTCCCAGCAGAATTCATTGCTATTTTTGTTATTCAATAAAACATTTCCAAAGACAAAATCTCTTAGATACAGGAATTTCATTCAGTCTTTAAAAAAAAATATTTAAAATTATATAAACTAGCAACTGTACTCTTCTATTAATTTCAACCTCCAAAAAGGTACATTTTTAATGTGTTTCTTGATACAGGTTTTTTTTTTTTCTCCTTTTTGGCCAAGAGAAACATTTTTTTGTGTAAATGTAGGCAAATCCAGAGTTTCTCAAGCTCGTGTACTTCTGGGATACATGATTTGTCACAACCTAAGGCAAATTTTTTTTGCAAGAACCTCTTGATAAAGAATTGGCAGACTAGGATTGAGAAGACTTCATGAATGCCTTGCTAGCACTCCTCTCCTCATCAATAGGCCTTAATACAATTGAAGATTAAACATATTTAAATTGCAGAAAATGCAGCAAATAGCTGTTAGCTTTTGTGAGCGATGTATATTTGGCAACAAAAACTTTCATTTTAATGTTTTCTAGCCAAAGTATTTTCAGAGCTCCTCAGCTACACATCCTGTTGATTACTCTGTGAGTTAATTACATGCAAGAATACTAGGGCAGAGTGTTGTCCTTGAAAACCTCATGATGTCAATAAAAGACATGAAGGCAATTGTCTGATACCTGGGGAACTTACCTGGCTTCTGTCTAATCTTGAACCCAGGTCTGTATTTGTGCCAAGTACTCTGGGGATTTTGTTTTCAAACATTTCACTGATGTTAACATGGCTTAACGCTCATCAGAAGACATCCTTTTAAAAATCTAACCATCCATTCCATGAAACCACAAACAAACTTCAGTTGTCAAATTGTAAAATAGGGTTTGCAAGACAAACTTCCTTCATGTTTCCCTGGTTGCTGTGCACGACAAGTACCTTTTTATGGATGAGTGGTCCAGCATGGCAGAGATGGGAGGAGGAGATTACAAACATCACTTGGAAAAAAAGACACTCAACTTTATTTTTTTTTTTTTAACAATATGCTACTGATGAAAACAAATGCAAAAGCAGAGAAGAAAAAAGCTAGCACAGTAAAATATCTACTGTTTTCTCTAAACGACAAACAGACATAAAGACCTATAAGCCAGTAAGTTTTCTATTCTTATTATTTTTGGACCATGCTGTGACAAGACTGTGCTTGGATACAACGGACACTGAGGTACCAGGGAAAAAGACATTTATCCCCTGAGTACCCTCTTATGAAAGTAATGGGTGTAATCTAGCTGAGGTTGGTTTAGGTAGAGGCTATGTCCCAGGCAGTACTGTTATTTGATTGCAAAGAAATAAATCAAGAGAGGATAGAAAGAGGAGGAAAGTCAGGTAGATGAATAAAAGAATACCCATGGAAATGGAGGAAGAGGGACAAGAATCTAAAAATGGCAGGAAAAAATTAACAGGGAAAGGAATAGAGGGAAGGAGAAAAACAGTATTAATTTTGAAAAGGACAGAGGAAAAAAGATAAACCATTTTTGTTTTCTTTTATTAAAAGTTTGTTGTAAAAATATATTTACATGTAGTTGCAATTATTTTCAATGTTGTGTGTGCATAGATTTGTGGATACTTGCCTACACCTTAGATTGTCTAAGTTTGATTTGTCTGGAGTTCTTGCATGAGGTGGTTGTATGCAGTATTTTATTATATTCATAAGTGCGTTTGAAAGAAAAATATTGCTTTTCCAGCATGAAGTGCATAGAAGGGGGCTTTGGTTGCAATCCATGTAATTACAGGATGGAAAATTCCTCTTGGCAGTGGCGCTGCCATTCTTCAGTTCCTATCATTTACATTTCAGGCGGTCCTGGAAATTGTTGCTAGTTTCATACTCACTTAAGAAAGTAAGAGCCCCGAACATAGTCTTTAGTCACCTTTATTCATCCTTGAGTTCTGTTCAAAATTTCTTCATGCCACAGTTTTTTTAGACCACTCAATACACATTTACTTATATGAACCTCTTTTCCCACCCACCGGATATTTTTCACTGTGCTGGGGTGGCCTTAGTGAATCTTTCTCTGAGTAAAAATGGACAAGGCTTGTCTTAATTTTGTTCTTACTTTGCAGGAGATCTCTGTGTGAGTGACAAAAGAGATAGAGAAAAAATTATGAAGCACTATCCATATCCATGAACCAATTTAATTGTGATCTGGGTGATCTGAAGGCTCTGTTTGTGCCGAGCTGAGTAATTTGTTGACATTGACTCTTGTTGCAACAACTCTCAGTAATATAAAATGTCAAAAAATGCAAGTCAAAATATATATAAAATTGAGATTTTAAAACTTTTGACCCACTTTCACTTTAAAAAGCCCCCATGCTGAATTGAAACACGTCTTTTTAAAACATTGATTTTGAGTTGGTTTTCACCTGTAGCCTTTGGTTTGCTCCAGATCTAAGAAGAGTGACTTTTGTTGTGCTCGTGCATGGGGCAGTGCTTTCAAATAACTTTGGTTCTGCCACTGTTATAGTTAAAACATGGATAGAGAAGATTGATTTTGTTTAGCACTTTATATAAATATAAATTTGGTATGGTAAACCAAAAATAAACTTTCATTGAATATAATTATGGCCAGTACAATGCGGCAATGACTGTAACACAAAAGAAACATTAGTTCAGTAATTCATTTTTTGTTATTTTGCTTTTTGATATGTTTAAAAATGAGAATGCGAGGGTATTTCTAACAAAAAAAACTGAATTTTTCACACTATGAGCAAAGAATGAGAACAAATTGCTGACAGATTGAAATAATTTCTGTGAGGTCACTCATGTTGTGAGGAACTGCAATTATGCTTTTTTGCTTTTTCATCTTTATTGGTGCAAATAACAATGAACTCTTTCCTCTTTTTTCATTTCAATCTGGAAAACAGAGATTGCTGAAATGATAATAAGGCTGTCTTTTCCTTGCAAGATTTTATATATTCATGCTGAATGATAAAATGCAATGTCTCATCTTTAGCTCAAATCAAAGGCATTTCATGAAAAAGTCAGGCTTAGTCATGTCCACACACTAAATACTTTTTAAAAACAACAGCAACAAACCCCTGGCATAATAGATTAAGATGATCATAATACAATTTTTCACCAATAATCCAGGACAGCATATATTTTAATTAATTTTCTTATTTAATGACAGGGATTTCAATTACAATGCACACATCCATCAGTGGTTAAAATTATTAATGCTGTTATTTTAATCCAGTAACACATTATTAGAAATTTACAATGAAAATAAAGCTTATTTTATCCCTGAAATTATTTTCTAAAATCATGATGATCTGCCATGCAATACTGGCCATAGCCTTTTCAAATTCAATACCACTGAAGGCATAAAATCCAGAACTTCTTGCCCATCTCACCACCATAACAAAGTTTACAAGAAATTACATACAAATGAAGAACCTCTCTCAAAAGAAACTGAGAAAAGCATCCCAAAGGGTAAAATCCTTACAGGAGACCGTTTAAAACTACCAGAGCCGTCTTCCATTGTGGAACTTCTATACAAATGAGAAAAAAAAAAAGACCCTGGCAAGATAATGCAAAACTGTTATGAAACAGCCAAAGTTGTTGTTAAGCCTTCACTTGCTAAAAGCATTAGCACAACTAATACCAGCATTTAAAATGCAAAGTAGAAAGCCTGACTCTGTCCTTCTGATAAAGTGCAAAAGAAAAAATTCAAGAAATATAGGATTTTAGTCACCCCCACCCCCAAATGAATTAATTCTATTGTTATTTACTAAGAAAAAGCAAAAAAGAGGATTTTTTCATACATTTCTGTGTGAAGCACAAACTAAGGACCGTTGACTTAGCTGACATGAAAAAGGTTTAGAACAAATTGATATATGTATAGTAACAAACCGACAGAAAGAAACTGTGGTCATCTAGGAACTCCTTCAGAAATTAAAACTGAAGTGCTGAACTACTCCCTGTGATGCATAACTGTGGCTTACATCAGCCCTCACACCTGAAGAGCAGACAGTGATAGCCATGAAGCCAAGTTGTTTAAAGAACCTGTTTAAAAAACTGAATTTCATTAGTGCATCTGGACTCTATAGTGAGCAGACCGCTTGAAATCCTAACAGAGACCAGAATTAGGATGCCACTGTGGTTTAATGTGTTGCAATGGAGAAGAATCAGCACAACTTAAATATTTAATAGGCATCTCACAAAAGGCTAACAAAAATTAACTTATATGGAATAAATTTCTTCCAGAATTAACAATGGGTTAAAGAAAGTTAAAAAAAGAATAATTGGATAAATAATCTTCTTCCAAAAGATGTAATAGGGGAATAAATGGAGCTGTCTGCTATTCAGCATATTCTAAACAGATCTAGAAAGGGCGTGAATAAAGAAACAATTTTGGGCTGTTAAGAAATTACTCAAGATAGCCAAAGTTTACTGTAAAGAGTTGTGGAAGAATTTTACTGTGTTGAGTGGTTGGGTGAGAAAAGACAAAATTAATACAAAGTAATTTTCCTGAGGAAAAAAAAACAGTTTTAATGATGAAGCTCAGTGGTGGACTCTAAATTAGCAGAGATCTTGAGGTCCTGATTAATTCCTTCAAGAGGTCAGCTCAATTCTCAGCAGCTGTCAAAGACAAACAGAATATTAGGAAGTATTGGGAAAACAATAAGAAAAGAAACAGAGAGCCTGATTATGTGTATAGTGACGAGATGGGCACATAGTGAATGGTTTGTGGAAGGATATAAACCTAGAAAGGGTAGGAAGAAGAGCAAAGAGGAAGGTTAGAGGTATGGAACAGCTTCTGTGTGAGACATATAACTGTACCAGCACTCTTCAGCTTGGCAAAGAGACAACGAAAGGCGGGTATGATAGAGGAATATAAAATTATGAATGACATGAACAAACTGAATAGGGAATGATTACGCACTGCAGGGTACCCAAGGAAACTATTAGGCAGCAGGTTTAAAACAAACAAAAGAAAGCCCATTCCTGCATAACAATATTACATTTTCAGATTCATTTTCATGGGATGCCAAAATTACAAAAAACTTCAAAAGTGATTAGTTTTATAAAGAAAAGACCATGAAGAGCTATTAAACACAAGATGGATGATTTTAAACAGGAGTAGATGGCAACTATCTCTCTACTTTCCCTCTTTCACATGTTCTTTTTTCTAAACATCAGCTGCTGGCCACTGGCTGAGAAAAAATCTTTTAGTTTGATCTAGCATGTCTGTTTTTATGGAAAACAGCATAGAAAATATGGTTTATCCAATACTAAATATGTAAGCTCTGATTCTGCTATCCTTTCATCTGGCCTGTTCTCAGTATAAAACCTAACCAGATTTCATTGAGGTTGCACGATCAAATATCATATAACTGAGCACTTCAGAATTGCTAATCTTTCAAGAATAATCCAATCAAAATCTTCCATCAAATGATTCTTTTTAGACATTTATCATATATCTAATCATATACAAATATTTTCAACATTGCTAAGGGTAAGGAATAAAACGGAACCTGCAGCTTGAGACTCAATAAGTATAGAATGGGTTAAGGACAAACGAGAGAGCTCTATCTCCACAATCTAGCAAGAGATGCTAATTCAGTTTCTCTACAGTCTTCCTTTAGTGAAGCAAAAATTGTGAAGGAAGGAATGGTTCAGTATTTTCAATATCTTTGTGTTTATAAAATAGTACCAGAAGAACAGTAATCCAGGTGGTTGTCGTCTTTTATTACTGTATGAATGCAGAGACTTCCATTCAATTCAAGGGCTGCCCCCACTAAATATGTGGTTTCTGTGGGAACAGAAAACAGCCTGGTTGAAGAACACGGGTGTCTTCACGAGTCTGCAAAGCTAATGTGACAATGAATCTTTCTCTGTCAAGGAGCAATGTAAAAAAAAAAAAAAAAAAAAGCAGCTCTGGGATTGATACATGGAAGGTCTGCAAAATGTTAGCGGGGTTTTCCTCCCCCTTCCTGACTGCAAAGCTGAGCAAGTTACAGTTTAAATTTGCTCTGCTAGTTGATAGTAGTGTGAAAAAGTAGCCCTAAGTATTTGAGGCAGAATCAAACCCTTAGAGCTTGTGAGATGGGAGTAATGACAGAAAATGGAAAGGCCGGCAGTTAGTGTTGCCATCAGCAACTGAAATGTTGAGATGAACTGTCAAGAATCAAGTGTTCTCCTATTTATTTAAAATTTATAGACAGCTACTGTTGTATTACCTCGAATATTCACTTCTGCAGGGTGAAGAATGAAAGAGTCTCTTTGAGCGGGCACCCCGCTACTCTGGTGGCTTCCTAATGGAGCTGGGACCTGTGCTGCTGTTGTTTCCAGCACAAGAGGTCTGGTGACGTTAAACTGGGTGCTGGCTCCATGTGACAATGACAGGTGCTTTGCCCTGAGGGGCGGCCAGGCGGGCTCCAGCTCTGTGAGTGGTGTGTTTGCACTGTCACATCGGGCTGCCTGGAAATGCTGTGTAGAGGTGGGTATACGCAGTGTTCGATATGTTGCACAATGGCAACGGGCTGAATGGTTCTGTTGGTTGTAAGCCTGCAGTGTAAGAGAAGCACTGCCTTGAGCACCATGTCAACGTCCTGACCTTTGAGACATGGACAAACTCTAAGAACCCTTTTGTTTTGTGCCTAAACATGGTTCAGATGCTGTTGTATGTGCTTCAGTGTCCATGTTGAGGTGCTTTGAGGAATTTGTGTCAAAAATTGAGATGCAAATTGTATGCAGGTATCAGTGAGGATTAGATTTCCAAATTACTCTCTTGAACTTTCCCATTTAAGTTCTCATCCGCTCTGGCATGCTTGATGTGTCGTGGTCACTGCCAATTGCTTTCTGATTACATTTGATGTATGTTTGCAGCTGGTGGAACCAAGTAGTTATTTGCAGAAACGTTCTGAACTCACTTCTTGAACTCCTGGAATGATAGTTCAATGAAACCAGAATAGAAATGGGATCTGCATTTATGCCAAAGTGGAGTACTCAAAATGGAAAATTCATAGCATGTGGTCTGGATGACCCCGTATGAGTGTAGGTTTGATTTTATTGTCTTCTATGGAGACAAAGTGTTAGAAGAAAAGAGTAGGATTCAGTTTCTACCGTTATTCTGCAATTTTGAATAAAACAACTAAGACCTATAGGCTTTGTTTCTTCATACTGTTAAAATGCAGGTGTTTAACTTTGGCCATTTTTGTAAATTATTTTGTTTCTAAGGTTGATACTACATTTGTGAATTATTTTAACAAAGAAAATTAATGTGAATATGATGTTGTGGAGAAAAAAGTTGCCTCAAAAAATTTGAGAATCATATGAAAGAAAACTATATTCTTGGTGATTGTTGCCTCTGTAAGTTTGCTTGGACTCCAGAAATGAAGCTGCTTTTTGGATTTTACACAGTTACAAAAATGATGGCCTACTGAGGTGAATCTGATTTAAGTAAGGTATGAATAATTGTTCTTCTCCTCCTGGGATATATGATGCTGATAAAATTGTTGTAATTTCTTTTAATTATATGCAGATTGTAATGTGAAAAATATTTGGTCACTTTCTCTTAGCAATACTGTTTCTGCTGTCAGAATTAAGACTGTCAAGTAAGCAGAGTTAATAGATGTTTCTTTGAAAGTATCCATTCAAGAGTAATGCTTTAAACTTAGTTCAGCAATTCAGCAGAAATACAGGATCTAGTGGTGGTGTACTGCTTGCATGCAGTTATACTGCTGATAACTAATAACTGAAGGAAGGATGAAGAGAGCAGGCATACTTCCTTTCATTTGGTAGGATAAAAATGATAGAGATAAGGTGCAAAATATTCTTTATGTTAATACTAATTATGTTTTCCCAAACTTTTTCAGGTATGGACCACATTTCAACATGTGTTATCCTCTATTAATTGCATGATATTTCTATGGGGAAGTAGAGCAATAAGGGTGTTGGAGAATGCAACGGGTAATGGTATTGTGTTTTTTTTTATCCCCCAGTACCGGCTGGCAAGGTCACTGTCTGAATAGATTGTCTGTTTATAACCTTTTGTGTTGTACAAATAAGAGCTTTTCTGATGCAGTTCTCAGAAATTATAAAAGAGTTCAGTTAAATATTCTAAACACACAGGTCTTGTGGCTTTCCTTCCGCATTAACATTTTTGATAGTCTACAGATTTGTTTCTTGATTTGAAAACGTGCTTTCTGATATATCCTCTGTCTGGTCGCATGTGGTAGTGTTATGTTTTCCTGAAGCTGTTGTTGTTTGTGATGAATAGGAACTATTAGAATAATCTGTAGTGATGCTAATTCTCATTCGCTTGTAGTGCTGCTGCCTAGATACATAGTAATTGTTCCAGGAGCCTCCATTCTGATGACAAATATTCATGATGAAGACATCACTGATTTTTAACTCATTTCTTCTTTAAGCTCAGAATAACACTGGTTTGTTCCTAATGAAGAGAAGCAAAAGGATAAGTATATGGGTAGAGGATGCATATGAGGATGCATATACATTGCTTTAGTAATCCTAAGGTACTGTGAGACATCAGTTGAACACATATGATGTATATTGTTTATAAACAGAATCTTGTATGCTGCAATGTATTTAAAGTATGAATATGTTGGATATCGCTATGAATGTGTATGGATCTCTGTATTTTGCAACCTTCTCTGTCCATCGCCAGTATTAAGGCAATGTTGTCAGCTGCTGATTTCATGTGGTAGTGCACTGCATTGGGATGTGCAGCACTGCACCAAGCTGGGCACCTGTAGACTGTCATTAAATCTAAAACAACTTGGTTGCAATCCATCATGTTGTGTTTTCAACCTTTAAAAACCTGAAGATAATTTATTTATTCCAGAGTGGTTTAGCGTATGGCATTATCAAAACAGTTTTCATTTTAAAAGAATTTATAATAAACTCAAACAATTCAGGGTTTTTTTGCTTGCTTGCATGTATGGACATGAATAACTATGCAGATGTCAATTTCAAATGCAGTTATCTGTTGCCAAGTGTTCTTGCGAGAGATTTTGAGACCAGACTAAGAAATATTGCTCTAGAAAGTTCAGTTTGAGTTGGGATATCTGATTGGAGAGAGTGGTAGAAAGAGAAAAAGGTAGAAGAGAGCTTGACTTTCAGCAAGTTTGAAGTTGAAGGTTAGGTGGTGGAATCTATATTGCCTGGCATTTTAAAATCAAAAGAAGTTATCTTTCTAAAAGTCTTTGAATTTATAAAATAATAGATTCTGGTTTTGTCATATGTTCTGCTGGGCTCCAAGTTAATACAGAGTTTTTTTTCAGCTGTGAAGCAACAGGTTTTGCTTTCAGAGCACTCAGCTCTGAGTTTTGTCTATAGTGTTGCTGCTAAGCTCTGAGTGGCCACGGTGTTCATGAGACTGACAACTGGCAAGTCTTAGAAAGTAAAAGGACTGTTTAGGTATATTAATAATACCATACTTTGCTTACTTAACTGTATTGGTCTTTAATAAGACAGTTATTTGATGGACTTCTGCTCTTCATGCGCAGCTGGACATGTTTTGTTTCATTTAACTTTGCAGCTTCAGTCTTCCTGCTTTAGTTGTCAATTGTTAATTTGAACGAAACTGAGAAATCATTTGAAAATGTTGGAGAGCTTCTTTTGTAATGGCAGTTTGGTAATCTGACTTCTTTGTCCACAGACAACCCAGGGAATTTGCTCTCAGAGAGGCTTCTCTTTGTTCTATCTATCTACGGTACCATTAAAGGCCTTTTAAAAATGGAGATTGTAAATTGCAATATATCAAGTACAGGAAGGAAGGGATGTAAGACAAAATAAAATTGCATTCCAGAAAAATACCACTATAAAACGGAACTATTTCTTTTTGACTTTTAAGGCAGAATTTTATAGTTGTCTACATGGCTTTACCTTTATTTGTTATCCACGAAATGCATACTTAAATTTGGTTGAAGATAAATTGAATTCAAGCTAAATATATATTTATTTATAGACTATAGAGATTTTAGAGATTTAATATAACATGTTTATTTATGGATTACTGGAGTGTGCTGCAGGTTTACTGGCCACCACTTCCCCTTATCAGTATTTAAATTATTTAATAAATGCAGCACTTGGTAAATGAAAACCAAGCAACTTGCCTGTTCTTACAACAGCAGTTGTGGACTGACTTCTATTTTTATTAACTCATATGGACTGCTGCTTTTTACTGACATTCTGCTATTAGAAAGAAAGCTAAAAGAAGGAAAACTTGTCTTCTATTTGGCAAGCAAGCGATGCACAAGGAGTGGAAGCAGGGACGGGTATCCTGGGAAGAGTATAGGGACACTACCCAGTTGTGTAGAGATGAGGTGAGGAAGGACAAGGTGAGGTTGGAGCTGAACTGGTGAGGGACGCAAAGAATGAGAAGGGCTTCTACAGGTATGTCAGCCAGAAAAGGAAGGTCAAAGACAGTGTATCCCCCCTGATGAGCAAGACTGGCAACAAATGGTAACAATGGACAAGGAGAAGGTTGAGGTACTCAATGATTCTTTTGCCTCAGTTTTCACTGGCAACCTCTCTCCCAACACCTCTTGAGTGGATGGGCCACAAGGCAGAGAGTGGGAGCAAAGCTCAGCTCTAGAGCCCTCAGCACAGGAAAGACATGGACCTTTTAGAGGTCCTCTAGAGGAGGGCCATGAAAACGGTCAGAGGAATGGAGCACCTCTCCAATGAAGAAAGGCTGAAAGAGTTGGGGTTGTTCAGCCTACAGAAGGAGAGAATCCAGGGAGACCTTATTGCACCTTTCAGTACTTAATAAGGGCTGATAAGAAAAATGGGGGCAAACTTTCTAGCTGGGTCTGTTGCAATAGGATTAGGGGTAATGGCTTCAAATTAAAAGAAGGAAGATTTTGACTACATATGAGGAAGAAACTTTTTACAATGAAGATGGTAAAACACTGTCCAGGTTCCCTGGGGAGGTGAAAGATGCCCCATCACTGGAAACATTCAAAGTCAGGTTGGATGGGGCTCTATGCAACCTGATCTAGTTGAAGATATCCTAATTCATTGCAGGGGAGGTTGGACGAGATGACTTTTTAAGGTCCCTTCCATTATTATTCTATGATTCTAAATTCATTTTATAAAATTTACTTCTCTGCAGTTTGGGACTTATCAGTGTTTTTTCTTGGTATGGAAAACTATGAGTTGTATATCGAAGAAATCAAACACACTTTTTTTCCCATTTAAAATCTAGCTACTTATTTCCATATCAACTCCATTGCTCTCAGTAACTAGCTTTGATGTTATGCCTTTTAAAATATTGACGCTTCATTGCAATAACCTTTATTAGAGCATATTAACAAAATGCTGAGAAGTGATTGTTTTTGGATTTCCCAAAAGCTCCAGAATCGGTGATGCAGACAGATACCTGCTCATCTTGGGAGAATAGTTGATGGAGGAATTGATTTGCACAAAGGATTATAGAAGGAATAACCACAGAATCTTTTCAAATGGATATGTTGTACTTTCCCAACTTATTCTCAGATTTGACTTGATTCTGTGTTGACTTTACTCAGCCTATTCTGGAGAGTGGTATTGGTAAGACTAAACCAATTTCCTAAGGACAGGAAGTTATCTGAAGTGGTCAACATGAACTTATCAAGGGTAAATCAGGCTTGACCAATATGATCGCCTTCTAGGATATTATAACTGGATGGCTGGATGAAGGCAGAGCAGCAGATGTCATCTACCTTGACTTCAGCAAGGCTTTTGACACTGTCTCCCATAACATCCTCATTAGAAAATCAAGGAAGTGTGAGCTAGATGAGGGGGCAGTGAGGTGGATTGAGTCCTGGCTGTGTGACAGAACTCAGAAGTTTGTAATTAATTGTACATGGTCAAGTTGGAGGCCTGTAAGCAGTGGTGTCCCCTAGGGGTCAATACTTGGTCCAGTCCTGTTCAACATATTCATCAATGACCTGGATGAGGGGACAGAGCGTATCCTCAGCAAGTTCGCTGATGATGCCAAACTGGGAGGCCTGGCTGACACTCCAGAGGGCTGTGCTGCCATCCAGCATGACCTGGACAGGCTGGAGAGCCAGGCAGAGAAGAACCTAATGAGGTTCAACGAGGGCAAGTGTAGAGTTCTGCACCTGAGGAGGAAGAACCTCAGGCACCAATATAGGTTAGGGGTGGATCGCCTGGAAAACACTTCTGAGGAGAAGAACCTGGGAGTCCTGGTGGACAGCAAACTTCCCATGAGCCAGCAATGTGCCCTTCTTGCCAAGAGGGCCAATGGAATCCTGGACTGCACAGTGAAGAATGTGGCCAGTACGTCGAGGGAGGTCATTCTCCCACTCTACTCTGCACTGGTGAGGCCACAACTGGAATACTGCATCCAGTTCCGGGCACCCCAGTTCAAGAGAGACAGGGAACTACCGGAGAGAGTCCAGCATAGGGCAACAAAGATGATTAAGGGATTGGAGCTTCTCCCTTATGAGGAAAGGCTCCAAGAACTGGGGCTCTTTAACCTGGAGAAGAGAAGGCTGAGGGGAGACCTTATCTGTGTTTACAAGTACCTAAAGGGTGGGTTGAAGGAGGATGAAGCTGGACTCTTTTCAGTTGTTTCCAGTGATAGGACAAGAGGCAATGGGTACAAACTGGAACATAGGAGGTTCCACTCAAATATGAGGAAAAACTTTTTTCCAATGAGGGTGGCAGAGCACTGGAACAGGCTGCCTATGGCATTTGTGGAATCCCCTTCCCTGGAAGTTTTCAAGACCCTCCTGGATGTAGTCCTGAGTAATGTGCTCTAGGCAATCCTGCTTTAGCAGGGGAGTTGGACTAGATGTTCTCTAGAGGTCCATTCCAATTCTGAAAAATTCTGTGATTCCATGATTTCAAAGCATCCCAAATCAGAAGATTTTTGGGTAAGCATCTTAGGGCCTATAACCTTTTCCCCTTCTAAAAGTGGCTCTGAAAAATCCAAACTGTGCATGAGAACTAAGAATAACTCACTTAAGGAGGACTCTAAAATGCAGGCAATATTCCCATCAAGATATTTGTCAGATAATATCCTACTAAAAGTTTCAAGCATAGAGAATATGAAAATAGAAGAACGTGGGGGAGCCATATCCACATTAAGGGAAAACAAGTATGCAGGAGAGCAGCAAGTCCCTGATGTATACCAGCAGGTGCTGAGGGCATAGACTGCCAAAGCACAGGACACAGGACACAGGTCTAGACATGCAGTTCTGCAGTTGCCACCCTGACTGCTGCCACACTGACAACTCCAGCTACTTTAGTACAGTGGACTCACCCCCAATTCTTTCTGCATTTGGCTTCCACATCTGTTTCTCACAGGACTTCAGCTATTTCTTTCTGCACAAAGCTGACAGAATGTGATGTAATTTGTTATTCCTCCTCCCCTCTGCCTCTCACCCTCTTCTTCTTGCAAGAGAGAGCCTTCCACCCTACTCTGTGCTCTACCTGGTAACCACATTTGTACTTTCCCCCAGCATTACCCATAACTTCACATTCTTTCCTTGCAATAAAAACATGGTTTAGATTCCTGTTCTAAAATGGTAGCACCTTTCTTCCTACCTACCTCTCCCCTCCTTTTCATGTCTTATAGGTGTTCTCTTGCCAAACATTTCTTCTTCCATTTCTGTCTTCCAGTTCTACCCTTGATCCCCTTCATCTGGTTTTAAGATCTGCATTTCACTGATGTTTCTCTTTTACCACTGCTTCTTTTTAGACAAATTATGAACAAGTTTTCATCCTTATCCCTTTAACTTGTTGGCTAAGTGTTACTGTGACATGGTTATTCTCTCTCAGCCTTTCCTTTGCTCAGATCCTATCTGCTTCTGACTCTTTCTTACTTCTGGGAGGCTCTGGGAAGGACGAGTTTGGAGAATTCATCTGATTCACCCTTCTTATAATTTTTATAGCAGTTCTGCATGTACTGTGTCTGTTGTCCCTAACTGTATCTCTGCATATTTGGCTATGAAAATATGAATTTGACAACCCTTTCTAGGATGTTACCTCACAAACCTGTCTTTCTACTCCAATATCTTGTCCAATTTAATATCTGAGAGCAACTGTCTTGTATGTCCTCAGAGAGGCCTGTCAAGAGAACCGAAGAGAACCTTGACTCTAATTTCCCCCTGCAGTTTCATCTTTTTGAATTTGAACACTGATAGGCTTGTCAGTGAGGCACATGGCATGGGTTTGCTCGGTGGGTTATTTCTCCCATTCAGGCTGTCTTGTTGATTCTCACTGCAATATTTCAAATCTTTCCTCTCTTTCTTTCCTTGTAGCAGAAGTTGGCATGATATTGTGCCTAAGTTACTATAACACACTTTTTTGTCTTTTGTTACAATTTGTTTCTCCAATAATTCTTCATATTGCTGCAAAGATCTTCCTTCCTATGTTTCTCTTACAGTTAATTCCCTTGCTTAGCAAATCCACTCCCCTTCGCTTGCCTTAATAAACCTAAAGGCCTTTTACAACCTCTTACACCATACTTAACACCTTATCTTCAAGACTGTGGGTGAACACCAACCTCTGGTTAGTCCACAAGCCCAGCCTTCTCCATCTACTTTTGAAGTTCCAGACAAGATACTTGTTTTTATCTCTATAGCATCCCTATAGCTGCCTCTAAACTGCAGAAGGAGAATGGCTATTTAGGCAGGCCCAAACTATTTCATTATCCTCCAAATCTTTGCTTAATATTCTTCTTAAGTATGACTAATATGGGAGACAGCATGAGTGCAGTCTCTTGAGATCAAGCTGAGCAATGCTATTTGCTTTATTTCCCCCAGTGATCTGTCTGCATTAATTGCCTCTGCACTTGCAACATAAGTCCTCTGGGGCAGAGACAATAGCATAAATAAATTACTGCAGCAATGCAGTTGATAAGTAATGATTTTGAAAGGCTGGCACCTCCAGGAGATTTTGAAGTGGTGGCCTAAGAATTGTGAATGCTACAGAACCAGTGCCTCTGGCTGAAGAATGAGAAGGTGTTACAGGATTTACTTTGCATTTCCTTACTTCTGTGAAAAGTTTATTTTTATCTGTAGAAGCCTTTATTGTTTCTCAATTAAGTTATTTGTATATTAATGCTATCTATGGATAGCACGAGATGATAAATATTGAAATGGGATGTGGAAGTGATTCATATTTCATGAACCCTGGTCCTGACCTTCTTACAATTACCAGAACAAATTACATTAATTACACCAAATTGCATGACAGGTGGAGGAAGTTGTCATTAGTATCCATTACATACAGCAATATAGAAAGAAATTCCCTGGTTTTCTGTGGTAATTGACCGTAAACATGACCAGTCTTACATAACAGTAATACGCACTCAGGGAGGTGATGCTCATTTTGTTTGTGTGATTTGCATGAGAAAAGAGCTTATTTATTTCAAAATAAAAAGGTTGTTCCTGAGTGATAAAACTAATGAAACCTAGGTTCCTATGGTTTAGGTTCCCCTGTGCCCACCATTGCTGTAGTGCCCATTTCCATGTCCTCTGTGGCATCCTTGACTGGTCAAAAGCACTCAGTAACGTGGGTGTCTGGAGTGACGTACACTGACCTCCTGCTGGTGCACTTGTGCCAGCTGTGTGGGCATCTACAGAGGCCGTCTGTCCTTCCCTGGGGTGGGCAGGAGTTCCCATCTTTCCCTCTGTCTAACTGCTGGTCTTCAGGAAACCTGTAGGAGTGCAATCATCTGTAGGACTTGTGGCACCTTTCAAATTTGGGTTAATCATGATTTTGAGTGTGGGAAATTAGATGAGAGATACTGTAGTAATGTTAACTTTGTTTCCCTAGGTGAAGAAACAAACAAAAATAGTTTGTATGAAGGTCAGCACCTGGAAATGTGAACCTGAGAGCCTTCTAGCAGAGTCAGAGAGTATGACCTATGCAACCAGCTGCTATAGCATGACATAAAGTTCCACCGGGAGTCCCTACCACAATGCAGACATCACTCTTGCCTTTCCTTAGTAGTCACATGCACTGTTTCTGAGGTTCAAGACTGTGATGAGAAAGGAACATTTTCTAATAAGTACACGTTTTCTTAACACATGCCATAGTGGAATTGTTTACCAAACACATTGGAAATTCACATTTTACCAAAAATTCTTTTTTCTTCATTTTTTTTTTCAGTGGGAAATAGAAGCTGAAAGGCACAGATAAGATCTTTTTTCTCCTTCAGCCTTTTCCTAAAGCCTTTCTTTCTGTTATTCCCTGTAGAGGTTGTGGTACGTGTTTTCCTTTTGCTCTTTTTCCTTGGTCTGTTATTGATTTTAATCAAAGTTTTATCCCTGATGTTGGTTTCTGCTAACTATTTCAAAGATTTTTTACAAGAAAAAAAATAGAAAAAATGTATGAGAAAGAATGGGACAACTCCCTTTTAACAAAATTTTAAAAAATCAAGGACCACATGCAAAAATAGCATGTAAAGGTATTTGCTTGCACATACATACTTTTTTGTCATGCAGTAGGCATGACAAGAACAAATCAAACTGCTTCTGTAACCTCCAGATTGCTTCCTGGTTACGTGAATATACAACTTGATATATATAAAATAAACAGTCATTAAAACCAAATGGATCTTACTTTAAAAAACGCAATGAATGCCCTATTTGAGTGATGAAGCAGCCATCATTTTCACATAAGTTCTGTAGTTTCAAAATGTACTGAAACCTCCTAAACTAAGTTAAAGACATAATCAAGAAATCAGTATGTCCCAGTCTTTGCAAAAAAAGAAAATGGTATCTGTCATAGGAGAGAGAGGAGAGGGGAAGGTATGAATGCAGGCTTAAAAAATAATAAAAAGAAAAAGTTATGCTTAAAAAATGTCTGACTGTGGTCAGTGCACAGCAGTATCCAATGCAGCATCATGGGAGGGAGTGATGTGGTTGGTACCCCCGTCTGTGACCTTCCAGACCACCTGGGCCAGCCAGTGGTGGCCTTTGGCTTCAGCCCAGGACTGACCTCAAGCTGGAGATCCTGCAGAAGGGACACTGTATCTCCTCTGTCATCATTATCTAGAGAGCATCTTTAAGCAATTCAAGGTTAGTGTATGATTGAAAAACCTTTCCTCTTGTTGTTCGATCAAATACTTTAGAATGATGGCCCGGTACTCTGATTTGTGGAATAAATAACATATTTCTGCTTTAGGTGCACTTCATCACCAAGACGAAGAATGCTAAGAGAGCCCTGAGGATGGGGACAGTCGTGTGTAATGAGATTTTTGCAAGAGTTAAATGTTGTAGAGATCACAGGGGTGGAAATCCTGTAGAAAAGAATAAGGTTTGTGCTTTGCCTTGCACAGACTGAAGCATGCATTTACTGGATCTGTGTGGAGGAAGCTTTCCTTTTGAGGCTGCCTGACACAATAGGAGAACTTGCCTTACATGTGGAATCAGAATTTAGAAAGGTTTTTGTATTATAACAAATACACATACCTATTAAACTACAGTGTTGTAATCCAGGCCTTCAGCAGCTTAGATTTAAATGTCATCTGCACATGCCAGTCTGAGATGCAGAAACAGTAGAATATATGGTGCACAGGATTTAGCCATTGCACAGTAAATTAAATAGGACTGAAACCTTCTGAAACTGCATTTTTTAAATTTTGTGATTTTTAGCTTGCTTTATAAATAGTAAGCCTTGCTGCCCTTTTCCTGGAAAACCTTGACACTAACAGAAAATTTGCTTGTTTGGTATGTTATTACAGTTTTTCTTTGAAACAGCATTGAGCTTTAGTACTTAGTACCATTTAACACTGTATAATCATTTAAATCCACTTTAATGACTTTTGTAATATAAATGTTTTAAGTATAATAACAATTCTTTTAACAAGTGTTTCCTGATTCCAGGCATGTGTAAAGAAGATGGGGCATGTAATATGTCTGACCAGATAACTGCTTTTACAAATTATATTCATTCTTCTTTATTTAGCTGCAAAATGAAGGGAGTTCAGTGTAGTTCAAGGAAAGCATTGTGGTAAACAGACAGCTTAAATGTGAGCAGTGTAAAGAGCAGCAGCTTGCAGAAATATTGCTATAGATACTAAGACCGTATCCTGACTCGCTACGGACCACACATAATTGAATCATGTTCAATAGAAGGCCATTACAAAACAGAGCTGATTTGCAATGCTAATGCGGTGAAGACAGCTGTCACTGGGAATTAAATATGATCATTCAAAGCCTGAATAAATGAGGTGCCCATTATCTTCTGGCTCTGCTGCAGCCTGCTTAAAGAACACAAATAAATGATACTGTCTCAATAACCAGCTCAGTTTTGTCTTCTAGCCATAGAAATATGAAGAAGACAGAGGGAAGAGGGAGGGCACATAACAACATCAACAACAAAAAGCAGAGTCAATTTACAAAGACACACAGAGAATCAGTGCCCTCGGACTCCATTTCCAACAGAACAGTATTTGTGGAAAAACGGAGAAAAAGCTCCTTAACCAAGCTATCATGTTTTAGTGTAGAGCAGGCTTACTTATTTACAAAGAAACAGTGAAAAAACCCAGGTGTCTAAAAATCACAGTCAGTGATTTTCCAAGATAAATCAGAGAATCCAAAATGTCAGATGAACTGGCATAGAGTCTGCCAAGAGTGAGAAAGCATAGGTTAAAGTAAATTTCTTTTCCTTTTGCCACCCAGTGCTTTGAATGTCACAAGGTACTTTGATTCAATTTTAATCCGAACCATAATCTATACACGAGGGAAATGCTGGTTAAAGTGGAAGAAATTTGCATTTGTTTGAAGAATAAATTTTTGGGAAGTTTGTGTCATTTCACAGGCTGCATAAAAAACCAACAGTGGTAAGAAGAAGGAAAAACAAAAGTTAGTATAAAAATGAAGGGTATTTCTACTTCAGGTAAGACTGTCACAGACAATTTACTGCTCCCTGACGTAGGTAGTTTGGTCACAAGCAGAATCCGCCTGGTTTAAGTTGCAGCTGGACAGTGCTGTGGAGCAGCCGAACCCAAGGGAGAGCTGCACAGTGCCCAGGATCTGCATTCCAGAGGTGGACATCCTCCAGCTCCCCTGCTCCACGTCCTGGGCAAACAGCTGCCTGGGCTGTGGCGCTGGGATGCTGGCAGGGGACAACACCTAGACCCATGGTGACAAACGTTGTCTTCGTTGTTATTTAGCTACCAACTCGTGCCTATAGAAATGACTGTGGGAAATTTTCATTTTAAAGGAGAAAGGAGAAAGACAGAGAAGTAGGTTGCAGAAATCATACTGATGGTATGTATGCATGTGTGCAAGTGCTTCTTTAGACCTGCGATACACACAAAGGGTATCTATATAGGAAGGACTATAGAGCTGCTCTTCTTCCATCAAAGTATTTGCCCACCCACTGCCTCTTCAACAATTTTCCAACAGGAAAATCAGCCCTCAGAGCCTGGAAATGGATAAAATAGGCTGAGCAAAGTGGGAGGAACAGAGGTGAGGATAGCTATGCCCCGGCAGGGTCCCTATCTCTTGTCATGCCAGGTCCCATGGCAAGTGACGGGTCTGAGACCTTTGGCAGCCTTGTGTAAGTATGCAACAGGCAACAGCTTTCACATGAGAAATCTGTTTGGCTGCACACATGAGAAAATGTGTTAGTCTGGACCAGTGAACTAACTGCAAGAAAACAGAGGTATGAGCAAGAGATTAGCACATTCACTCTACAAAACTAGCAAAAAAATGAAGGCTTGCAAGCTATATGAGTGTGAAAAACTGCACCTGACATAATATTAAATACCACCAAGTGTAAAGTCATATATATAGCACAGGAAAGCAAATCAATAGGATGGGTACAGGTTAGGGATTAGCTCTTTAGAAGTCAATGAGTGTAGGAATGGGCAGAGTTTTAATGATAACAAAAATAAATGTGAAGTTGTGGAGGGAGGCAGGGCTGTTTTTGGTGAAATATATTGTGTGAGTCAGTGAACAAACGTAAATCAAAAGTTTGCAAGACATATGGTGTTAATGCATCTGCACTTCAAATGCTGTGTTTCCTTATGTCCTCACATGTACTGAAATCCTTATGAAGACAAAAAGAATGACATTTAACATGGGGGAAAAACATAATACAGAGTGAATGTGGAATGACCAATAGCACAGTATCTCTCTTCTTTAGAAATCAGAGGATTTGGGACCACAAATAAGTCAATCTATACCTGAAGAAGTGGAATTATTTGTATTTCAAAAGAAATCATGGATGAAGAGGTACCAGTGTAAATCAGGTGTAAGAGGAGTTTCAAGGCCAGAATCCTTTGATATCTAAACATTTTACAGTTAAACTTCTCTTGTGAAATAAAATAGAGAAAGGCCAAAGAAATGCAGATTTGAAATTACTATTTTAAATTTCTTCATCTATCATTTACTTGATAACTATACAGTTTGCAAATCCCCTAGCTGCGAGCTGCTAAATACAAGGCCTATTGTGCCCTACTGTGAGAATATCTTTAATGGATTCTCTATTTTCACAGTTTTGCGTGGGGTTTAGTATTTTTCCTGTTTTAAAACCCAGGGAGGGAAAACCTTATATTCCTTGTTTTGAAACTCTGTGGGTGCAACATAGCACCTGTACATTTAATATCAAAGCCTTTGATTATGTGTAGCTGAGGGGTTTTTTCTTCCCTTCCCTATTCCTTCCAGTGACTCCTGCATTACCTGTCGATTTATGCATTTTACCACTCCAAAAGTTTCAAAATACATTTTAATTGCTAGGTAACTTTGTAAGACTCTGGTTGATGCATGTCTGTTGTGGGTTTTGTTTTTTTTTAATGTGACTGGCAACGCCACAGGTGATATACAGCCAGAGACTGAACCAGGGCTCCGGCAAGTCATCACGTTCTGTGAGATGCTCCAGTGCTGCACCCCTGGGAATGACAACTCTCACAGAAAACTGGAACAACCACAGAAAGGCCTTTCAAACACTCCTTTTTAACTCTGGTCTTTTTTCGGTGAGACTTGGTGCAGGATTCTTCTCAGATCCTTTCACTTCTCCCATCTCACAGCCCTTCCGAATGCAGCATTATCTTTTCCTTCTCCTTTTTATTAGACGCTTTTACTATGGGACAGATTATGATGTCCATTTGATCAGCTGTATTACTGCCAATATTATTGCATTTTTTATGCAGGGGATGCTGTGTTTACTTCACAGCAGGAAATGCAAGTCTCATTTGACAGCTTTCTGCTCAGAAAAGCCCTTCATGATGAATGAACAATCCTACTGCTTTAGAAAGGAAAGCTAAGATAATTCAACATTTCTCCATCTTTGGTAAAGCACTCAGTGTTTTCATGTGTTGTAATTGTAGCATTTAAAATTGTAGACATGGCAAATGGTGAACAATTCGTATATTTACCAAAATGAAGTATAGTTCATACACAAGGTATCCTGCTAGCAGTGTGAAAGCAAACTTTGCTGTTGCTTAATAAATGACTGCTCTGTTAATAAATGAATGTTCTATGACAAGGCAACCCACTTAGCGGATGAGGGAAAGGCTGTGGATGTTGTTTACTTGGACATTAGTAAAACCTTTGACAATCCCTGATATTCTGTGATTGTTTCCCACAGCATTCTCCTGGAGAAACTGGCTGTTCCTGGCTTGGGTGGGCATATGCTTCACAGGATAAAAATACTGGCTGGAGGGCTGGGCTCAGAGAGTTGCAGTGAATGGAATTAAATTCAATTAGTGGGTGGTCACAAGTAGTGTTCCCCAGGGCTCAGTATTGGGGCCAGTTTGGTTTAATATCTTTTTCAATGATCTGGGCAAGGGGACTAAGTGCATCCTTAGTAAGTTTGCAAATGACACCAAGTTAGGCAGGAATGTTGATCTCCCTGAGAGTAGGAAGACTCTTCAGAGGGATCTGGGCAGGCTGCATCAATGGGCTGAGACCAATAGTATGAGGTCCAACAGGCCAAGTGCTGGGTCCTGCACTTGAGTCACAACAACACCATGCAACATTAGGGGCTTGGGGAAGAGTGGTTGGAATGCTGCTTGGTAAAGAAGGACTTCGGGGTGTTGCTCAGCAGCCAGATGAATATGAGCCGACAGTGTGCCCAGGTGGCCAAGAAAGCCAACAGTGTCCTGGCTTGTATCAGGAATAGTGTGGCCAGCAGGACTAGGCAAGTGATCGTCCCACTGTACTCTGTATTGTTGAAGACCACCTTGAGGACTGTGCCCAGTTTTGGGCCCCTCACTACAGGACAGACATTGAGGTGCTGGAGCATGTCCAAAGAAGGGCAGTGAAGGTGGTGAAGGGTCTAGAGCACAAGTCTTATGAGGAGCGGGTGAAGGAGCTGGGGTTGTTTGAGTCTGGAGGAAAGGAGGCAGAGGGGAGACCTTATTGCTCTCTACAGCTACCTGAACAACTACCTCTTCTCGCAAATAACAAACGATACGGAGAGAGAAAACAGCCTCAAGTTGTGCCAGGGGAGGTTTAGATTGGCTATTAGGAAAAAATTCTTTACTGAAGTGGTTATCAGTCATTGGAACAGGCTGCCCAGGAAAGTGGTTGAGCCACTATCTCTGAAGGTATTTAAAAGACATGTAGATGTGGCGCTTAAGGGTATGGTTTAGTGGTGGACTTGGCAGTATTAGGTTTATGGTTGGACTCAATGACCTTTTCAAACCTAAAGGATTCTCAATAACTTCTTGTGGCTAATTTGTCTGATGTTTCTCAGCATAGAGAGAAATAAAGAGTCATAAAACCACTTTATTAGAGAAAGTAAATTTAAATTGGCTCTGCCATATATGAGGAATCAAGCATATAAGGTGCTCGGAATGAAATGGAGCAATTGTCTTTGGAACTGTGAGATATATATTTGATTTGTACCAGGGGAGCTGCAAGAAAAATAGAACTATCCATAACCTAGGCAAAAAAAAAAAAAACCCCAGGAAGCTGCATGGGCATGTCCTGCAGCAGGTAAGGGTTTTGCCCCCATCTGTCTTCTTCCCCTTTGACATTAATAACAGAGCTAGTGAAGATTGATTTCACAAATTTTTGACCTTATGCTTGAGCTCCAATACCCCCAGCTCCCTCCTCTTCCCCTTACATCTCCCTACCCTGCTGAAATAAAAGGGACAAAGCATGTATAGACACTGTATTTACCATTTGACTTAAAATCAAAGCACTTGTAACGAAAGATCAGGGAAAGGGGGAGAGGAATGAAGCAATGGGTGGTGTTACTGTCAGTAGCTAGAGTGCTTTCTGCATATTTCAGTTCTAAGGTAAGCTGAATCCTCTTATGTTCCTGCTGCTAGTCCCCTTTATTTTGAATTCCTTCTGAATGGTGCTGAAATCCATGGGAATATTCCTGTTCATTTCCAGGTGTTGATTGTATTTATTTTCCTGTGTTGTGGTATTTACATTTTCTAAAATGTACTCTTCCTCATGATGCCTAGATCTTGTTTAATTTCCTATTTTATCAAAGTATCTAGAACACTTAAGAAAGAAGAGTACAGATAATGAAGTTTGGTGTTTGTTTTTTTCCCAGGCTTGCACAGCTCACAGATTAAACCAGCGTTTACCACAGTAAATGGTAGATAATTGGCGAAGACTAATTGTAGTATCACATAAACAATGATTGTTGTTAAATGTTGGTATTTGTTGCTGGATTTTTATTGCTGCAGAACTTGGTGAGATTTTATTTTTTATGATAAAACAAGTTTCACTGTTTCCTAAATTCTTGGCTGCATACTGTCTCATAATTCTGCATTAGGGCTTCAGATATTTATTATTATTATATTATTATTATGGAGTACAAGATATGTACTGAAAAGTGAGAAGAATTTCATAAAATTGTTGAAACTTTCAAGTTAGAGACCCACATGCTTAGATATGTAAATATTCTAGCAATTATTACTTTTTTCCTGCTATATGTAGATGGATGCAATTGTGCTAGTGGAAACCTAGCATCAAAACTTTGTGTAGATTTAATGTATTTGTTTTAGCTTCTGTGGTTAGTTCTGTGCATAAGCTGGCATTTATTTCCTTTTCTTGTTCCACCTTAGACTGAATAGTTGTAAGTATTGTGCTAGAGTGTTTTTGTCATGTTGATAAGGCATACACAGCTCATAGCATACATAGCTATGAGACTGTTGTGCAACACCAAAGTTTATTATCTTTACATTACGAGTCTACTGTAATTTGTGTATGTTATACAGAAATTTGAAAGCAATCTGTGATGGAAGGTCTTCAGTAGAGTTTTGGTCTCAGCTTGCATTTTTTCAGTCATTTTTTGTCTTTCTCAAATGGTCTAAACTCTATTACATTTTCTGTCAAATTTAATTAAAAAAAAAACAACAACAACTTCACACTAATTAGCTAATTAGGGGCCATAAAATGTTCTTTCTGTCCCTCTCTATTTTTATTCTTGTTTATTTCTGAAGTGTGAATGGGGTAGAAAATCCATCCACTAAAAGGGAGATGGAGATAATTGAACTCTTTTCATACAGTCCCAGGTAGAAATCAAATCCAAGACCCAGAGGTGAAAGGTGAGCTCTGTACCTACTATACCAAACTATTCTTGGTAATTATCAGCATGAGCATAATTATTAACATTTCAATTATACTCACAATATTACAGCTCTCCAAGGGGTTTAACTCCACTGATTTTCAACTTGTCTTGTTTTTTTGGTAGACATCCAGTTGGAACAAAGTTGCTGAATAATATTTTTGACAGAAAATATTTTTCAGAATACGTGATCTATATGTTTTGTCCTCAATGACACTTGTGTGCTTCCAGATTTTGATTGCTTCATAACACTACTTGGCATAGTGAGGTATCTATTTCCATAGATTTAAATAACTTATTACACAACAAATAAGAAAAAATAGATCCAGACTTTTCTCTCTTTTCAAACTTACTCTTGATAAAGTCTGAAATCGTGACCTGGATTAATAATACTGAATTCTTTGATTTTGAAATACTATTCAGTCTGCTAATACATTTTTATGTATCTGTTTCCTAAAATTTACTTAGCAATGTATGAAGCCAAATATGTTATCTCTTTTAAAATATCCTATGTTTATATATATATATTTTTAGCTGTTTCTGAGTATTCAGACCTAAAACATGTAATAAAGTAAGGATTTATGAGCAGTGGGAACCATATGAGATATTTCTGTGTCTTAACTAATTCCATATAACTGTCTTTAGTGCTTGTACTTTTATGGCTGTGTCCTAGTTACTTGGTGTTTAAGCATCTCTGAGTAAAGGTGCCATGTTATTCTATATTTATAAGAGTGGTACTTTCAGGAAATGCTTATAAGAGAGACCAGCCTACCCGGGGAGAAATGGAGACTTCAGCTTGAAGACCAAGTACGACAGCAGAAGTGACTCATATTCTAAAGATATGTGAACTCAGCACAAAACCCAAATTCAACAAAACAATGTTAAACAGCAGCAAAGGCAGTATCCTATAATCCTGCTCCTCATTACATAGGCATGAAACACACCTCGTTTAATAACTGCAAAATTCTTAAATCTTCATAGGAAAATGGCGAACTTCCAACAGGGGAAAGAAAGAAGACTACAATAAGCCTGAGGAAAAAAAGGTATCACTTGGACTAGATGATCATTTTAGGTCCCTATTCTATTCTTTTTTTTTTCCCTGTTCTTGTGTTCTTTCATAAGGATCTACTTTTGGCCACAGGACGCTGCATTAGATTAATCTTTGGAATGCTACTATATGGCCATTTAAACTTTTTTCTGTAAGAACTACCCTTTTACTTGTTATAAGCAGAGACTGCAACATGCCCCAAGAACACCTGCTGTACCAGCAGGATGTTGGCTTTAGAGACAGGATTTATGTGTGATCAAGAATCTAGAGAAAGAACAGATGAGTATATTGCCAGCTTGCACAAATAGTTGATTCATGATTAGCACCTTCTAAAGGGCGGGCCAATTCATTGTACTTCTGTAACGAGCAAGAAAGATGTAAGAATCTAATGGAAAGGCTCCCAGATCGAACACAAGCTCTACCCAGTGTTGTAGATATGTGTCTTGCTAGTAAAACAACAGCAGAGAAACAGAAAACAAATCACCATTAGTATTAGGGAAGCATACCAATGCATGGAAAAACATGCCATAACTTTGGAAGACCCTCCCTGCCTCCTCCACTCAAAAGCAGGTTACCATAAAAAAATTTTGTGCTTTCATGAGTACATAAAGGCAAGGGGTGAAAAAAACCCACTACATTGAGAAGTAAAGGGATTGCTATTTTGCATGTATTAGCACCTTGCAAAACTTTAAAAACAACCATATTGTGCCCCTCAGAAGAAAATGAAGGCTAACAGATAAGGTAAGTATCTACAAAAATGAAAAGTTATAATGATGTCATCAACTCTCTGGAAGAAAAGCAACCAAAACAAACGCAGTTGCAGTTGTACAGTGGAGTAATAAAATACAGCTAGGAGAAATGTAAATTATTTTTACAATGCCAGGTGAAATTTTCAGCCTGAAGTGATCAGATGAGTATCAAAACTTGAAAGAATTTATGATTTAACCAAAAGACCTTGTATAACAAACAATGAAACACAAGCCAAAACCATATACCAAAATTATTAGTTATTGTGACTGTCCTCCAACAATTAATAAATAATTGCGAAGGTTTAGTTAAGGGACAGGAATGTCCTCTGGGCACATTATACCCAGAGAAACTGAACACTTCCACAAAGTAAAACTATTTGCTAATTTTACTAGAAAAAGAATGAATGGAAAGAAATGGTGAAAATGAATGGAGCAATTATGTAAACTGAAAATAACTGCTTAACTGGCCATATGATATTGCCAACATGTTCCATTAACAATGGCTTGACAAAGTCCAACTCTGCCACATGAACACCTGCAATGGGCTGATGGGCTAGTTCTCACTCTCTAGGCAAGTAAAAAAAAATTTCCTTTGTAACAAATGACTCTGGCACTAGTTGTCTGTCCTTCTGCTTTGTCAGAACTTCCCACCCTTGCAGCTGAGGACAATCACGATCCAAATCCCTGCTGTAGATGAACACATGAACACGTTCTGTGCTGTGCACCACCTCCACTGCATGAGTAGTAAAACTACATAAACTGGAAGTTGGACATATGTTTATAGTAAACTTGTGATTAAACATGTGTTTACAGTAAGGGCGATCCTTCTCTGCCTTGGAAAGTCCTCCTTTTGAATAAAAGCAAGAGTCTCTGAGATGTTTAGAACAACATTCTTGGTTTGTGTTTGGTGTATGCAGGGCTGGGGGCTGAGCCTAGATCTGGAAACAAGGACGTCTGATTTGCGAGATACGGTGGCACTTTGGTATGAGGAAACTCTGAATATACCATGAAGTCCTTCTTCCCAGATATACATCAAGTTGAAATGAATCCAGAATCCTGGAAAACAAGTGGAGAACATTAGGGCTGCTCTGCATTCACTGCCTAAAAGTATAGGGTGCCATAAACCAGAGGACACTGAAAGCAGTAAGGAAAAGGAGAGACAAAGTTCAGAGAGGTGTATGTCAACAATCACAACAGAGACAGATTCTGTGAGGCTGGTTGTAGTACAGAAAAAAATATCTATCTTATTTTTTAAAGGTGAGATGAAATTGATGGTTACGATGTTCTTGGATGTTGCTGTGTAGGGCAACAGAGTATGTTACTTTACCTTATATTGCAGATGCAGATGCTAGGAAAGACCATCTGAATGAGAGGCAGGCATTTTTGTGCCTCACAAAACAGGTGATTCAGGGTCAAAAGCTGCAAACCTTCAAGTGATATATCTATTTCCAAACCCCAGTAATTGTTGCTAGAAGCACATCTCCAAAGAATTAAGAGATTTTTGTCTCAGCTATAAAAACATTATTTGCCAGCTGAGTAAGCTTTGTAACAGCTGAAGGCAGCAAAGGCCACCGGTAAATTTGGTATTTATCAGTGCAGTTAAAAAAACACCTGAGAGCACCTTTACTCCCTCCCCAGACCCCAACCAAACAACACTGTCTTGCCTCAGATAAAACTCACCTGGTATTAGCCAGGAATAATTCTGAATGCATTTTGCAGGATATTACCTTCATGTTTATTAATATGAGATAGCTGATGTCTCATTTCCCTGGCCTCTCTCTACCATTTAGCAAATTCAGTGAGCATTTGTTGAAAAACATTAAGATGATTACTTGTAGCAATAATTAATAAAATAAGTTAAATGAAAGAAAAGTTGGCTGAGTAACCGTGAAGGATTAGCAAGTCTGTGAGAATGGGTTTAGAATATTTTATATGGGCAAATGAATATTAACATATGCAAAGCTGTTGAGCTGTTGTGTCTGCCAAAAACACAGGTCAACTCGCAGAAGAGTTTCTGATAATTGCAACAGAAAATTGAAGTCTGGAGCAAAGTAATTACTCATTTGTTTGTGTAAGTTTGAAAAAGATACATGCTAGCCCTAATTTCCCTGAAATAGCTTTATTAGAAAATTACTGCAGCTAGGGAAGTGCTTATGTACCTTGAATCTATTGTCCCTTGTCATCTGTAAGTCTATTGCTTGCCAGCAAGTTACAACATTAGGGGCAGGGAGTCAAGCGGTTGGCAGAGCTGTGCAGTCTCAGGTATTTGGTGCTCCTGACCCTTTTCAGCCTAACAGAGGGGAAAATGTACAAAATTGTATTTAAAATACGGGTGGCTACAGATTGTCTACTTTATTTATGTCTGATAAAATTACGTCATGTTAGCATTACATCAGCATCGGATTAATTTTGAACCTGGTGGTAATGGAAGATATGAGCTGCAGAACCATTTGATGGTAACTTTGCTGTGAAATTAGGGCATATATAACTTGTACGAGCTCATGTTTATGGCTGTTTTCACTCTTCCTGGTAAATGCATGCCCACTCCTTGAGCCACCATCTGTATGTGAGTGTAATGCTGCATGTCTCCTCAATGCCTGTGCCTAGGAATTGCTGTACTCCAGATGGATAAGCTGCACTGTCCCCAAGACCGACCAAAGAGATGAAGGATAGCAAAGATCTGCTTTTTTGCCAGAGAGGGCCTCAGGTAAATGATGGTGATAGCTGCCTGAAACACAGGAACATGGAACAAATGAATTGACTATCTCTTAATAGTACTGATGTGTGATGGGAAGCCTTTGAGCATCGACCATCCGCACAAGGCACCACACAAGGCACTTCAAAGACTATCCATAAAGTTGTTCCAAAATTCAGTTGATAATATAGGTGGCTTATACTTTCTTCTAACATATTCATTTCTTTTTCTCTAAATGCATTGGTTTGGTTCAGAAGGGAAGTTGTGACATGGTGAACTTAGCTTCAGTGTCTGCAGTTATTGAGGGTAAACTGCTGTGGAAATCTGTTTAGTTACAGCTTCCTAGAAATGGTCAAAGAATAAATCAGCTCTTTTGCAAGAACTGCATTAAGAGTCATGAGTTAATAGCACAGAAGAAGTTGGAGAAACGCTGTTATGTGGCTTTCAAGTCAAGAGCAGAAGTTTGGATTTTAATGAAGGGTCAAAGGCAGGGAGCAAACAGCACAGGAGGAACGATGTCTTAGCTGCTTGCAGCTGGGCAGAATGTAGAGGAGAGAGCCAAGAGTAAGATGTACTAGAATGGAAGATGCTGTATTAATAGTTCAGTGGAAAACAAAATCTTGAAATGGGGCTGTAATGATAACAGAATTTTTCTTTGTACAGGGTGGGGAAATAGATGAAGTACGAATGAGGTCAGTGTTGAATGTATT
Source organism: Nycticryphes semicollaris (assembly GCA_013400055.1). Classification (NCBI taxonomy): domain Eukaryota; kingdom Metazoa; phylum Chordata; class Aves; order Charadriiformes; family Rostratulidae; genus Nycticryphes; species Nycticryphes semicollaris. Next base: position 1,063,615 of record VXBJ01001149.1, on the reverse strand, counting down.
GCCTTGAGTGAGCGTCTCATGAAAATGAGGAATCTAATCCCAGGAACAAGGAGCATAGTTGAAGTACAGATGCTTTTACAGTGCACAGAATAGTGAATCTCTTAATCCTCCATAACCCTGATACTTCTGACCTTACGTAATGTATATGCATAGGTGAGCATATGTGTACAAATGTGCATGCACAGTAGGGAAGTGTGTCATCATAAATACTTGTTACTAATCAAAAAATGTCACCTGATCATTTAGAGCAATAGGGACCTCCTGTGTCAACAGTAGCTCCTATGGATTTAACTGAGTCAGGAGCTTCTGCCTGTACTGCCCCTGAGACGTGATGACAGCCCCCATCAGCAGAGCACCCCAGTGTCATTGCTTCTTACACCCTCTCTTCTTCACCCACTCTTACCCTTGTAACGGGGTAACCACACTCTGGAACATTCAGTTTTGAAAGGAGACTGTTTTCTGCTGTACTTGAGAAATTAGGATTGTACCAATTAAATACTCCATCTTCCCTACAAATCCATTTTTGCTTTTGAATTGTTTGGTTCCTAACCTTTTTTTGTCTAATGGTTACAAGTGTAGTGCTAGTATCTAAGGATGCAGAGCTACATCACTACATCACTACACACCGCTGTATCCAGCAAAACTAGTTCCCAAAGCAGCTGAGCACTTGGAAACCTGAAAAACCAAAACTTTCCCAACCATACCCCAAGCTATTTACAATAGTCTATCAAAAAAACTCAAACACTCAAACAAACAAACAACAGAAAACAAAAGAAATGAGGTCATAGTTCTGACATAAGATTGTGTAATTAAATCAAGCGTATTTTAAACGGTGACCTTATGCTAGATCTCATGGTCTTATGGTGATCTCATATCCTGAACATGTATAGATGCCTGACTTAATCAGACAAACTTCAGTGTTTTTGGTGGGTTTTACACTGGTGATAGATCTAAAAATCTGCCTGCTGGTAGCAGCTGACATAAAGAAGTTCAATATTTGCTCTGGTTCTTCAATTCCCTAGTTTGAAACCAACCAACCAACCGATAAACAAAACAAAATCTCCCTTGATCTGTCATTTTTTTAGTGCATATTTTGATAACATTATGCCATTTTTCCTGCACGGGAAAAACAAGCGCAGTGATCTTTTAGAACATGTGTGCTGATGTTAGCTAGACATACAGGTACGTCTGTGCCTGCTACTCTAGATGGTTTGGCAATATGATATTGTGCAACATGGGCTTTGACAATATTTATGTATTTAAGCATTATATTTGATCATGAAGCAGTGATATACTGGGGAATGAAAACAAGGGATTTACCTGTACAAATAAAAGGATGAAAACAGTATCCTTGGGTGACTGGAGAAACACAGAGATACTCAGAGCTCTCTGCCTCTCCCATTGTCACTGACAGGAGGTGCTGGCACTCTGGGGATTTGTTCTTAACCACAAAACCCTAAAAAGTGTTACCAGACTTGTCAAATAATTATTATACTGGATAAAAACATACAGCTAAATTCAGCAAATAGTAGTCATCTTCGGGGATTTTTTTCCTAGTTTCAAGTAATTCTTCTGTACAAATAGGTATTTAAATAAAAAAGCAGAAGCAACCAGCCAGAGTGTATGTGTACAGAAACTCTCTAATATAAATTAGTGCCTTTTAAAAATCACTGTAAACTCTGTTTTCTGTAATTATAACAAACCCTAGAGTTTTACGCATGTAATAGTAATTTTTTGGTGTCTTCACCATTATTTTCCTTTTGATTTATTTAACTACATCTAACTTGAGCAAACAATGTTAAGTGGGGAAACAGATGTGGTTAAATAGCCTATAATTATGCCTTTAGTCATCTGTTACCATCACAAGGCTCCTCCTGCTACTATGACCAGAAAAAGTGACCTAACTGATTTCACCAGCAGCATTGCCAGTGCCTGATGCAGAATAGATGGCCTTATTAAGCAATCAGAAAAAAAAATAAATAAAAATCAACCATTACAGTGGAATAGTAATCAGCAGTGTTTATACTAGCCCCACAATGCACAATCAGAACCATGAATTCTGCTAATTGGGTACCTTCTGCATCCAGAGGTGCCTGCAATAGGAAACAAAAGGGACTTGAAAATTAGTGTTTGTAGCAATTAGTTTCTGTCGAAAGGCTTAGCCCAGTTCATGGGAGCCATGATTCAAACAGGGATTATTATAGTAACTATGGTATTTAAATGTCCTCTGTCATTATTCAGCATCAAATTTAGCATAGCAAGACTAATTTGGATTTACTCTTTAAGACTAATTTGGATTTACTCTTTAAAATATGATTGTTGGGAATTTTTAAAGTCCCAAACTGCAAACCATTTATTTTATGCCTTTTTTTTTCTTATTTCCCACATCAGTGATTTTCTTTTAAAGATTATGAGCCTGTTTCAGACTAACTGTAGAGGTGATTACATGTGTTTGCTATTGAATAGTTAAGATTTAACGAACGGTATATTGGAGAGCATTTGAGTATTATTTTTCACAGAATGATCTGTACTATATTGGTATGTTGGGGGATTTTCATACTTCATATACATGTAAGGACTGCAAGTTTATTGTTTATAAACACAGCTACACATTCACACCAGTGACTAGTGGCATACAAATGTTTAAGAAGAAAAATTTAGGTATGCAATTTTCTGTGTAAACTGCCTGTGCATTTACCAATGGCCCTCAGTGAAAGCTCAGTGGATAATATTAAATTGGTTTATAAAAAGCTTTTTGCCCTTTTCTTTCCTTTGAATCTTTAGCATTTCTGATGTAATAATCTGATAGACAAATCTCCATTCTTCAGTCCTTACCATTATAGACTCCCTGCTGTAGGTGCTTAAAGGACAAATTAACAGTAGTACAATTTGAGTAACCTCTTCACCTTTTCTATCAAAGCATCAGCTGCATGTTCTTGCTTTGCTAAAGCTCTCCATATGGTTACAGCAGGACTGTGACAGTAGCATACCAAAAAAGCTTAGAATTCAGGGGAAAAAAGCTCAGGAAGAAATTGGAAAAGAGAGACAAAAATTCTTTAAGCTAACCCTCAGTCTTAGGTCTGCTCTTTAAAGGTTACACTGAAATAACGGAAATGTATCATCTGCAATTTATTAATAAGTTGCCATCCTCATTAGTTAACTGCTGTTTAATCCGTCTGTGATTAACTGTGTGACCTTAAAAAGATTGTTATTAATACAAAACATTACATTATGAAACCATTAAGTTATAGGAAAATATTGGTACTTTGAAGACAATCAGAATGATAAGTGTGATAGTTTTTAGAGATACTGTACCAACACTTCCTCTGACTGATTGCATTACATATTGATATTAGCAAGTATCAGTATGTAGTGCAATCAGTCAGTGGAAAATGAGTGAAATGTGAACTAATGAGAGCTAATTGTCTCATATAATAGCAAGGACACAGAATTCTATCAATTAAATTAGTCAGAGTTGAAACAACTATCAGTGTAATAATGTTGATAATATCAACCAAATTAGATGTAATGAAATAAATGGTATGCTAAAGTTCAAGGATACCCATTGGCTTCGACCCCCACCTCCTGCTAACTCGAGAGAGAGCCTCATGACTTTGGGCTCAGTTTGCTCCAAGTTCTGCCTAATGCACAGCCTGAAACGTGTGGTTCTGTATTCAGGGCATAGGTACAGTGGGGGATTTTTTAAAATTCTTGTAATTTGCCTCTGGTAAAGGCTGGAAGCCCTCTGGGAGGGTGAGACGGGGAACAACAAACAGTAGAGATAGGCCATTAAAGGCTATTGCTAGTTCCGGCACAGCTTTTGGTGGAAACAGGAGATGTGGGTGAGAAATGCTGGCTTGAGCACGCCAGGTGTTGGGGCTTTTGTTTTTTCCTCTGGGAACTACTACAGTTGAACATCTGTATTGCGTGATCAGTAACTATCCCTTGCTGTTCAACACTGTTTTCTCTCTCCCTGCTTAGTCCCATTCCTTCCAGTTGCTGTTGGACAAGGCTTCTGAATCTGTTCCAAAGTTGTTCACAAAGAGGTCCCAGACCCTAAATCCATATGGGGACTGAAAGGCAAGGGCTAGGTTCTCAAAATTCCTGAGTGTACAGCAGCTTCCACTGAGGCCGAGGGAAGCACTAGGATCATCAGTCTTTCAGCTCTGGCATTCAGGAGTTCAAATGGACCTAGAAGTCTAACTTCACTCAATTGTGAGCTTCCAACTCTGAAATTCCTGCTTGCACTGTGTATTGCTCTGTTTCACCTCCCCACTGTCAGTCTTTCTAATTATGTAATCACTATGACAAAGAGATGCCCATCTATCTGTCACTCCTGTAGCAGGGCTTGGACTTATTAACAATATGAATTCTCAAAAGGAATCAAGAACATTGATCTCAGTTTATGAAATTATGCAGGAAGGCATTTAATTGATCTTAACAGTACTAATCACTGCATATCCCTCCTCATTTAACAACCTAGAAATGTAACCTGATAAAATAAGTAACAATCAAGGCCAGAAATTGAATGCTCAATGGACAGTGACATTTCTGAGTTTGATATAGAGACCAGACCATCAGTTTTTGACTCACATAAAATGAATATCAAATTGTTGAGCAGAGTCACAGCTTCTGAACTTTCTCAGAAACATGTGAAACAACTTGAATTTCAGACTGAGTGTATGAGCACTGTGAGGAGTTAAAAGGTGAAAATTCCAAATGAAGTTTTTGATGCAGTGAAAAATCATCTTTAAAGCCCACTTTCTGCTGCAAGGCTCTTGGACCATGCTATCATGCAAGTATTTGAATTCGTGAGAAGTAACTCACACATAGAGAGCAGGTATAGGGCAGGGACTATAGAAGCAAGTGGGCTGATAAAGGCTGGCAAAATAAAAGAGAGCAAATGCAGGCAACTCGTGAAGCAAAGAAAGGAGAAATAATGATAAGAAGGTCTGTGTGGCCAGACTTACCACAGCCTTTTTTCCTGGCTGATAGCTGGCACTGGTGCAGTGTTCACTTTGCCAGCCTGCATTCCTCCCTAGAGCTGCTCACAGACTAGGATGGCAGAAACACAGAAAAAAAGTCATGGCCATGTAGGCCACCAGTTCTGCCGGGGATGTGAAATTGCAAAATTTGACTAGCGACTGTCATACTGATCTTGTTGAAAATCTGCAACTGTGTATGAATGTTTAGAAATTGGCCATACAACTGTATGAAGGGAAATTTTCTATCCATATCAAAGAAAGTGGACATAAAAGTGTTACAATTGAACCATCGCACTGATATCCCTTTCAAGTAAAATTAATCTCCTTGTATTACAGGATCACAAAAAGCAAATGCTGGAAATACCACTATGCTACAGAAAGCTTGTGTCAGAGATGGGCAAGGCACCTAATCCATCCACAGTGCTGCAACTACATCACTGAAAAGACACGATCACCCACTAATTGCATGTTTTATTTATTATTGAGAAATGATTTGACACCTTTCCACTGACAGACATCAAGATTCAACAGCATATCACTGACCACCGCAATCCTATACTGCCAATATCTAATCTCAGTGTGAAGAGCAACAGGTCAAAATGAATGGTTTCCAGTGGGCTGATGCCATTTCGAGAGGAATACCTAGTTTATTTTGAAACTGCTGTGAAAAGGTTTTGATACATGGAAGGAGCAGAAGTTTCCATTGGTGGGATTGTCCTACTTGATCTCTGGTACGGTAATAGCATGATGCCCTGTACCACAGGGACTGATGCAATATGATGAATTCTGAAGACAAGAACAGGTAACTAACCACGGACAAAAACTTTCCTGAATAGGTTGAAAAGAGCAAGCATATACGCTAACATAAGTAACAAAAGATAAAATGCTCTTTAGTGTTAGAAATAGAGCTAGGGAGAAAGGGACTCTGTCAAAAACTAGCTGACAATCTTAAACTTTGGACAGGTGGAAAAAAATTCAAGAAAAAAATTACAGAATCATTAGAGGTGGAATAACATAGGGAAATCTAGCCAACATAATAGAAGATGATAGACTGGCAAGGCTACAAAGATACTGATTGGTCTCGAAAAGCACCTGGAAACTGCTACATCATCATGGGTTATACATGAATGTGCAGATGTACGTACTGAAGTTATAATAATCACTAAGTGAATAAATTTGTTAACTAATTCTCTTAATGCATAAGCATAAATGAAATATTTGCTGCAGATTCTTACACGTGATTACCAATAGTTATTTTAGTGGACCTTCCAGTTCCTTATTATTCCTTCTACCTTTCATTTAGCAAGACTATTATCTCACCTATTTTTGAGTTGCCATTAATTTCACCCTTCTCATCTATTAATGGACTTTCTTTCTCTTTAGTATTTACTTTCCTAGCCATAAGAGCCTTTTTAATCCTCCCAAGCCCCTTTTTTATTTATTCTGGGCTTGATTGTAATGCTACACTGTGCCCTGGGTAAGCAGCTACACAGCCCCAGCAGAAGGCCAGAGAATTAAGTAGGACTTGGAGCTCTGGTCTCTCCCCGCTCTTTGCTCCTGAAGACAGGGCTGGGCTGCAACTGTGTGACTTCCAGTCTAACCAGTAACTGTGAACCAGAGGGAGAAGCATTTTGCAGGCGCAGTGACTTCTTTCCCTGCTGACCTTCATGCAGGCGATGGGTCCTGCTTTCCATGCCAAACCTTTTGCTGCACAAGAGGGCAATATGCAGCAGGCTAGTCTCAGTTTTGACTTTTTAATTTTTCATAGCTTTGAGCTAGACGAGGAGGTCTCAGTGCTGTGCTGGCCAGCAGGCACACGTTTACTGTCAAAATGTCACAATCAGGCAGTCTGGGCAGGAAAACACCATAGTTTCCTGGAGCATCACCAGTGGAGTAATGACTGAGAGAGTTTACCCCTCTTTTTGGCTCCCTATTTCAGCTTTCTTGAATTAAATCTGGATGGTTTAGACTGGTTTGCTAAAGAAATGGCCCTTATATCATTTTACTGCATCTGTGCATGTACGCTTCTGTTCACCTAACTTTTGGTTATTTCCTTTCTCTCTCTCTCTCCCCTCTGTAATTTGTCAGCCTGTTTCCCAAATCTTAATCGCACACAAATAGCATCCAAAGATGTTAGGGATACAGGTAGTCAGGTAAGGAAAAGAAATCCTGTGAATGCCATCTCTGAGGAAAATTATGCTCAGCCTCCACTAGGCACAGGAGAATCCACTGCTTGGTTAAGTTTTACTTTCCATATGGGTTCTCTGGTGTCTAATCAAGGAAAACTTCTGATTGAAGCATTTCCCATGTCTGGGTCACCAGTAAGGGCTTGCACATGTGCCTTTTCTAATGTCGAGTAAGTTCATGCTGTATGTTAAAGTAACTTGGTCAAAAGAGCAGTCAGCCACAGCACAAAAATACATTGGCTGTATTAATTTAGTTTCACTGTGTGCTGAACATCTGCTTTCTTCTCCACGTCTTTTACATCTCTTTATAATCTGAGATATATCAGCAATACTTCACAAATCCACTTTGATTTCACTTTTTTCTCCTAATTTTCTTTTTCACAGAAAATGTCTCTTGTATGGACATGAATTAAAACTTAATGTTCTCCTTTTTTGATGGATTCCTTGCTATCTCTAGTCTGTTTGTTTTTATGAAATTAGATACCCTCTAATTTCTGTCTTACTGTTTTGTTTTCAGGTAGCTTCTCATTGCTGTTTCTTTATTTCTCTCTAAGAATTAACATGGTTTCTTTTTCTGGGTAATAAAATTTTGTAACTTGAGAACCTCCTTAATACATGTGTGATTGTATTTGTTATCCAACAGAGAGATGGGAGGTCAGGATTTTTCCATAATGGTTTTTACAGGCTGGAGAAATAATTATCCTTCCTTAGCTCAGCGTGCTTTGTGGTCAGAGCTGTTCTTCCCCCCAGGTTTGCTCATTGTGTGTCATTCCCCACACTCAGTGGGGCAGGAGGGCTGCCATATGTGGCCAGTAGTCTGGTGTGTATAAAATCCAGCCTGCTGCACCATGTTGCCATAAAATCGTAAAGTATTGTCCACATAACTGCATGCAACTTGCAGGGGAAAGCCAGTGGGAGCAGTTAATTTGTAGACGGAAAGGGGAGAAACTATTCAGCTATTTTCTCCTTAGTTACTGCGAATCAAAAACTATGGTATGAAAATATGTTGGAATATTGGTGTGATGTATGAAAATGTAGGATAAAAAACATTCTATATAATCTGAACTTGGTTATTTCTACATTTTTGCCTTTAGCCTGCTGTCACTATCAGTCCTGAATGCTCTTGTGAAACAAACAGCAGTAATGACATCTGAACATGATGAATTTAATGACCTAAAAAATATGCTGTTTTCCACAACTGTAACTGCTTTCAAGTAACCCTCACATTTGGCTGCTGCAATGTTTTATCATGTATATTGTGGCTCTTTTTTTTTCTCCCTTTGCTTTTGTATTGCTTTAACAAGACAACAGAACATGCTGTGAGTTAATGTTTCACTTGTAAAAGGTTATGGATTAAGCTCAGCTGGTTTCTCAGGCTGACACAGGGTTCATGATTAGAAGAATGAAAACAAACATGAATTGAAAATGTCACTAACCTTTATTGGGCCCTGAAAATCCCTGAGCCTGCATGACAGGAGGCTTTCCTGTTTTCAACAGGATAAAGAAGATTGAAACAAAACAGCACGGATCTTAGCTATTTACATCTTTTAATGAATGCTCTTCACGTTTGGGTCCCTTTGTCAATCTCCCAGTTTTCAAGGGTTTAGCTGTGAAAAGTGCGGATGGTATCACATACTCTTATAAACCATGGAGTAGACATCTGTCTAGGATGCTTTTTCCTCCAAATTATGCTTAGTGCAAAGGACCACGTTTTAAGCTTCATTTACGACTATGCCTGTATAAGGTAGCCAATTATCCAGTGAGTGTTCAATAGCAGAAAGGCTGAATAAAATGCAACTGATTTGATTTTATTAAATCAAATCAGAGAAAACATTTTCATAAATTCTAGATGATAGTGCAGTTCAAACTTGAAAACTGCTTAATGGAAAAAACCCTTCCACTTAAAAAAAATAATTAGTTCTTGCTCTAGCTGCTGCGAAAGAACATGCCCTGTCTCAGCAGCAACTCAAACTACCAGAGTAGAAACTGAAAAAGCCACTGATCTGGAATGCTTTGTTTTATGAAGAGCACAGATTCAGGCCCAATATCTTAGACCTACGAACTGAAGCAGTCTGTTGCATGGTGTGACTACCTTTCCTTGGCACTACCTCTTCCCCACACATTAGGGAAGAATTAAGCATCACACTTGGCCTTACAGACTCAGATATTCACTGCTTCCTTATTACTCTCTGCTGCTTGGCTGATTTTTTCCCCAGTCAAATTACTGAAAACACAAAAGAATTATCAAATGTTTTTTCACCTAGACTGTGAAGGAACAAGGAGTATGTTTTTCTTATTTTAAAATTTTCAGCTGCATAGTTTAGTAACAGCTGTGCCATTGCTTCACTGGTTTCATAGGTAACTTGAGAAAATACTTTATGGAGGAAGAACACTGGGGGATCCTGCAGGCAAATGTATTTCCTTCTCCCGATCTATAAATGTCTGTTGGATATGGAATTTTTGCCTCACAAAATCTCATTTACCTTTTTCACAAAGTGAAGTGAGGCAATATAGACCCACGCTTAGTACATAATTATTTAACATATCCTACTATTTCATGGTACAACTCTGACCTGTAACTGAGATTTAATGAAGTGCTTTGGCAGAGAATTAATATTAGGGGGAACATAACTGCACAATTTTTTCGTCTCACTTCATCCAATTATAGTTTGTTCTTACATTACATAATCTATTTTACAGTTTTCGATGTAGGAGTAGAGTGAGATCTTACAATGTTTTAATGAGGACTGGGGTTTTTATCTGTAGCTATTTTACTCTTTACAAATACTGAGAAATGCCATATTTGATAAAATTTACGAAGGTTTCTTAATTATATAGGACCCTAAACCACAGCTTCAAGATCAGCTGAGGCCTCAGGCTCTAAACATATGTGGATGTGTGAGTCCTATTTATTGAAAGTGATAAATCAGTTTAATGAATTAACTGAAAATTAAATAAATGGCTATTAGGTGCTCAAAAACTAGAATGTTAGCTCCTTAAACAGTTGGGTTTAGGTTGACAAAGAAGGCTTTGCATGGTAATGTAAATCTTCCAGGTGTCTTGCCACATGGTGAATTCACATCTACTATCTTGTGTTTCCTAAGTTGATGGATAAAATAGAGAACATGGTGAAGAGCTACCCAAATTATCTGTGGGAAGAAATACCAAGGAGTATTAGGAGCATGACTACATATCTCATACTGTCAGGTGAGTCTTGTGCCTTACCATTGGCTGAATTCCCTCTCTTTTATCTCACTACAGAATAGGACAGCTTGGTGCAGTTTGATGGTAAGATGCTCACATGATGAACAGAAATTTAAGGGGGATTTCATTCTGCATCCTAAGGATACACTTCTGATACTGCTAATGACTGGGGTGAGATGGCCTGGAATGAGGGAATGGATGGCTTCTCCTCCTGGTGGTGATTTGACTGAGGTTAGAAGTTCCCAGGACACGTCTGACACATCAGCTCTTAAAGATAAGGCAGATGGTAGAAAACCCTGTCTGGGAACGTTAGAGGGTTTAAGTGTGGGATAGACACCAAATTACTGAGTGCTTTCAGGACTTGAGCATTTCTCCTCATTCCTCATGCAGAAACTTGATCTCCTAGGATATTTCTCCTGTAGAAGCTTGAGGAAGTTTTGAGGATCTGAATTTTTGATTTGGGTGCCCAAAGTGGTATTAAGATGCCTGCATTCGCCTCTTGAATCTAATTCATGGAGGCAACTTTTTTAAAGATACCGAGTGAATGAAAGTACACGTCAGTGCTTTATTTTGACTTGTCAAAGGTGCATGGGCAATTCACTTTGTTTTGGTAATATTTGCCTGGGACGCATAGGGATTTTCAGTAGAAATATTTTCTTGGGCTCTTCAATATCTATATCTATCTCTCTGTCTGTCTTAGTATACGCTTAGTTACTGAATATGTTTTGAAATTAGCTATAAAAGCCCAATGGGCCAAGGCTCCAACAGCACTTATGTGCCTTTGGAAATGTTTTTTATGGCATTTTACTGCTGCATTATCTGTTCTGTGGTAATAGAAGATATGGAAGAGAAAAGAGTAAGTCCTAGCTTTTTCATTTTGTCTCCAGCTATAACAGTTAAAATCCCATGTTATTTCTCTGGAAAAAAAAGGAAAAGAACCACGCTGAGAGCCTTTGGAGCAATGTAACATTGTTTAGTTTAATTTGCTAAGCTCTTGAGAGCAGTTTCACTTAATATATGGTGCCATATAATGTCTTGGCTTAGTTTGGACTGTGCGAGAGTGAAGCATGAACTCAAGCATAACTCAGTGACTGTTGTTTTTAGTTTTGAAAATACATGTGTATACCTGATTTATAATCAAAGCAAAGAGCTAGGAAATTACTGTTTAACTCTATGTCAGTTTCTGCTAAACTCTCCCAATGTACTTTTGTCTTCGCCGGAGTACTTCTGACTGTTCAAGCAGAAAGGTTCCCTTCAGTGGAGAACTGAAGCCAACTGTTTAAAGAGTGATTTTTCCCTAATAAAAGTTTACAGCACTTCTATGAGAATTTAGTGTTTGTGAAAGGCCCTGCACTGACAGCCTAGGGAACAGAGACCCTAAGTCCCTTCATTTACAGACCATGCGCAGTGCAGGCAGGGGTGGCAGCGGTGCTCACACCCTGCTGTACTCACACGTGTTCTTCACACCCCAAACATGATCACAGGTGCTGGGTAAAAGATTGGTCTCTGATGCTCTTCAGCCACTTGTTTTTTCACCCAAGATTGTCACAGGACTGCAGTCTGATTCCAGCTGTGGTGAGGTTTTGTGTTGTGGATGCTTGCATGTTACCTTCCTCTTCACAAGGTATACAATGGCATTTAGCATGTCGTGGGGTTTTTTTATTGTAGAATTGAAACCAGCTGGATTTGTCCCAATAATTTGCACCGAGTAAAACATCTTTCATTTAATAATCCAGCTCTTTAGCTCACTTCAAATGTGATGATTAAAATTGTGGAGGAAATGTCCTTACACACTAGAATTAAAATAGAAATACTTATGTAGGCATCACCAACACTAGTCTTAACACAAAGCATAGGGGTAAATTTGTATTAAAATGTATTAAAATCAGTATGCATCTCAGAAGCTGCATATGGTGCTTTCAAAGATTATAACTCGAGATAGAAAAGATGTTAGAGACAAGGATGGGTTGGACTGCATGTACACTGGTTCAGTAAAGACATTCTACTTTTAGGAATAAGCAGTAGCACAGCTCTGAGTGTCTAGGACATTTTTACAGGTTGAAAGTTCTGAAGGTTTAAGGATTGAGAACGGATGCAAATTATGGCTGAATTTTCTGGACTGCTCTTAAGAAGTTAAGAGCCTGCCATTTTAGGCTTTGTCCTGTCTTCTTTTTAGTCATTTTTGAAATTACCCAAATTATGGTCTGTGAAATAGTTATGGTGAGGTAATTAACATTTTCACTGGAGCTTTAAAACACAGGAGGAACGGAACTCTTTAGGAATGGAAAATGCACTTCTCTGGTCTGCCATGGGCATTTACTAGAACTCACGGGACTACTTTCTAAGGGAAAAAAGATAATATAGAAAAAATCTTGTTATTTGAGAGAGTGATATCAAGATGACTGCTTCTCTTGAGGTATTTAATCTCAGATCACTATGAGACAGTTCCCCACTTAGTATTTCCCTGGTGATTCAACTTGAGGGACTTGTGTCTTCATTGTTAATTTCCATTAAAGAATCATTTAAAACTATTAAACCTCAACTAATTTGAAGCTGAATTCAGTACAGGTGACTGTTTAGAATTAAATGCAACAATTCAAAGATAAAGACTTGTCTCACAATACTGCTGTATTTTGTGATGATGTTATTTCAAAATATTCACAAAAATATGGCTGAATATTTCCTTCTTTTTTCTATGCTCTGTGTGTACTTCTTAAAGACCTACTGCAATCTTATATTAATTTTTATGCTTAATTTTGCATATATTGGGAAATGGGAAACAAAAGGGTTCACAGAATTAATATGATACGTCCATTAACCTGTCCACCAAAAATCCCACCTATAAAACATTCTTCCTGGAAGGCACTGAAATCTCTATATGTCTCCAAGCTGCAGCTTGTTCCAGAGAAGCTTATTTCATTGCATTTCATTTCATGGTTCCCTCCAACTGCCTTGTACACAGTACTCCTATATGTTTTCTCATTTAGAAAGACTTGCAGGGGAAGTTGAGATATTTCAAGTAATTCTGTTCATGATCCACAGCAAATTATTGTAGATTGATGCGTGACGGTATCTTGGATTCCTGATGGAACAACGTTCCTTAGGATATGAACCTGCATACGCACACAGTACTAGGAGGCTAATTGTGTTTGGTTTAACAACACTAATTTATCAAAACAGGCTTATTATCTGGTGCATAATTTACAACCTGAGTTTAATGAGTTCTTTTGTCTTTTATTTCTCTTTTATCTATCTCTCCTTTATCTCCCTCTACTTGGCTCCCTCATTTTCTTTCTCTTTCTCATCCCCTTGCCCCTGTCGTCCCTCCATCATCCCCTGAAAGCATGGGCAAGTACAAGAAGCCTGAGCTACCATCATAACTACTGTTTTAAAGATAAGCATTTGCAGATAACACTTCTTAGAGCTGTGCAGAATCATCAGTGACTTTTGAGGCCTCTGTGTCATACATCGTCCTTGGGACACTGTCACTGAGAGAACTGCCATAAATCTGGGCCACCTAAAAATAGGGCAGCTACTTGGTGACTAAGCGCTCACTGTGCTTTGCTCCTCATAAGGGAAGATGCTTACGTGCATTAGGGGCAGCAAAAAGTCCCTGTGCGCTACTTACCAGCCTCAAAATAGAGCCTATGCCACACGTAAGAGGCTCCAAAGGCTTATTCTGGCCTTCTGTGCTGGAACGAGTGTGTTGCAGCACGCGTGCAATGACTGCCTCCTGATGAGGAGTGGTATCATCTGATGCTAAATGACAAGGGAGCAAACCAAACACAGGAAGGTCTTTGCTTGCTGCAACAGCTGCTCCCTCTGCTAATTGATGCTGTGTATCTGTGGCATCATCCCAGCAACTATTTTAGGTTGTTTCCAGCTGTGAAGGTTTTTGTCTCACAGCTAGTGGTATCTGTGCAGCTGGCAGAGTGAGGTAAAAATAAACACAACTAATTCAGCAAAGCAATGAGAAAAATGTACGAAGAAATGTAAAAATAATATAAGCCAAGGTTATTTGGGAGAGACATCTGAGTTTGAGTGGAGAAAGCCATGGAAAATTGTTGATCACCTGCCTGTGACTGCCAAGAAAAGGGAAATGCTTCAAGGTGGATTTGGGGCTTATGAAATGTGTCAGATGCTGAAATTTTCCAAAGACCAAGCTCTGATGGCACTATTGATAATTGCTCTACAATGTCCTATTCGTATGTTTAAATATTTACTGAGGGATGTATTTCTGAAGAATGAGAATATATTTATTAATTTATCTTTTCCATAAACACGTTGCCTCTTTCCTGAGCAATAGTTAAGTGACTACTGCTAGTTAGAGGGCTTTTTGTTCTCTTTCAGAAACAAAACCGGTATCTCACCAAACTAATTTCTCCCATTTTCCCACATCTCGTCCAGTGAGATCCACGTCGATTCTACTTAAATTGCTCATAGCATCTGGGATGGCTGCAAAGGTATTAGGTAGCACCATCCCCACTGAGACCACGATCTTCTCTTATCTGCAAGGGAAGAGAAAGCCAACAGGTTTTGTTCTGCAGTGTAATACACAACCTGTTTGAATCCAGCTTGCATGCAGGCAATTTTAGAGGAAAAACCTTAAAGGGGATTTCCTACTAATCCTTCTTGATAGTAGAGTTTCTGGTTATTGTAGGAACCTTGACTTTGAAAAATTGTCATGAAAAGAGACATGGTGTAGTGGGAGGTGTCCCTGCCCATGGCAGGGAGTTGGAATAAGATGATTGTTTAGGTCCCTTCCAGCCCAAACCATTCCATGATTCTATGAAAATTTGAGGCACAAATAACCTGCTACTTTGGTATCCTCTTTATGTACTTTCAAGTGTCTTAACTGTTGGGCAAAAAAGCTATAAATATGTGTAACCAGGATTATTTTAGACTTCATTAAACCTTCTTACATATGTACTTCTGACAATTTGTCTTGAATTTTAGTGACAAGAAACATAAGTACTTGTGCAGATATTCCAACACTTTGTCCTGGTTTAGGTCTCAGTTAAACCTAGAATTTTTTCTTATTTAAAATACAATTTGATCTATTTTGTTTCAAAAAGTCTTTCCAGATGTATTTGTATTTATTTTCAGTCCTTGTAGCTGACTACAGTTTTGTGAGAAATGCAGGCCATGTGTTTGTTAATGCCAAAACCATCATGTACTTTCATTAATTTAGGAAATTAATTTCAGGCTTTCAGAAGGAAAATTTTTATTGCAACACAAACCAAATATTTTTACTTCTCTACTGGTGATCTGATTTCCCTTCCTTTGCTTCCATGTTTCTAACTGTTTATTTTTACTGTTTTGCCTCAGTTTTGGATACAACACCATGAGCGGTGCTGTGGTACGGTGGGTGGGGAGCCTGCTAGGACACTGCCATATTCCATCCTGGAAATAATGACCTCTGCTCACCTTAAGTAATAAATTTCTTTCTGCCTGAACTTAGGAAACTGGCATTCACAACTCAGTCACATTACTTAGAATGCAAATACATGCTACTTGTAGCGGCGAGGCATGAACTAACAGAAAGTTAAAATAAATGAACCTTGCTTGCTTTTATCAAATTGGCCTTGCTCAACTATTCTGTTTACAATATCGCGAAGTGTTTTCTTAATACATTCTGATCTCTTCCATTTTGTAAGGAGAAATGGTACCTAGAAACAGAGAAACAAACATTGCAACAGAAATTAAGCAAGTTCATAACATAATATTTGATTAATCTGCAATTATAGAGCAGCCCCTACTTGGTCTCTTTATTTCACGATATCAGTTTCTTAAAGTTTCCTGTAAGATTGGATGCTACACTGGTGTGGAGCTATATTAATATTATTACATGTCAGTAGAATATGATATATAGCCATATCTATTTATATCAGGTGCTGTCCATCATCACAATGTTAGGTGAACTCTAATATAAAGTAAAAAGTTGCTAAAAATGGGTGAGTTTAATATTCAATCACAGTGTCCACTCTGAAATAGTATTGAGTAGAAATTAAATTTCTCACACTTGACTCAAAAGAACATTTTAATGTGTTTATTTAGGAACAGCTCAATTATAGGTATATGAAGAAATAACTAAAAGCTTTATATCCACTCTTAGTCTTAGTTCACATTCAAACAACTTTGGCTTAAAAAAGAGTCTATTTTAGTGTTACAGAAAAGTATATGGCTCAAGGTCATTTTGAATGGATTTATGTTGAATCCCTAAACTGGTAAACAGGACTTTGTCTCTTGGGGAAAGTGTGTGCAGTGGTCAGTTACATTGCTCTGGAACCTTACATTTTTTTCAGGCCATCTTTTGAAATGTGTTAATTTTTTCAAAATCTGGGCAATGTCCTACCTGTTAATGAAGCTTTCCAAAATGCTTATTTGCACAGCCAGAGGACAGACGAAATCTTTCATTCAGTGAATTTGCATTTTGTTTAGTCAAGGGAAGTAGAGCTGAGGCCTCACGTAAGGATGCAGCTCCTGGAAAAGTCACTTGCTGCCTGCCTGGCTGCTCTATCATAGCCTGCAAGAAACATCACCACCGATATGAACAGAAAGGCATGGAAGTGTCATTTGCACAACTCCTTAAATTCTGACTTCTGTTCTACGGTGCTTTCCAAATTCAGCATCTGATGGGGCTGCATGTCACCTGCTTGTGCCAACGGGCCAGAATCCAGTGGAGAGATATCCAGTCTTTGCCCACAAGGCTGAAATTGCTGCAGTGGAATGAGTACTGCTGAAGGAGAGGTCTCCCATTGCTAAAACACTATCCTTAATGCATCCCCTCTCATATAAATCACTCGGCATGATTTCCGTGGATGTCCTACCTAAAGGGTTAGTGACCCAAGGAGGAAAAAGCCTGGGAGTTGGGAAGATGAAAAACTTTCTGGCATAAATAATCAATGATTTTGAGGGTTTTTTTTCGGNTTTTTTTTTTTTTTTCAGAGCATCCCTTTCCTTTTATTAAGCCACCTAGGTAGATTCTTGAATCCACCTTCTGGAAAGGAGAAATAAACCTGCTGCCTGAGCTGTCTTAAGAGCTTGATCAAGCAGTGAGGTAAGTGCCTTTTACTACATGGAAACTACAAGGTCAGAAGGGGAAAAAGTACTGACGAGATGGTGATTATGAGCATTAATCATAATAATATCGAGGTCTTATATAGCACTTTTCATCAGGAGATTTTTAAAGCGCTGTACAAAAGAGACGAGTCTCATTATCTTCATATTTTAGATCTAAAATGTGACCTCCAATACCTTAAGGCTGTTCTCTGAGGAGGGAAAAGAAGACTACCGGCATCAACAATACTTATTCTCTGTTAAATTTCTAATCATCACAATGAAGACTTTTTAAATCTACTTGTTCTGTGGACTCTGTAATGGAATTTTAATTGCTTTACTAGCAGCTCGAAATGTAATGAATGAATAAATGTAATTCTTATCAGGATGCTGCCATTAACTGATTGAACTGGTACGTTGGCATTCGCAGGGCATATTCAAGCAATTACTTTACCACGTTCAATTATGTTGCTGGTTATTGCCTCGTTTGTTGAGGAAGGGTAATTGAATACATAGGTGTTGTGATGCACCTTAAAATGGATCAGCTTAAACCACCTTCAGCAAGGGTTTAAGCCAATCCATCTCCTTTCATTTGCCAAGGACTGATGCATAGATCTTTCAGAGCATCCCAGTCTAGCACACTAACTTGCAACTGAGAGGGTGTGGGTTTTTTTTATTTAAACAAGCTAACACTACCACAAACAACTAACTATGCCCTGAATGCCCCACAAAATAGTTATGCTGAGCACAACAAGAATATTACCCTAAGCTATTACTGAAAGGTCAATTTTTACCTTCTGCTGTCAGGAAAATATTTATGTTTTATGATGTTAGAAGATGGACCTTGACATCTATCAGCAGAATGTTATTGTAGGAGAAAAGATTTATGTCTGTAGAATAGCAGAGAACAAAACTCAGGGCTCACCTTTCTGCAATGTCTCTGGTACAGAGAAGCTCAAGCATTTGCTGGGGATTTTGTTCCTCTCTGGGGCCAAGGTTGATCTGCACAAGTGAGTCTTAAGGGGAAGAGAGATTTTTCAGAGTTGTGAGGAGTTTTAAATATCAGGGAGGAAAGTCAGAAAAATAAATAAAAATATACATATGCCTGGGTTCAGACAAATGGCACTAGTGAGGCAATACTTGGGAAGGTTTAAAAGCCACCCTATGGAAAATGCAGTTTGGAGACACTATCATTGGAAATTATTTTGTGAGATGATGTTGATCTTTAGAAGGTCAGCTTTGACCAATGGTGTGGACACTGCCTGTTAAAGCAGTTGCTTCTAGTGTAGGGCTTTAAACTAGAAGATTTGAGACGTGAAACAAATGCAGGAAACAAAGCAAAACTACTGGACTATGCTATGTTTCAGGGCATTACCTGTCTTTCTACGAAGAGTGAGACCTGTCTTTCTACAAAGAGTGTCTAGGAACTGGAAACATTTTTATTTGATAGTGAATCATCCTGTATTCTACTTTTGCATAAAAATAACAATAATGCCAGACACAAGGCCTGAAGTAGCATCTGCCCACTTCTCTGTCATTTGGTCTTTTTTGTTTGCAATAATGATAAGGAATAAATAAAACCGAGCACTTAAAGCTCTATTCATCACACTTGTCAGCTCCATGAAAACTGGTGATAGACCTTATAGATCCTGCACCAGCTGAACTTAAGGCTGTTTGTGAAATTTAAGTTTCCTGGCACTGATGAAATGAGATTATTGTTTTGGTTTTTTTTTGACTTCATCTCAAAAAGATCTTATCTATATGAAAGCTACTCGAAACCCCATACCAAAAAGCCCCTAGACACTGGACTAATATTGGTTCCAGTTGCATACAGTTTAATGGTATAAAAAAGAGCTAGCATTTCAAACTCCTATATACAAAAACAAATTTGAATTTGCTACAGAATTCAGTAACTTAACATATTTGTTTTCTTTTTATTTTTGGTCATGTATTGTTTGCCAGCAATCTTTCAAATATACTTGTTCTTCTAAAGCATTTGAAGAAGACCTAGTAATTTTTGTTCTGCGTTTCTTCAGTTGAGATTTTTGGTATTAGAAGACTGAAATATTTTGCAAAATTTACTGAATACTTATTTGAATTCTCAGATATGGATAACTGCAATTGTAAAAAATCCTGTTTCTCATTAGTATTTTTTCCCCCATTGTATTGTGGCTATACCTTATAAGGAATTAATTTGCTAAGATCTTTGCAAGACTTTTAATACTGTGTAGATAACATCAATGTGAATGTCTTTCAAAGTTTTTAGCAAGTCCTTCAGGGGTCTTTTGGCCTATTCTGTCCCCATAATTTTATCTAGATATAAGATGGGTTTTGCTTAACATCTGTGGTTTTTATTTCCAATCAAAAAGAGTATAGGGACAAAGCACACACTGAAGTATCTTTATATTCCTGGAGTAAATAGGTGCAACTTTTATATCAAAAGACTTGGACGAATATTACAGTTTATGGCTTACATGATGTGCTGACTACTGTCAGCTTTCAGGGGTCAAAGTGAACTGAGAAAGTTGGCATTCCCTTGGGTCCCAGATGAATGACACTTAAGAGAATGTTTTCTTCCAGCCTCTCCCAAATATTTGTGAACTTGCTGTTTATCAAAATAAAGAAGCAAAAATTATTAACCTCTGTATAGCAACAAGGTGAACAGGAGCCAATGGGCATAGGGAAGTCACACTGCTTTGCACCATGTTAAAAAAGCCATCCAGCAGCCTTCAGCAGTCCCCTCAAGTAAGAATCGGGAGGTTTTGAAATGGCCATGGAATCAAGAGACCCACTAAGGTTTCTCCAGGCCATTGTACTGCCCATGTTTCTGTGAATGGACAGCCGTGTTTTGGAGAGGGGATTAGACTGATAGCATGCAAGGCAAAAGGAAAACTGCAGAAGATGTAGTGAGGATGGAAGGACTGAATGCGAGAAATAAGAGCCAAAAAGGGTGATCCAAATGGCGTACCAAGTTTTTTTGTTAGCAAGGGAAATGGAGTGTGAGCATTTCAGAGTCTTTTGATTTGGTTAATAAAACAGGTAAGGACTGCATTACTGATGGGAATTGGGATGTTCTCCAGTGAGGAAGTCAGAAATTAGCTGAAATTCTTGTTTTGAGACCTGTTTTTGTTTAAGAAACCGTGAGAATAAACCCTGAACATCCAAATGTAGCAGAAATTTTAGTTTTCAGAGGAGGAGCTGAAGAAAACATTGGTTTGATTAAGAGCATATTTCCTGCAGATTTCATGCTGTTATTATCCCTTGAGGGCCAGGGTACCATACCCTGTGGCAGTAAAGTGACTTTATAGAGGTAAGAATCACAGCAGTGTTACCCTACAGTGTGACAAATGAGTGACATCGGACTTCCTGCACTGACATAGGTGCAGCTACCAGCTTTAACCACTGAGGACAGTGACTTACCCTGGTGGAAGCTGGCAGTTCCCTACTGATGTTAAAGCCCAGCCTCTTTGAGCACCCCTTGAAGGATGACAGAGATCTATCTCTTCTTATATTATCTGTAGCTTGCTCTTTGCTGCCTCACAGAGAGCAAAATCCCTCCTGAACAGCCTCTCTACTGTTCCCTCTGTTTTCCTGGCTATCTCCTGGGAAAGCAAGTTTTGGGCACAGCCACTGTTTTTCTATTACTGTGCTACCTCTTTGCAGAGTCTTACAGTACAACGTCAGTCACAGTTCATATGTGAATACATAGGAAAATATTATATCTACCCTGGGAGGTCTCCATGCCATTTCATTAAGCACAGCCACTATCATCTTTACCCTCATTTCAACATGGCGTTATCTTTTGTTCAAATTGTGAGAATTAATAGCCATGAATATTTAACAACCTATTTTCCACGTTGGTGATCGTGGTCATAAGGTCAGGATGCCATGGTGTCTTGATTAGTTTAGTGTGTCTCCCCTTTTGTTGTCTGATCAGAACAAGAGTTACAGGGTAAGTACACTGTTTTCTGACTGTCCTGATACAGCAAATTACACTAATTTTTGCAAAATCTATTGCTACTTTTTTTTGTGAATCAATAGCATTGATGAAAAGCTACTTAGCAAATAAGAATTTATGAATGCAATAAACTTCTTTTTTTCTCCCTGATCATTGGAAAAAATATGTTAAAAATCAATTCTGCTGTGGTGCAGAATTGACAATACACTTTGACAATACACTGCATCTAAGAAAAGGTACAACTAGATTTGCACAAGTGAAGAAAAAATGAATGTGTGCTCACAGTACCAGGTTTTAAGGCTAAGTTATTCACCTTCTAGACTTGTATTCTGTTTGCTTAACCTACTTAACTACAGATTTAAAACACTGAATGAATGTGCAGTGCATGTGCACCCCAGGCGAGACTCTGCTCGTTAATAACTCTGAAAAAAACGAAATTTAGCTTAATATCTTCAAGGCTGAAAATGAAAGTTCAACTCTTTCAGACCAGGTGGTTTGGAGGTCTCCCACATATTCCCTCAAGAATCCCTCCATTGTTTTACAGCCAAAAACCTTTAGTTGTGGTCAAGACTAGACATACCTAACTTGGTGATCTATGGGGTGAAGATATTAAGGGAAGGTATTGAAGCAAGTGTAAATAATATAGCAATAGGTTGTGAGTCACAGAGAAAAAAAAACTTGATATTATTAGTGTATGTGTTGGAATTTCCGAGTTAAGTTTGAACTTCTGTTTAACAATGGCTTTTAAATGGCTGCAATAGTTGTTTAGAAAAAAACACTCTAAGAGAAACTCAGTCTGAGTCCCCTGGAGCATCCCAAATGGCTTTTCTACTACTTTTCCCTTTTTGTCAAGTAAGATACTTAACAAATAGGGCTAAATTTCCTTCTAAAAAAGTATTGGAAAAGTAATTTTCAAGACAAAATTTAAGAGAAATAAGTATATTTCTTGATAATGTATTGGTGCACATTAAAGACTTTCTGAGTTTTTTCCTCCTGTTTCTGTGCTTTCCATGGCTCCCCATCTTTCTAAGCAGGCAATAAACTGCTAAAACACCTGATTGCTTTGCTGCTTTTGGGAAAATCAGGTAGATTGCTTTTCTGTGTGCTGAAGAACCACAATGCAAGTTTTCACACCACTAAAACTCCTTCTGTGAGTCAATCCATTTCTTGAGAGTGTGCCAGAACACCCCAGTTAATTCACTCCAATTGCTACCACTAGCATTTTGCCTTTCTACATCTTCTCTCCAATTGTAATCAGCTGCTCTGTAATCATTTGTTTCAAAGTGAAATGGATGTAAAATTAATTTTTTTTCTCTTTTTATTACTATTTATTTATTTATTTGTCTCAGTGTGCTACTATTCCAAACACCAGTAAAATGCATGCCCGGGCCACAGAAGCATTTTTGATGGTTCTTTAAAGAAGGAAAGAAAATTCTAGGCTTTAGAAAATATGTTGTTATAAGACTAACTAAAGAAAAAATAAACACCACACTTTCCTCTTTTGACATTTTTCATTAATACATTTATGATATAAAACAAATAACAGAAACCTACTTTCTTGCACAGCTGATCATATAAAAGTAAAATATGTATAAAATTGTTTAAAAAAAAATTAAGTCTACAGAAGGAAGTGTAGAAAATATCAGGGAAAAACTGTATAGGATGTTTCTCCATAGTCCAGTTGTACCAGCAAACATTGTGTATTGAAGGAGTAAAACTAGATCAGGCAGCCCTACCATACCGAGGGTATTTTATCATATAACACCAAATGCATTACACTGCTGTGTTGCAAGAGCTTATATGGAGGATCGGGACATCCCAACGTCTTTGGTTCCATGGAGCAATGGAACAGCACCTGAAATAGAAAGGAATCTTAAATGTGGGGGACTTGACAAATTTGTTTCTGTGGTAAACAGTCAATTTTCTGTCATTCTGCAGCATATCTCTTCTATCCATTCAACCTCTGAGAGCATGAGAGACTCTTTATTCACTGAGGAGTGTTCATTAATCAAATTATGCAAGGAGTTGTCTGAATTTTCTTCTTATAATTCAAATACTCTGATGTAATTTATTCCATGAAAAATACACCCGTTTTCACTGGCACTGGTCACTGCTGTTGTTGATGTGCTCTGGTAAAGTCCAGCATTTGTAGGAATATACTTGGGTTTAAAGTAATAGCTTTTTTTAATAATCAGTGAAGACCTGGAAGCTCATAGTTCTAACACCAAGATTGTTTTGAAGATGAACCTAAAATAACTTAAGCTATAATCATGTTAACTCTTCAAGTATTTTTTTTATGTTTTACATTGTCTTGGAGTTTGTGCTCCAAAGGGCTAAGCCAGTCAGAAACACGGCTAACCAAAGTGGTGCTACCTTTGGCTAGAGCTTGGCAGACCTGGAAAGATATGGTGAGGGTCAGCTGAAGAGTCATGTAGTCCTAAAGGAGGTACTGAGGATCCAGCCATGCCAGAAGGTGCAGGTACCTCTTACAGTGCCATCTGCCTGCTCTGGGATGCCTGGACTATCTTATGGTCTCTCAATTAGCACTGGGCTCCTACGTTGAGGGAACTGTCTGGTGCTCTCAGTGCTCAGCAGGATTCGTGGTCAGACCTTTGAATGTGTGTATTCACTTAAAAGAAAAAAGCAGTGGGAGATGGCCAAAATCTTCATCTGACAGCAGTTCTGCTTTGGTTAATCAGAGAAAATTAGCAGAAAGCAAAAATATAGAAAGCAGAGCAGATGCTGTGCTTACTCTCTATGTGCTCTTTATTTTTAAAAGAGAAACCAAGTTCTTGCGGGTTTCCATTTTGCTGTTCTTATGAATGGTGACACCATTCTGAAATTTTTCAATGGCAGAGAGAGGAATGTATCTAAAACATTTTTGTTAGGGTCTGGTCCCAGAAAAAAGAAAGTACAGTACAAAGGTTTTGAACAATATTTGAATGATGCATGTTCTAAGGAAAAACTTGCTTTCTTACTTTTGGTGAGGTTTCTTACATTCATCTCTTCAATGCATTGTCAATAACTGAACCTCTTTTTCTTTTTAATCTCCACAGTATGTTTTCCTGTCAGTATTCTGTTGATTCTGTGAGAGAAAAAAAAAGACAAAACAAAACAAAAAATCCTTAGAATAAACCTATGAATAGAAGTAGCCAAGAATAAGGATTTTCCACTCCAAAATAAATCCAGATGCTTTGAAGTTTGTTTTTCTTGATGAAAACACGCAACATTCTAATATTCCATAACTGAGGTATGTTTGTTTTGGATTAAATGTGCCTGTTTTTCTGAGGCTTTCAAATGCTCCTGCCCTTTTTGCTTTCATTGAGTGGGTGATTCGCAGAGCTGTGCTTCTCTGGGCATCTTGTGAGGTGTGGGCCCAAAATTGGGAGTCTCCTCTGTGTAGGGATGCAGGACTACAAACAATTAATCCATTGTTCCTGTAAAGCATGGTGGTAACTTCAATAGAGGAGTATTTGATAGGATATACAACGTTTGTTTGCCAAAAAATAAGCCCACCCCTATGTATTTTGACTGGGACGAGCTTGAGCCTCAGACAAATCCTTTTCAGTGGAAAACTGAAAATGACAACAAGATTGAAATAACTATGCTAATTTCAGTTCTGCAAAAAGTGATGTTTTCAAAAACAATACTAATCTACAGGAAAGTGTCTGACCAGCTTTTCTTTGACTGTCTCCATGACATGACATGACATGTCTAAGCTTTACAAAAGAATGGAACATTCCCTCCCCCAAAACTGTGTTTTGTTTGTTCTGTAAATAATCCATGGTCCTGCGCAGTGAGAAGCAATGGAGAGAAACAAGATAAAAACCAAGGGTAGAGCTGGAGACCCAAATCTTACAGTAAGTTTAGACACAGTGCAGGGCTGTGCAGAAAACACCCAAATACAGTGAGCACAATATAAATCTCCTTCTTTAAAGTTTAATCCAAAAGCCATAAGAATATGTTGGATTTTGACCCTACTTTATAACTTTAAGTAAGGATGAGTCACTTGTGTGTATATATATATATATATCTCCAAGCACACTGAATAAAATTTAGGAGATGGAGAGAAAGAGAGAGAGATTGTAAATGTGCATATGAAGAGTTTGGCTACTATCAGGTGGAAATCAAAGTTATAATTGTTTGACTTGGGAAATGTGATCTTTCTCTTTAAGTTCATCTTTAAATTTTAAAGCATAATTTGTTTTGATTGAATTTCTAATGTTAATTAGTGAGGCTTGCATGGTTAGAGACATCAAGAACATATAATTATGTTCCTTATAATTATACCATAATTGTTTTAGTACGTTAAATGATCTAATAGATTTTTTTTCCATTTCAACAGCAGCATTAGAACCATCTCTGTTTTATGAAATAACTGGCAGACATTCAGTAGGTACTTTCAAGCATTTCAAGTAAAGTTTTGATGGGTATTCATCTACTAATGAAATATTCATGCATTATATTTTTCTCTATTACAAGTGACTTTCACTGAAGCGCCTAATGCTTGGTTTGCTTAGACAGATATAACATTCAATCAAACTAATGGAAACTGTGGAGTACTGTTCTGCTGGATATTATTAAATCAAATGCTCTTGATAAATATTGAGTCTCTGATGTTAAAAAGCATTTCTAGCATGATGCATAGATAGTAAAACAATACTCTGTCCCCTTGTTAATAATGTTAATCTTAGAGCTGTCATCATTTGACAACTAATATGATTTCCTATGTGCATAGATGCCTTGGTTTTAGAGTATTAAAAAATATTCTCAGTATGCTGTTTAAGATTTTCCATATTGTGTATGCATTTGCTCACAATGTAGAACAACTGGACAAGTTTGTATTGCCAGCAAAGTATGTATACTTTGTCTGCTTAAAATTTAATATTTCCTGCAAGTAGCATAACTTGCAACCATCTTAATACGAAGAGATCAATTTTGGTAATTTCATAGGCAGGAAGCTAATGATCCTCTTACAAAGCAATTGCTAAAGGCCTTTGGAGAATTGTCTGAGCATATTGATGCTGTTTCTCCTACTTTGGAGATGGTAAATTTCATTAAATGAAGCTAAAATTGATCAAATGTTTTCCTGTAATGTTTTTCCACATGAGTTATTTTGATAGTTTCTGCAAGAAATACGGGGTGCAAATGTGAAGTGGTTGACAAAACAATGAATAAAACAGGCTTCATGCCAGGTTTTTAATGAATAAAATTAAAGTTCAGAGCTTAATATTATGCTTAGTTGCACCACTTCTGCATCTATGAAAGATGTGGCCCATCAACTTAACGTATCCCTAGTCAACATGAACTTTGAACTAATTTCTTTTTAGGTATCACTGCATTGGCTTCTTCAGGGATCAGAAGAGACTCAGTAAAGTCAGAGTAAGAGCCCGCTCAGCAGGGAAAGTGCTGCAGGAATACTGAGTAAGAAGATGCAGAGAAAATCAGTAATGAAATTGCTCTGTTTAATACCAATTAAAGGAGTGACCAGGCAGGTAAAAATATCTCACCAAATATTTCCCCAGTTCTGAGTCACCCAGAAAATAGACACCTTAAGTCACACTTGCTGTAAATATGTAAAATTCACAGGCCCTTGTGAAAAAATTGTCCTTTCTCATCGTGTGCCATGAAGGGACATGATTCTCTGCCTTCACAAAAGAGTTTATGGTATGTGGATGCCGTGTGTGTGCAATGCAGGATATTCTGGGCTCAGGTAACCCCCGCTCAAAGTTAAAAATAAGATCTGGATATTATTCTCAGGTCTGTATGAATGAGTTTGGAAAACTGCCTGAAATCGAAGCTAACATATTGAATCACCAGTGGGCAGCAGCCTCCTTTGCCACCCTGCAGGCTGTTGAAACAGCAAAAATGTGTCGACAACAGGACTGAAACTTATTCCTTCTTTTGGGCCCAATTCTGCCACTTTTACTTTGAGTTATTTTATTTGATACTATTATACAGAATTCAGGGACCAGCTGAATAGTTCTTTTGAGATTGCTGTTTTATTTTATTTTTTTTACATTTAATTTTAGAAGGGCAAAGCATGGTGCTAGGAAAATTAGGAAATGTGTATAAAATTACGGAGCACTGACTCTGTAGGGAAAATGTTTACTCTGCAGGCTTTTCTCTTTAAAACACAACTGCTTTAAAGTATCACATTAAATTCTAGTGTGTGTGTATTTAAAGAAGGCACAATATATGTGGGGGGAAAAAAAAAGCATATGAAGTGCATAAGGTGGGGCTGCTGTGGCTAAGCACTCCTTCTAGCAGAATACTGCAGCGGTGCCATGAAATCCTACGTAAGTGGTCAGAACAGAAGTAAGAGCTGCCTGTGGGTAGTCCCAACCTATTCACAAGCCCTTTTGAACAATTTTCCTACTTTTTTTTAAATACTGTTTTTGGCAAACATTTGATACTTGAAATACAAAATGCATGAGTCACCTACTGGGATAGGCACAGTATGTGGTTTATTGAATTTAGCTAAATTGTGAGTCATCTATCAATAGTCCTCATAGTGAACATACTTGTAATAATTTCACACATTACAAACAAGAGTAGGTATGATTTTTCAAGATATTTTTTTCAAGTATTTTTCACTTGGAGTTTTTACTCTTTTTATTGTGCTCCATTCAATATTCTAGGAAATTGTTAACTTTTTAGTGATGGAGGATAAAAAGGAAAGGTAGTTTATTTCTTGTCAGTTTAAACAACAAAGACCAGAAATGCAAAACCTGACATATTATAAAATACTGTTTTTCAAAGCAAAGTCCTCAACTTGAGGTTGAATGAATACAAATTCTTCTTGTACAGCTATTGACATTTATTCTCCTACCAGCATACCAATTTCTGTTGAGATAAGTAATTTTAAGATTCAGAGGCAGCTTGGAAGGAGAGAGCTGCAAATTACCACAGATTCTGACTTGCCAAAAATATATGGTAATTTTTTTTATATGGTAGGGTGGGTTTTTTTAAGGAAAAATCCAGTGACCAGAAGACAAAGAGGTGAAAAGTGTCTATGTATACAATAGCGTTATAACTGTGGTCTATTGGATACAGGGAATATCAAACTCTTTACTACAGAAAAACATGAACATTCAGGCATAAAACTGCTGAAGAGCTTTCCAAACAAATTCCTAGGGGAATAGGAATCCAGCATCTTGTGGAATCCCCTTCTCTGGAGATATGGGCAATCCTGCTTTAGCAGGGGCATTGGACTAGATGATCTCTAGGGGTCCCTTCCAACACTGACAATGCTGTGATTTCGTGACCCCTATGATGAAAGTGATTGAGCCTTCAGCACATCCCTCCCCCCTGCCCCAATCTTTCACTTCAGAGCTGGCCTCTGATCAGAAACGTTCCCCGAATGTTTTTCTCGAGCATGAAAAACCTGGGCATTTAAATTTGCCTCTGAAGTAGTTATTTAAGTGGCTCTTTGAGGATTGGAAGCAGTGAACCCCCCTTGCTCACGGCACAGAAACTCGCTCCTGCTTGGTTTTCTCTTCTTGTTCCACCGCCATCCTCCACCCCTTCACACACACAACCCCTCCCCGTATTTCTCTCCTAAGGGAGCCCGGGTGTCGGAGCTCGCTTGGGACTTACACGGAACTGTGATCCACATGCGAAGGTATTTGCCCTGAGGATGGGATAACTGGTGTGTTATGATAGACCAGTATCTTGTAACAAACTCCCTCCCAACAATTCATTTTTCCCCGGAGAGAAAAAGATTTAAAAGATTTTAAAAACCTATTTTTCTCCTGCTTTTGCCCTTGCATTTCTGACTAGGCTCTGACGAGTTAAATCCTCAGCTTTAACGCCTTTCCTACCCGGTTTGCCCGCAGGTTGCAGGGCACCGATCGTTCCGCGGGGGTCAGCGGGATTCCCGCGGCGGGGAGGGCAGGGAAGCGCCCGCCGCGTCCGGCAGATGGCGCCCTTGCACAAGCGACACCACCGCGCCGGGCGCGGAGCGGAGCTGGGGGCGCGGAGCGGAGCTGGGGGCGCGGAGCGGGGCCGAGGCGGCGCGGAGCGGAACAGGGGTTCCTCGGGACGGCCGGGTGGGGCGGCGGTGCCTCTCTAAGCCAGCGGCGGCGTAAACCCCCGCCGTTTCCCTTACGCGACTTTAGCGTCGTCCGAAGTCTGCGCCTCCGCGCATTGCTCCGGCCCCGCTGAGCAGAGCAGAGCAGAGCTGGGCTTTCATCCGGCCTCCGCCGCCTTGCGCCCGTTTTTTCCTTACAAAATTACGGGGTACTTATCGANATGAGGCTGAAAATGAAGACATTTGTGTAAATTAAGCGAAGAGCACTAGTGATTCATAAATCAGAAATGTAGGGAGGAAAAGGAGGGGCTAACCACAGGCAGGGGTATGTGATGTAGTCACCAGAGTAGCACCTCTGCAAACACCCTCTGTCACGCTGGTCATGTGGACCTGCTTCTTTTATTAAGTTTAATGAAATATAAATATATATATACATATATATATATCTTGTAGTCACTGTTAAAGAAGATATTACCTATTAGTGTGATTTTCCTGCCCAGAATGTTACTGCTGAATTAGTAGTGTTTTACAGTCTTTCTCTTTTTAACTTGTCAGAAGCAATTTCTGGTTATAATATGAGCCAAATAAATCTGCATGTGGTTTTTTTTTGAGGTGGGTTTGAGGTTGTTTTGTTGTTAGTTTGGTTGGGTTTGTTGTTGTTGTTGTTTTTTTTTTTCTTGTTGTTGTTTGTTGCTTTTTTTTTTTCCAAGAATGAACAGCGCTTGGGTTATTAAAATGAAAGAAAGAGCTAGTAGAATGGCTTTTATGTACACATCAAATTATAAAGAAGCTCAGTGAGACTATTCCTGCTGGACGTGTAGCCCCGTCAGCCCTGCAACTTGATGTAGTGTGAGCAGATGGAAGAAAAGCAACATGGACTTTTCCCCCTTCTTCCTATTTAGTCTCATCCGTGACTCTTTAAATTCTTTCATACAAATTGTCATCTAGACAGGCCGCTTTACCTCCTTTGTTAAGCAGTGTGAAGATCTTAGGGGAGGTGAAGATATCATGGGGATCTGGAAAATCATAGTTAGAAAAGCCGTTCGAAAAACTGAATTTTAAGAATTAGGTGAAGCTGGCTTTTCAGTTTGTAAGAATTGCTTTCTTATGTGCCTTTCTTACTTCATGCTGTTTATGAGTTGCAATGAAATAATGCTGTAGGAGACAAAATTGTTTTCTTTTAAATCTTAGAAAATGGCTAAGTCAAAACATAAAATATGAGTATTGTGGGGTTAAAGATACAGGTCTCTAGTTAACTTAGGTAGACTTATGTCAGTAATTAAAATCCTGGCTGACAAAAGTTTTGAATTGTACATTGTGGAAAACAGGAGAGGACGGATGTAGAAACATTTAAGGAAACCATGGCAACAAATGGCTCAGTAGCTCTATACATGTAAGAAAGGCATGAAATATATTCATAAGAGAAAGAGGGTTAGGAAAAGAAACTCTGCAGCCATAGGGAACCAGGGAAGCAGTTAATGCCTAACAGATAAGACCAAGAGGAAAAAGACCACTTCCCCTAAGGGTATTTCCAAAGAAAACTTCCCACACGATCTCTTTCCCAGACAGGGTTTATATCTGCACTGTCTTGGGTGTATTGTGAAAGGTGTAATCAATCAGTGCTTACATTGCAGAACATCAGAGCACAGAGGCTGTGGAGTCAATACCAAGGCTCCAGCCTTTCCCAGATCTATGGGACAAGAAGAGTCTGGAGGAGAAGTTATATGGCGGTTTATTGGACAAACAGGTGATTCATCATCCTGGAAAATATGTCCATTCTGAAGGATTTCTACAGTGATTCCTTGACCTTTAACTTCTTCATTAGCTGTACTTAAGGGAACATTGTAGCTTCACAGTCCTTATAATATTGTCATCAGTGTTTTCAATCAGAATATTCATGGCTTCATGGCATAGATTTCAGGTTGTCTGGCGTGAATTGTTTTGGGGCCCTGTTTTCTGTTTTGAGGAATGTCTTTGAGCACTTGACAGTGTGGATGCAGAGACACATGTACGCTTCCTGTATGAGAAATCAGACTTCTGAGTATCGGGGTCTTTCAAGAACATGTATATAATCCCTGACTTTCACACCTCCATGTGAGGCTCTAAAGAACACAGAATTCATGGCTCTTTCCCATCACTTTTAAAATGTAAGCCAGTGACTGCTCAACTTATCCTTGTTGAGAACTTTAAAACCTGCAAAACCTTTTTATAAAGGCTTGAAGTGCTTTCTGTCTTTCCTTATTTGAAATAGATTTTTTAAAGGCTGTATCTGTCAGTCCTGAGCAATAGGATTCAGTGTTTTGCATCCACGACATCTTCTATGCCAAATTCTGAACCTTTTGGGTTCATGTGTAGGCATGATCTGTCTTACCTGGAGAAAGTCAGGGCCCAGAGGAGTGTTCAGCATGTTTGTGTTCGGAGAATACAAAAATTTGAGTATTCTTGGCTTAATGTCCTTAACACTAGTCATCTCAGTATTTTGTGAGCTCATGTCTTTGAAGTCTCCATGAGGGAGCCTCTGACAGAAAACAAACATAGGTCAAAAATATCTTGGTTAGATTCTTCAAAAAAAAGAGGACATTATATTACTCTGAAGCTTAAGATTCAAAGTCCTCTCTTGCCCCTTGCAGGGAGATACAGAATACACTGCTAGGTGATGAATGTGAAAGCAACCTTGGTACTAATCCCAACATCACTGTCCACACTGATAAACCACTTAAGGAACAAAAAATAGGATTTAACACCTTGTCTAACAGTGTTCTCTACAGGGGATTAGCAGTTGGCACTGCTTGTCAGTCATCTGCAGTGGGATCTACTCTGGCACACAAGGAGTAATCATTTATACTGTGGTGGTGCTTTGAGATGCTGTAGCCACTCTGGGCACGTACTCACATCACTCTGAGTATTGAAGGGTTTTAAGGAACTTCCTGTAAGACAACAGGTGGTGACCTCAGGGTGCATCACACACCCCAGCCCTGGAAAGACACCATTATCCTAAGCATCTACAAGGCTGTCAGAGTCCAAAGAGTGCCAGTAAGAGCTGGGTAACTTACTGCTCTCCTAGTGCTTTACACCAGCTACCTCTGTACTATCTAACGAACATCTAGGAAGTGCAAAAGAGAGAAGAAATGGAAGGTACTCGTCAGTTGCAATTGTGCCAACAGAGGCACAATTCTGTTCTCACAAATGCTGCATGTAGGTCAGAAACATTGCCCAAACCCACAGAAAATGCAGGTGAAGCAATTGAAAACTTGGGAAGAGGAAAACAAGCTTAAACAAGCTAAAGGCTGCAAAACCACAGGGAAAAGAAAACGCTACTTCTTGACACTGGATTCTAATCTGAATAAAAACAGAGTTCAAGGCTTGCTACAAAGGATCAAAGGGATCAGATGACTCACTGGCAAGAATGAAAATGAGGATTAGAAGTGGCAGACGGGAACCTGAACTGGAAAGCAAACCAAAGCTTTCTGCAGCTGAAGAGGCTTGGCAAAAAGGATCAAGCCATCATGGACAACGAAAGCTTCAGACACAATGAAGATGAAATAATGCTTGCAAAATCTAAGGCTGTGATAAAGGAAGCCAATTGCCTGGGACCATGCCTAAAGTGCCTGTCTCTGCTACTTGGCTCTTTTGTGGAGCATTTTTCATGGATTAAGGTTTGGTTAGTATGCAATACTGAAATTTAGATGATGAACAAGATAATATATTTTCCTAGGATTTAAATGATTTAAATCACACATATCTTAGGAGCAATTCTATCCATCACAGGTACAACATCTCAGAGGGCTGGTGGCGTTTGAAGTGATGGAAATTGGGCATCAAGGCTAAGTGAGTCTAATGCCCACCTTCATGAGTAGCGTATGCACCTCTCTCTTGTCACAGTCAATATAATCCAGGTGGTGTGGTGGAACTGAACTCATGTCAGCTCTGTTAATTCAGTTCCTCATTAACCAGTTGATGATAATGAATTGGTACTTGCCCTTTACCAGAAAAGCTGCTACTGAACTTATCTTTGCAGAGTTCTGTATGTGTCTGATGAAGCTGGTCAGGAAGGGTCTGTATCTTGGCTGCTGACTGCTCAGCTGCTCCTTCCCAAATTGTCACATTGACCACAGCTAATGCATTTATCTCAGGACTCAAATGGGCCGCCATAGATTCAGTGGAGTGCTTCCCTACTTCTGGTGTCATTAATAGGTGTGAAGGCCATGGGAGCATCAAAATGTTTGCAAGGCATTTGAATTATGGCTCTCTTCAGCTTTGAACCCTCCTTCTGCCTGTGGAGGCAATCAGCCTGATCTCCAGGCTGCTGAATTTTGATGGTTCTGTGGTGCACTGGTAGGCTCCTTAGAGCTCTTTTGCAAGTGCTAGTGGCTGCTTTGTCTTTCTGGTGTCATCCCATCATGCTTTCTGGGATTTCACAGGAAGCTTCCCCAGTTAGCTGGGGTCACAAATAAGCAGGAGAATGTGCTGTTACCAGGGACAGCAAGGAGGAAGCTCAGGAGATCCTGGCACAGGCTGGGAATTATGGAAGCATTCACAGTAACATCATGAAAGGGCTTGGGGTCATCTCTAGTTGCACAGAAAATTTCAGCGGTAGCTGGACCTGCAGATACATGTTTTCCTGCAGAAATAGCTAAGTCCTGTTGTTTGTCTTCAAGATATAGGTTGTAGTGATCTGAGGATTGGAAGTTAGAACAGATAGCCCATTACATTGAGAAATAGGAGTTGGATCTTCTCTGATGTTTCAGGCATGCCTTTGACCCTTTGTGTTGGATTCTATAACATTTCTGGTTCCAGCTGTTGTTACCTTGCACAGGTTTTGTCCTTCCCTGCTTCCTTCTGCATTTGGCATGTTGTGATGGGAGAGGTGAGCTCAGATCACTGCTTTGCTTCGGTGCCCGCCGTTGATGGGACAGCCTTCTGAGGCTTCTTGCAGATAAGTAATTCAGAAAAACTTCTCTAAATTGTCCTGACGACTGAATTAGCTCCTGGCTTTTTACTGTGTGAGAGATGTGGATGGATAACAAGGGTGACAGAAAATTACCTTTTTCTTATCCCTTGATCTGGTCCTGAGTACAGCTTGGCTGTAACTCTGCAATAAAACTGGCATTGGGATTGATTGCAAGTTATTACACGATCCTTCTGTAAAAAGATTTTTGAGGTGAGCAAGGTGTATTTCAGCAGGCAGGGAAGGAACGGAAGAATGAGTTGCTGTTTCTTGGGGGGTTCTTTTTTATATTTAAAGTATCTGTAAATACAGTTGCAGAGGCTATTCCATAAATTCTGCAATCAGGTGGAAGCATAAACCAGTATGAATAACAGACTGAGTGGAAATAAATATTCTTTACAAGGCTGGTTGAAAATTTTTGCCTGAAACAGTTCTTCAATGTCAGAACAGATGGTAAGTGATCAATTATGATTTTTCTTTGTTTTTGTTATGTACTTTCCTTAAAAATGTTGAGGTTTCTTGGAAAACCTGAACACGTCAAAACCCAAACCAAGGATCTGAAGTGGTGCCTTTTTGGTGACTGAAATTGTTGAGGCTGCAGTTGAACAAAACTTCAAAACATCTAGAGAACTGTAGTTTTGGTTGGACCAAAATCTTCGCTTACTACCAAAATTATGCATCCAGGGGTTCCCACCTGGAAATTACAACTTGCTTGTCCACTTTTCTCCCTGACCTGGACTCCCCATCTGGCTGACTTCTTCAGGGCACACATTATCGAGGCTGGGAGTGCTGGAAGTTTCAGCTGGAAGACAAAGCACCTTGTACTGAGCATGGGAAGCCTCGTCCCCAGTGGTGACAACATGAGCCATGGTGGCAACATTTCCAAATCTGAATTTTCTGTATTTTGTCAAAAGTATTTAACCACAATTCCTTTTAGCCTTCCATTGAAATTGAAAA
Source organism: Nycticryphes semicollaris (assembly GCA_013400055.1). Classification (NCBI taxonomy): domain Eukaryota; kingdom Metazoa; phylum Chordata; class Aves; order Charadriiformes; family Rostratulidae; genus Nycticryphes; species Nycticryphes semicollaris. Next base: position 1,028,286 of record VXBJ01001149.1, on the reverse strand, counting down.
AATGCTCCAGGGAAAATACAGCTACACAATTTGCTTTTTTTCATTCCAGTATTCCTGTGGATCTTCCTCCCTCCCCGTCTTTATCCAGGATTTCTGTATTCCTTGCAGCTGAAGTGTCTGTCCTCTTCCATGAAAAAGCAGAGAATTGTGAGGGAATGCTGCCAACTGGTTGTGGTGTGCTCTGCTCTGGCTGTGTGCTGCTGCGGAGTGCCAGTTATCTGGCAGCTGTGGGACCAAGTCCTTCTGGGCCAGCAGGATGCTTCATCCAGGGCCAGCAGGTACCACTGACCAGGTGAAGTTTCCACCACCTGAGGGCAGCTGTCTGGTAGCACGGTTAAAAATGACAGATTGTAGAGAAATTTTTGAGGATTCAGGTTATGTTATTGTATTACTGCATTACCAAACTTGTGCGGTGCCTCTTTGTCTTTACTGTTTGATGTTCACTCTGTTTTTGAGGTTGACTGGTCTTGCTCTTTGCTGTGAACACCAGCCAAATTTTGTGGCAGGATCAGTGCCTCATTGGATCTGAGAACCTCTTTTTGTAAGAGCAACTTTTTGTCTTCCTCCAAACATCAGTGCAAGAGTACTGTCTTCTGCTTGAGATGTCTTTGGCCATCTCATCCCCTGATGTTTTTCAGTGATTTCTTGGTTCTTGGGTTTTGTTTGATTTTGGATTGTGTATGTACATGCTGTGTTATCCCAGATAACATATTCATAGCATGGGAAGAGCTGGACATTCAGTTTATGTCGTGGTATATGGAAAGAATGTCTGTATCTTGCAGAATAGCTGATTACATTCAGATGGTTTAGTTGACTTATAAGCTAAAGAGTGGCAGGGACATGCAAAAGGGAGAAGATACAGAATAAGTGTTCATGCATGAACAGGCTTACATGTTTCACGATTTGAATAGAGACAGTGTGCTTTGGCAGCCAGAGCATTAGGAAGGGTGATTATTTTTTAGTTCTCGTGGGGTTTTTTTGGTTTTTTTGTTTGTTTGTTTGTTGTTGTTGTTGTTGTTGTTGGTTTTTTTGTGTGTGTGTGGTTGGTTTTGGTTTTGGTTCTTTTATTGTTGTTTTTTTGTTGCTGTTGGTTTGTGGTTTGTTTTCCTGTCCTGGTTCTGACAATGACTTACTACGTGCCCTTGAGAAAGTCACTTCCTGAATATTTTTCCCTTTTTACTTTGGATTTGCTATTGGGGTTGCAGATTCAGTGGGGAAATAGAGCTTCTCCCCTGACATATTTGCAGCACTAAACTCAGTACAACTGTGTTCTTAATTAGAGTGTTCAAATATGGATGTAATACAAATAATAATAATAATTAATTAGGCTTTTAATCATCATTAGTATTTACATAACATTGCCAGCATTTCATGTGAATGTTTTATCCAAATATTTTGTAGGAGCTTTCCTATGTGTACTTATCACAGTACTGCTATACATCTTCATCAGAGAGAAATAATATTTAGGGTTTTGTGGTTTTTTATCTTTCTGTCTCTCTTTTAACTGGAGTGCAATATTCTCCCTTGCAGCTAATAAAAATTTCCCAACCATATAAAAAGGCACTCTTAGGTTGAAGGACATTGCAGCTTAGACTGTATCTAGGCTGCCCCTTATGAAAGCTCTTTAAGTAATGTACAATATAGATTCCCCCAGATAATATCTTGGAGACACTGGAATGCAGAGATTTATTTAAATGACTTTGGTGTAGTTTAGCTTGTTGCTTCTGTATAGCACGACCTTATATCTTATCAAGTTGAGTATGGTGTTATTCCAGAAGTTTAGTTGAGTGCTGCACACGTTGCTACTGTTGCTAACACTGGTGAAAAGAGTGCACAAAAGTGCCAGATCTCTGGTTGATGATGAAACTTGAAAATTATTCATATATATGACATTCTTCTGTAGCAGTTGAAAGAAGAAAGGAGGCTTACAAGATGAGTAGAAATAATAGTAATGCTGTAAATGACAAATTCTTAAGTAATAGCAAAGATATACGTGGCATATCACCAGGGCAAAAGCAGTTTTGACAGTATTGATTTAACACTGATGGCAGTGTTACTGCTCTGTGCCCTGGCCTGAGTTCTACATTACTGCTAGATAGCAAACCAGATTCTGTCATTGCCAACACAACACAGAAGAAATATTGTTTCGGGCAGAAAATCAACACCATGGATGCATAGTGCTCTTTGCCCTCACTGCAAATCTATGTCTGGTCTGCAGGTAGTTCCCAACATGCTGCCACAGGATAAGTGGTCAAAACCATCTTACCTGAAGGGCTGGAACAAGGCCTCCTATTAAAAACACTGGTTGCAATGATAGTGCTGTGGCTTTTGAGCTACCTACTTCGTATGGAGGTGTCATTCTTAGCACTACTGCCCACCAGAAAACATTCTGAGGCCTGGTTGGCTCTTTCATTTGGAGCTAACACATGGTTTATTAGCAAAGTCTAGGTGGAAATGTAGAAAAGACAAATATACTTCTTCATTTGCATAATATTGAATCAGGGATTAATGAGACACATCTGCTGTTTGCCCTGTAATAGCTGGTGTATGGTATTTGCATTCCCTATTTCATACAGTGGTTTGGGGTTTTGCTAGAATGGTTATTTTCATTAAATTTGGTTCACTGGTCCCTAGTACTCATAAGGACAGTGGGGCAGACTCATTGATCTGCCACTGTAACTCCCATGCATTTTTTTTTTCCTTCTCTGCAGGCCAAACCAATTTCCAGAATAAAAGACCCTGTACACTGGTTGCTGTTTTAACTACTGCGTAGGAGTGACATTCATGACGAAGGAGGGAGAGAGGCAATCTCTTTCCTGTTGCTTCTCCATTTTTCAGATGAGAAGCTGTTGAGAGAAAGCTCCATGCTGCTACAATTCAAGGCAGAGCTTCTCAAAATATCTGGAAACACTGTAGTGACTAAAATATTGTCCCTTTTGTCTGTGGCTTGCCAGCAGGACTTTGGCAAACTTCAACAAAGTTTTTTTCTCTGCAAACCAAGAATTCAGTTCTTGCAGGAGTGTTGCATGTGTTTGTGGAAGTGTACGTACTGTCCAAGTGAATGAGGCACCCTGTGCTCCTGCATGGTCATGCTTTATTGCTATGTTTAAGTTAGAAACGTAATTTTCCTTCATTCTGTTAAGATAGGGGGTAAATAATACGGGATCTGCAACCATGGGAACAAATACAAAAAACAAGAGAACACAATTTTAGATGGTTTATTATGCCAGCTCTTTTGTTACACTGCTTTAGCGTCTGAGCTAGCGTGAAAGACTGTCTACTAGCTTCTCTGTCCTACTCCAGAAGGATGCTAGGTGTTCTTAGGACTACTTCTTTCCTGTTCCTAATTTCACTCTGCCAGGGCATCTTTTCACCTTCTCTGCACTGGAATATCTGAATTCCAAACCCCCTCACAGTAACTGGGCACCGTCACCAGTTATTGTGTTGGATTGACCTTTTCTCTTCCTCAAGCTTTCTGTAAGAAAGCTGCTACTGTGCTGCTTAATTTGTGTGTCTTTCCTTCTCCGCTGGCTTTTCTTGTTATAGTTTCCTGAAGCAAAGGTAAAACTTCCTGAATTGTGTATCTTGAAAATTTATTTATTTTTTTTTAGATTTATTCACTTTGGTATAGGCATCATTAGAAGATGAAACATGATTCAAGGCACAGTGCCATGGATAAGAGGACATGTGGGCTAAGAAACAGCTCTGCACTGTTAATTAAGTGTGGATGAATTGGAGATGTGTTCTACAAAGGATTTCTATTCCATATTCCACTTGTACAATGAACAGGTCTGTGGTATTGAAGGGGAAGGTTTCTAGCAATCTTACCTTTGGCAATCACAGCCAGGTTATTTGGCACACTGGTTCTCTTAATTTTACCTGAACAGAAAATGCGGTCAAGCTCCTTTATGAAAGCAAACAATGAAATAAGAGATATCTGCGCCCAAAGCAGAAAACAGTTAGAAATATTACAGGAAAGCTACCTTTGAAAGAAGAAGGTGGTGATTTATTTTTGAAAGAGAGGATTACCATTGTTTGGTAAATGCAGAGCAAGGGCAGTGGGTGGAACACAGCTGTGGATGTTTGCTCTGGAAGCAGAAAGGCAAAAGCTGCAGCAGGAGAGGCAGGAGCACCCGGAGCAGCATTGGCCCTGAAAAGAAGCCAAGACCGAGCTTCTTTTGAGCAGATTGGTGTTTGAAAAGGCAAGCTTGGAAGTGTGCCCAGATGAACTGTTTCTTGTCTGTTACAATTGTGCTCGAAGCAGAATGATATGTACATTCTTTGTGTATAAAAAGAGTTGTGGCAAAGAAATATCTGACTTGAATCATGAGTTTCGCTACCTAATGGAAAAATTGCAGCAAATCCCAAATATTGGCTTACTAGGACTAGAAGGGAAAACAATAAAATAAATAACCTAGGTAGGTATGGCTTTTCCATTGTAACGGTTTACTGATGGAAAACAGTGTTTCTACAGCACAAATGATTTTCACTAGGAATCCCTGCTTTGTGGATGCTTTGTGGATGGTTTTAATTTAAATGTTTCAACTAGAGTTGTTTTGACCCTAGGTAGGATGCTTAGTTTAGTTTTGTTTCAATGAAACATAAATCCTAATTTCCAGGGCAGTGAATTGCCTGTAGGAGCAAATGTTCAGGCCCCCACTAGCTCTCTACTACATTAGCTGCTGGAGGATTACATCTTTCCTCAGTCTGTCTCCCTGTGAGTTGCATGACTTTGGGCATGCCCGTTCCTCCTGCTCCCTTCCTGTGCCCCATGAGGAAAAAGAGATAGATTTGCAGACCCTCTTTCCCAGAGAGCTACAAAGCAATTTATATTTAGCTAATGCACTAGGAAGTGCCTTTAAGGCATTTGTAATGGAATTCAAGACAGCAGAAATACCTTTCTTCAATTAGAAATGTCAAAATTTTTGGCATTTCAAATCAGATATCTTTTAGAGTTTCTGTTTTGGAGAAAAAAAAATCAGCATGGCTTGTTCTGAGTTTGGACAAATTCTGTCTCTTCCTTCAGGACAGACATTTCAAGTTGCAATCAAAATCCTCAAATCCTCATGATCCCATCTCTGCTTTTCCCGATACATCTTGTATATTCTCAGTTGGTTTGTTTGTAAAACCTTCATGGAAGGAAGCACATTTTTTCTTTAGCATCTCCTGAGGCACCATTAAAGTTCAGACTACAACAGCAGCAGTAAGAACACTGCCATTATTAGCTTCATCTTTCTGCTACCTTCTCCTCCTTTTCCTCATTTGACTTCTTTTTAAGCCATGTTGGAAAGGGAGATCTGTAAGTTTAAAGCTGATGAAGAAGGTTGAAAGGGGAGTCCATCTGTGTTGTCCAGCATCAACACAACCTGAATGCCAGGAAAGTTGAGGGCTTTTCTTCTTCACACCATTCCAGATGGCAGAGATTTGCCTATAGTACCTATTAACAATAGAGTTTCAAGTCCTGATGGAAATACATAAAAATCAATTAATAGCTGAATTGTCTTAAAACCTCCTGATGGTTCAGAGTACCACTTAGATGCCCCTCAGGTGGCAGAGGGAAATACTCAGCTCTCATCTCCTAGGGCAGTGACTTAAGCACTGAGAAATGTTGGGCTCTTCTTTTTCTTTTTATCATAGAATCATCGAAACACAAGGTTGGAAAGGACCTACAAGATCATCTAGTTCCACCATCCTCCTATCACCAATACTAACCACTAAGCTACTAAATCATGTCTCGTAGCACCTTGTCCAGACGCTTCTTGAATACTGCCAGGGACGGTGACTCCACCACCAGCCTGGGCAGACCATTCCAGTGCCTGACCACTCTTTGGGAGAAAAAGTTTTTCCTGGCATCTAATCTAAATCTCTCCTGGTGCAACTTGTGGCCATTCCCTTGAGTCGTATCTTAGTTATCTGTGAGAAGAGGCCGACCCCTTCCTCTTCACAGCTTCCCTTGAGGAAGTTGTAGAGGGTGATGAGGTCTCCCTTGAGCCTCCTCCAGACTAAACAATCCCAGCTCCCTCAGCTGTTCCTGGTTAAGACTTGTGCTCCAGACCCGTCACCAGTTTTATTGCCCTTCTTCTTTTGCCCTTCTTTTGCTGGAAGCTGGTTCAGTGTGCTGGAATAAATGCAGGATTCATCCAAGAAAGCAGCAGCCATAAGCCTGATGGGCAAACAGTGAGGGAAGCAGAGAAATGGCCAGTTTTTACCGGTATCAGTGTGGGATAAATTGCTACAGTGCAAAATTGTGCTGAATTTTTGACCACTAGCCAGTCTGTATGTCTAGATAAGGCTACTGTTTAGATGAAGCTGCTGTTCACTTAAGATAAAATGACACTGCAATAGCATAAGGAAAATCACAGTGCTGGGAAACCCTCTTTCCCCTGTCCTACACACAGTTGTCTTTTTTCTTAACCTTTACAAGATCATTAAAATTGTTCAAGAAGACATTTTGTGGAGGAGGAAGAACAACGGTGGTAAAAAAAGGGAAAAAAAGGTAAACCAAATCAAATTTGGTGAAGATTATGGACCCAAAAAAATTGAGGGGGCAAAGCTGACATACTCTGGTATTTTCCAAGAAAGAATGTGACTTGCCATGTTGAAATGGCTTTTAGATTTTGAAATTGACACATTTCTAGGAATTCATTAAGAAGCATTGAATAGAATAATCCAAAAGATTAAAATAAAAGTACTTTTTCATATGTTGAATTCTTGGGTATATTATTTTGTAACTTCTTTACCGTTTGCCAAGAATATGTACCACATATTGAGACATTTCTCCTTCAGATCCAGAAGAATTTTAAGCAATCCCTGTTCCCACAAAATCCTGCCAGCCCCAATCATTCTCAAAAATGTCTCACCATTTTTCTGGGCATTGCAGCCAGGCAGACTTTTTTTCAGTGAATATTTACTGTAAAGAGTACATTAGGGATAGGAACCCAAAATTGCTATAAAATTAGGTCAAATTTAGTAATGAGTTTGGACAAAAAAAAGTTAGAAAAGAAGTTGAAATTCTTTCAATGATTCCAAAAGTAAATGATTTGATGTTTCATTTTGAAATCTTTTTCGGAGTCAAAAATGCTGAACCTGGAAGTAATTATTTTAAAAGGCTAGAAAAGGCAAGCTTGAAAAACCAATGTGGAACTATTTTCCCCCTCCCCCCC
>VXBJ01001149.1:898731-1021106 GCA_013400055.1 Nycticryphes semicollaris | reverse complement strand
CCCCCCCCCACATTTTTCAGTGCTCAGCCTCTGCCTTCTACACTAGGCTGGCAGCACATGAGTCAATGTAGATGAGGTCTCAGCTCCCTGCTCTCCAGTGCCCAGGTAGCCATTGTAGTGCCCAGATCATGGGGCACAGAGGAATCACTGGGCCAGCAGTCCTTTTCCTTACCCTGGCATCTGCCTTCTGCTGTGGCCTGGGACCCTTCAATGTCCTGCAACCAATGGCTTTAGTTAAGGAAGTGTTTCTTCCAGCTTCTGTCTTTAAAATAAAGCTGAAGCTGTTTCTGATGGTGCTTCTTTAAGTGCCATGTTTCCACATATTATGGGGACATCGCCAGAATGTTTTCAGTGATGTAGTGTAAGCACTTGCTCCAGGGGGGCAGGTGGAGATAAATCAGATCTTTCGTGTTGTTTAGTTTAAGGATTTTCTTCATTTTGATGGGTTTAATATTCTCAGCAGCTGATTAAAAAGCTACAAGTAATTAGAAACTGATTCTGCTAAAAACTCTTGTATTCCTGTTAAGTTCCTATTTCAGATTGAGGTGAAAAGAACTTTGTGATTAAGTTCTTTTTTTATCTTGTTTCCTGTAAAGTGAGCTTTGCTGGTGGTGATACTGTATACTAATGATGCTGACAGTCACTCCTTATGGTCCCAAGGTATTTGTTTGTTCTAAAATGAACTAAAGATCACAAATAAATCTTTTTTTTTTTCCTAATGGTTAACCTAAGACTTTTGACATGAGGAAAAAAATCCATTTACAAGAAAGAATCAGACGAGCTTTATCCATTACACCAGAAGACATCCCAGAGGGATCACTTGGGAAAGACTGTAAACATCAGTAGAGCTAGCTGGCACTGATTTGGAGGAGTCTTTGGAGAAGAAGAGGCAGATTTCATTCAGAAAGTTGGTAATGGTAGCGTCAGACCATGGACATGAGAGGTGGTTACTCCTGTTGAGTACAGTGTCTGGTTTTGGATAAAGCAGGCCACTGGAGAGAAGGGCCACCAGAATGATGAAGTCATATTTTCTAAACTGTGTGGAAAGTATGATGTGTCTGGATCAGTTTATGCCAAAAAGGGGAAACACAAAAGGGAACAAGACACAGTTCTTTCAGTATATCACAGATGGTGAGGAGGAAGATGATGAAGATCAGTCATTATGCCTGCTACAAGGAGTCGAATGCATCGGTGATAGTCTCTGCATAAACCCAAGAGGCTGAAGCATAACCAGAACACAAATTGCAATTGATTTCCCTTCCCTGCTTTTTTGGCTTTTGTATATTGTGCTAATCACATTACTTCATGGTTTTACTGTTTAATCTTCCTCATTTTTGTAATGACAAGTTTTATTAATAATGTCATTAAGTATTTGCATAGTTATTCATAATAGGAATATTTATCCTTATCCAAGATGTGTTGGAAAGTTTGCTGAGGCTTACCCAGGTAGCTGACAACTTCCATCACTCTCATTTTAGGCTGGCAATCGTGGAGTTACTAAAAATGGCCACTAGCACTGCATGGTATGTGGTGTTTGCACCACCTGAACCAGAGTGTCATGGCACCATCGCTCTTACTTCTTGGACTCAGGTGGGTAGAGCTGGGTGCTTGATACCTCACAAGGGTGTTGAAGGTGTACAGAGGAACTATGATATTCAGCAGGGTTTTTGGTTATGCAGAGAGTCCCTGCATTGGCAAGGTTCTCTCAGTATCAGCTGCTGAGCAGGGGTAATTTTTTAATTGCAGTTTTGGAGTTTGGCAACTGAAGTTTGCCTGAGTTTTGTATCAGGATCCGGGTTCTGTCATAAAAATGGTCCTAAAGGTTGGGCAATGAGAGGTGTGGTAAGGAAAAGGCTATAATAGAATCAGAGATGCAGTTTCTGGGGACATCTATGTGACGAGATTACAAGCATTTATCCCAAGAGTAAGATTTTATGTACCTTTGTATTTCATTAGAGGATCAGTCATATTTAACAATTCACAGAGTAACATTCAACATGATAATTTCATACATTATGCCCATCTTAATTAACATACAAAAAAAGGTGAACATTATTCACAAAATGAACATGAGAAAATTGAATTACAACCAATACTCTGGCTGAACTTTTTTTTTGAGATGATTAATTCCATGTGATCAGACTGAACATAGGCTGTACAAATAATACTGAATGTTAAAGAACTCTGTTAAAAACACTACTATTTTTAGAAAAAACATTGAAAAAACACCACACGGTTTAAATTCCCTTGAACAAAATGATTCCATTCATGTAAATGAAAATCTTGTCATTCACTTCAGCGAAGCCAGGTTTTATCTGGCATTTCACCTCACATTATCTTATAATATGAAAATAAGTTTCTGCTACCTATATAACTAGAGAATTAGAGTACAAGATAATCTCCTCTGTAAAATGGCAGGCTTTTGTTCAAAATGTCTACATTCATTGGTTTTTATCTGCCTTATCATCTCTTTTCCTCTCTGATGAATGCAAACTGTTTGGGTAATTTGCTTTGACCAGATCTGTGTCTGTGAGATCTTAAGTGGAAAAACTATTTGCATACTTAAGAATCCTGAGAACAGAGAGTGGCATTATAGTTTGGGATTTGGTTGGGGGTTTTTATCCCCTGTGCTGGGCCAAGAGAGACACTTTACATTTATATGTAGCAATTACCATTCCTAATTTTTGTAATTAAACTGTCTTGTGAAAATTTTAACATATGAAATGGAGGCTGCCAGGCTAAGCTCCCTTACTGTTTGCGTTATTCATTTTTAACATACCAGTCCATAAAAGTTTGGTTATCTGTTTCTCTCTTCTCTCCTTCTCTGACTTTTGTTCAAAGTTGTTTTGGGAAGTATCTTCTCTCAAAAAACGTGATCTCGGCCGAAACAGTAGTTCGCTAGAACGGATATGCAGAAATACTGAAAGGTTTCTTCCATTAGCTTTTTCTAAATTAGTAATGAAACTAAGTGTCACACACAAAATTATAGTAGAATGGGAATTGCAGCTGATACATTGTGTCATTTTTTGATTGAATTGTCAGTGCCACTAAAGAAGACTGTGGAAGAAGTTACTGACAAAAAAAGAATCTACACAAAACCACATGCTGTAAAGGAAGTTGCTGAACTGGCCAGAAGCGTGAGCGCATTTGACAAAATGCACAAATCCACTTGCAGGCAGGACCGTTGTTCTGATGGAAAGGGTGATGTACTGAGTAAATCCCAACACTGTAGCTGCACCAGTTAAGAGACTCCCATGGGAAATGACCACCCTCCTTTTGCCTATGAAAATTTTTATTAAAAAAAAAAAAAAAAATAAATCCAAACAAGATCGTACTATTAGCAATTACTTTTTTTCATTTGTATTTAATCATCCAAGTGCATTTCAGAGGCTGAAAGAGCAGCAATGTTAATTGGAGGTATTCTGTCTGCAAAAACTGCAAAGCAGAGAGTAATAAACTCAAACTGGAAGTGGCAGGATGTTTTTACTGAAACTTAGTCATGCACGCTTCATTATCATTTTTGACCCTGCTGGTTGAAAAAATGTAAAATCTACAATTAAAACAAAATTTTTAAAAATTGTGGCTGTTGCTAATGAGAACTGAAACCAATGCATTAGCTTCACTATCAGGGTCACACTTTTTTAAGAGTGCTGCAGTGTTCTTTAAACAGTATGGCAATAAAACTCACATTTCTTTTCTATGATTGAGTTTCACATAATTTACAAACAAAGATAGTTTAAATAGCATTTTGAACTTGTGTTGCTGCCCTTACTAGGGAGTGAGATACTGTAGTTCTACAAATTGCACTTAGGATTTTTCAATGCAATTGCCAAATTACTACATTTTAGATTATAATTACAATTCATTAGAAACTCACACCAAATTTCCGTGATATAAAAATATTTTACAACTAATTCCCATTATCAGTTATGTAGCATGTATAACTCCTTATGTGGATTTATGTTGTTGATAGTTTTACAGATATTAATTTAAACGTATCTTGATTTTGTGAATTTCAACAAAAGTGCTGTATTCTGTGTGAATTTTCAGGAGCATTAATTTTTTCATGTTGCTCAGACTGACAGGAAACGATTTGCTTACTGATCCTGTAAAATAGGACTGGCTGTAATGATGAGAAAGCAAGGTCTTATGTCCAGATGTTTTACAATTTATATCTGTTTTTTAAACTATTGGAAAAGTGCAGCCTGTGGGCAGAGAAATCTCATTACTTAAAATTTGCACTTCAAGAGAATTTAGAGTTGTACAAATAGATTTTAAGTTTGATAAGAAAATTGATTGGAGATTGTACATTGTGAATACATTAGGTTTCTAAAGACAAAACATGCATGAAGTGCAATTACTGCTAGTGTTGCTATATTAGTATGAATGTTAATAGCATGTTTGTTTTTGAAATGGGTTATGCATTCTGGTAAATGTCTGCTTGAATCCAGTCATCTGTGTATCACTTGTCTAAGTACTCTCATTTAAGATGCCATATCCCTTCTTGTAGCAATAAAGGGGTAAAGCAACATTAATATTAAATAATTAGAAAAACAAAAGGGGAATGATTAAACATATTTACATAATTGAAATAACACTGAGTCGCAGTGGGAAATCGGGACAATGTTGTCTCCTTTCAAAGTAATTCATAATTCAGATTTTTAATTATGGCATATTCATTCATTTAAAGATGATTCTGGATGAGAGGGCCACTAATGAAATACAATCATTAGCATCTAAACAAAGTAATTTAGAAAGTCTCCTTTCGGGGAAAAGATTTCTAGAACATCATCAATCACACAAGATATGCAAAAACAAGCAATTAAACCACACACAAGAACTACAACAACCTTATATATTAGTAATGTACACATGAAAACATAACTGATTACAATGATTAGAGTAGGGTAGTGTGGTTAATTTGTATGTTATGTAGCAATTTCATGGAAGAATGTACCAGGACAGACACATCACACAACAAATGAATGCCATGTCATTGATATATGTTTTAAATATATTAATGTCATTGCAGTCAGTGCCAAGTTATCAATAAAAAAATCCAGTGATGAGAATCTGGAACCATGTTCCTCAAAGAAGCATAACTCCCCTCATATGAAATCTGGGCTATGGTTTTGTTTTTTTTTTTTCTTTTTTTTTTTTCTTTTTGTATTGTATTTGATTTGGTTAAATTGGCAAAACATAGGCTTAGGAAGATATTTCATTAGAGAAGCAGGTGCTGCATTAGTTTCTCATTAACTACTCAAATCCTGCTTTGGGCTTACAGCAACAAAGTGCTCATAGACCTAAATGGGTCAGTGATTTACAGGGTCTTTCCATATACACAATTACAATTCATTAAACATGCAGCAGCATTAAAAGGATGGAGTAATTCTGCACGACTTTTTAATGTCTCTGTCCTGTTAAGGGGACATAAAAAGGCTGGCTTTAAACACCTTCTTCTTTGGGCTAAATTATAATCTTGTTGGAAACCCATACCGTTTCCTCCTCTCATGTAAAGAAAAGGCAGAAACAGTGGCGTATGCGTGTGGGGAGCATCCTGCCGCAGAGAGGCAGGAGTGGCCGCCTTTGATAACCACCAGGCTTAGAAGCCAAAATATGTTCTATTGGGTACTCAAAGGATAAAAATACTAGTTAATTTTCAACAGCGCTCCTTCATTTGACTTTACAATTTATAGCAGTGAACATTAATGCAAGAATAGCTTGGTCGAGGAGGAGTTTAAAATTAGAGCACCTCTTCTCATTAGCCCCAGCAGCCTGACCCAGGGTGAACTGAGAAGTAATTTGCCGCCAGATCCTCATTTTGCTTCTGTTATCACTCCTTGTAAATGAAGCGCAGCAATTTATTGTAGCACCTCAAGGAGTCAAGAACATAATGTGTAAAACACATACAAAAAAAATCTTTCTTCACATTCATTAACACCCAGCACATAGAGGCTGTTCACTTTTCACTCTAATGAAGGAGGGGGATCTTAAATCTAAAGCTTTCCAGCCTGTGAAGAAGGCCTCTTCAGGTCATTAGACAGAAGCTGAGTTGGACTGAAGAAAGGTCATTGACAAAAAAGGGAGAATGGCAATATGATGAAAAATAGAAAATGGATAAAAGAAGAGACTTTAGAAAGCTCGGAGAATGGAAAGTACATTTTTGGCATCAGTGATCAACCCTTCTTGTCTCTATGTTCATTTTCTGTTGTCAGTGAAGAAAAGAATATCTGGCTTTTTATTTAGCTGGGAATTGCTCTCGTGTTTGGTCAATTCTCATTTCATCACCCTTGATCTGACCTTGCAGGAAGCATTAATGGGCTTATTTTTAAGGGAGCTTTGTCTGCTGCCTATAAATTCAGCCCTTCATTTTTTCTCTTTTTTATTAAAAACATGCAGTCTACTAGATTTTAATGTATTCTGATTATGTAACTGACAATTTCCCCTTAGGGAGATCTTTTGTCTCACTAGTCCTGATTAACACCTTGGGTTTATAGCAGTATATTAACACCACATTCAGGAATATTAGGAAGCTCCTATATGCAAATTAATATATATTGGTAATAGAAATAGGAGAACTTAAAGAGGAGTTAGGGGCACCCCTGAACACAGGCTGATTGCAGAATGTAACATGTACTCAGGGGTGGAGGGTACCTGAGGCAAGAGGCACAGAAACTCATAGAAAATGCATTTTTTTTGGTTTATTTACTCAATCTTCACTGTTAAACAAAATTTTTTCCCCACAGATACACATAACTTGCACTGATATAACCAGTTATTAACATGTACATATTGCAAGGATAAAGATACAACCAAGTCAACGCCTTTTTTTCTGTATGTGTTGTTTTGTTGTTATGGAGAAGAAAATAGTCTTTTTCTCATGATATATTTTCTTATGTTTGCCCACATCCTATTGCTGGATCTTCCCTTTGTACAAGCTAATCTCATAAATTAGAGTGTATATATTTTATAATAAATGCTTTCCCATTTAGTTAACAGCATGAGACCATTATCTTGTAACAAAACTCTGTTCTAGTGAAGTCTCTTCATTAAATAAGTAATCATCCTTTACATACAATGGAAACCGGAATTAGTAGTATATAAATATACCATGCTGAAAAGCCATCATTTGACAACAACATGACCTACATCAAATTATGTCTTATTCTCCTAATCCTTCCAGAAACTGCTATGCAGTTATACCCCTTCGATAGTCTTAAACCAAAAAAGCCCACAATAGAAATGAGCTGTTAACATATTCAGCATATCAAAGGGAAGGTGGCGGTTATTTGGAACTCCATAAGGCTTTGGTTTTACTTTTCTCTAAGAAGCACCCTAGTGAATTATGCATGTAAATAGTGCTGCAAACTGCATTTTTTTGCGGCTGAGCTGGAACAGCAGGTTGCCCCAAACTAATTCTTCACCATTCCCCTAGTTCTGTCAGCTTTGTTGTTCTGCTGCTGTCTTGGCATTAGGTTATAATATATTCTTTTTAACCCAGATAACTTGGCAGATAGAGGCTAGGGAATGGTCAGATGAATGGTCAGACAGGCAGAGCCTCTGGATGGCCAGCAACGAAAACTATGTTTTGGTGTAGAAAACACCACCACCCCCAAATCCATTCAATAGCAGTCAGAACAATTTGCCTGCTTGTTTAAGCCATTGGTTTCACCTTACTGCTAAGTTATCAAGAAGAGTAGACACAGGGGGGGTGGCCTTCCAAAAGCCTTGCATGTTGAGCATATTTAAATAGCGTGGCACAGTTTGTGCTGCTACTTCTCCCGTGCATCCCCCAGCCCCATGAGCATTTCAGTGCAGGTGTTCATTGCCAGAGACATCCTGCCAGCAGTTTGGCCAAGGCTTTCAACAAAGCTGTGTCCATGCACAAATATTTTGTGGCATCAAATAAAGTACTCCTGGGGTACCACCTTTCTAATTCTTTGACAATATTTCCCATGGAATATAAACTTTTTGTGCCTTTTCCTGGCCGTGGCGGAATTATAACTGCTGCTGGAATTATGGTTTTCCCTAGAATACCTGCTGCATCCCTGTGCTTCTCTGGACTCAGCTGAGCACATAGCCCTTTTGCTGAGCCCAAAGGAATATGCCACTGAGCACCAGAGGACAGATCTGAGATAGTCGGAGGGAAGAGAGGGGGCATTACCTCTGTCGTGTCTAAACATCCAGAATGCCCAGTTCTATTTGTTTCTAAGTCTCTGTATGTATATATCACATTCTAGAAGAAGCCAATGATAACATGACAGCAGCAGCGGTGATATCTGTTCAGTGATCATGTCATAGAGCCATTACAGACAATCCCAGGGGTTTGTAGGGTGAATATGAGACCAATATGTAGTGAAATACCCACACATCGAGTCCCTCCTATTGGCTAGTTAACATACAGTCTGAAAAAAAGCAGGGCTTCTCTCCATGTCTGGACGTCCTGTTTGCTTCGTGGGTAACTGGGGCATGGGTCTTTCACTCTGAAAGAAAGTGCTCGTGCCTGATGTTATAAATACCACAGCAAGCTATTAAAAACCCTCCAAACAAAAAAAAAAAAAACCTCTTCTTTTTCCCTACTAAAAGGTACAAAAGAGAATAGATGTTATGCAGAGAGCAGTACACAGCTACTGTCTGTGTTTATCAGTGTGGGTTTTTTTTCAAAGACTGAGTGAACAAGGTGATCTGAGAGACCTTTAAGTGGATGTAATATTTATTCATAACTCAGTAGGGTGAGACTGCAGCATTCTTTTACCTGATATCCAAACCCCACAGTCTTCCTTCCTTCAACTACTTCCTACTTTCAAAGTGATTGTAAGACAGCTCATGTGACTTGCACCTGAGACATACACCTCATTTCTGTAGGTACAAGTGGACTATAGCAGCTCAGACAATAATTGACAATGTTGAATCAGGAACAGCAGCATCTCACAGAATATTCACTTACTGAATAGTACCTTAAAACCAAGCAAAAAAAAATGTTTGAGAAAGGAGGGACTGACTAGTTTCAAAGTTCTGAAACCTTTCTTCAATAGGTAGCCAAATGAATAATTTTTGCATTTTTTTGAAAATACTCAAGGAAATGTCTCAAGATTTCACTTGGGAAACTCCTTGGTGATGTTGTGGTCTTTCCTTTTCTGTTGTTTTACTTGAAATTGATGAAGAAAAATTATAAAGGGAGATGAAAGGGAAAAACAAGACAAAATTTGCCAACCTCTATTTTTTCATAATCCTGTTATATAAAAAGAGAGTATTTCCAAAGGCAAAATTAACATAGAATCATTTAAATTGGACAGGACCTTTGATATCATGTCCAACCACTAACCTAGCACTGCTAAATCCTCCACTAAACTGTGTCCCTAACCTATCACATCCACATGTCTTTTAAATACCTCCTGGGATGGTGATTCAACCCCTGCCCTGGGTAGCCCGTTCTGATGTTTGACAACCCTTTTGGTGAAGATTTTGCTCCTAATATCCATCCTAAAATTCCCCTGGCACAATTTGAAGCCATTTCCTCTTGTCCCATTGCTTTTTGCTTGGGAGAAGAGACCAACCCCCACATTGCTCTGTTTTTCTACATTTTTAACTCATCTTGAGGTTTAAAACAGTGAAGGCTGTCTTCTTTTTTACCAGAGAGCAGGATACAAAGAGCTTTTATGCTGATCATCACCCCATGTGGTGGGAAAGGGAGAGCAAACTGGGAGAGGTGAGCCAACCAAGGCACAGAATGGGGAATGGGTCCGGCTCCTGCCCCCTGTAATTCACAGACTATTTTAGACACTAAAATTGTGACAGCTTGCTCTTGTGATAAAGATGTTAACAAGAAGAGAAAATGACATTAATTTAATCTATTCTTACAGGTCATGCTGAAATGAGACTGTGATGATACAAAATTATAATAATAAATATGGTAGTAATTTCACAATTCTTTATAGATACTGTTCACAATCCTTTCACATGCAAATGTCCTATCCCATCCCTCATGACAGTGATTTTTGGTGCCATCCAGACTCTAATTCAGCATCTTCTAATAGTTGGTTCCATAATTACTTTATATAGCAAGAACAATTTAAAATACTATCCCAGATTAAGATCTTGAGATTATAGCTCTTTCCCTTAGGCCTTTAGGAACATTTTCGATTTAGACATTTTCCACATTTTCCGAAGTAAATTAGATCATCAGAATTCTGAGCTCAGTACATTAATAACCAGAGATAAACAGTGTACAAAATACAAAGTATTGTTAAAAGAAATAATGTATTTAATGATATTTTTGTATTAACAAAAGTGATTTGATTTGTTGGTATTTTTAGTAGCCAGAAGAACTTGCCACATTAATTCCCAAATATTGAAAAGTTTGTGGGTAAATGATTATTTAAACCTGAAAAGGGATGTAGTTATTTAAAATTCAGCATTTTTATAAGTTCCTTATTCAGTCAGAGCAATATTGTCTCTTCTAAGGAGTAATTCAAACAGGAATTAAAACTATTTTTAAAAAAATCTAATCTAATTTACCATTCTGATTCCGATCTAATTTTTTTAATGAGAATCGTGCCATCACAGTATCTCTTTTTCTCTGAATTAGTTTATCTCAGGATGACTTTTACTAATCAGGGACTGTGAGCTACACCAAGAATGGCAGCATCTTTACTGAACAAAAGATGGTGATCTGCACCTTCCAGGCAGGAGAAGCGTTACTCTGACCTGTGCTCAGCCCTTGTAGTGTAACTTCAGCAGCAGCTTCTCCAGTGCGTTTTGTTGAGTTTACTCCTTCTGTTTAATCTACTAGATACAGAGGGTGGAGCTCAGCCTCTGCATTCTGCTTAATAGCCTCAATTAGAGGTGGAAAAGCACACAGTATGTAAATCAGTACACACTAGATGCGATATAATTGCAAGGTCAGTCTGGACAATGTTTTGCTGAAGTGCTGCTTTAAGTGAATAATTTCAATGATGAAAGTGTATTTTTTCATATTGGAGAGCTAATGTACTGAACGGGTCTTTCAGAAACATTGCTCCAATTGCACTGTAATGTTAGACAGCAGAGAAATATTAACAGCTAGCTTTCCCCAACTTCAGCACCAAGCACGTGTTTTCGTAGGTAATGTGACATGTAGCTAACCATAATTGTATCAGGATTTCAAATGCAGTGCTCTTAAATTTAGGATGGGGAGTCGTAGGAGATTTGAAGGTTGTAAGCAAAGGCAAAGGAATAGTGTTTCTTCGCCTGGGATACTGAAAGCGTTGTAGGAGACAGGTGTAGTACGTTGGCGGGCCCTGGCGTACATTCCTCCTTCAAGACCAAAGTTTCAGGATGCCTGTATGGATTTTGAACAAGATAACTATGCTTTCCTGTAAGCAATGTTGAAATGATTTCAACCATTAATTTAAATTCTACATTATGCACTCAGTTTTGTTTTCAGCTAATGCTTGGTTTTACCCCAGTTAACAACTTCCACTGACTTTTATTGAGTAAGGTCTCACCTGACATGTTCAGGCAGAAATTGTCTAGATATACAATTTTAAATGCTTTAAACATGCTTTACAAGACAGTTGCAGAAAGGTCCCTAGCTACCCTTTGAAGTGCCAATTATTCCCATAAAATGATTAAGCATCAGTTTGTTCTTTCATGTAAGTGTAAAATAGGTGATGCAGCTTACAGACTTGTTTGCAGAACTACTAACTTGATTTTAGCGGGGTTACTCTTGTGGGGGGAAATACATATAATGACAAAGAATAGTAGCAGTCAAGAGTCACAATACGAAAATAAAATCTGTCAAGATCATAACAAAAGCATAAAAAGAAGAACACAGACTATATCTAAGTAAATCTGGGATCATGTGGTGTATTTAAGAGCAACGAAGTCCATTATCTGCAACTATCTCTCTTTTTCACTGCTGCCATTTGTGGTATGAAGACTCTGAGATAACTGTTTGAATTAAATTACTCTGTTTTCATAATTCTGATTTATTAAGGTATGTTTAATTAAGTTGATTATTACCCAGTAACTTCTGCTGAACATCTCAGTTACTCTTTTGCTTAAGTTAATTTTGCATCCTGATCCACGTAGATTATTTCTGATTTGTTATGAAATTTGAGAAAGTAAGCATCTGAGTAAAAAGGATGTTTATCAGCAAGGGCCTAATTTATTACACATAAGTGCCATTATTCATTATTACTCTCATTACAATGCAAAAGTCTTGAGTTAGCCTTTCAAGCAACACAATTTGTAACTAGATGGAGAACGTTAGGAAGACACACAATTCATTTCCCTATTCAAGCCAATGGTAGCAAAAAATATTCCCAAAAGGAAGCAACAAATATGATCTGGGGTGGTTACATTTTTTCTCTCCCTCCTCCCCATTTGCTCTTCGCTGTGGTGTAGTGACTTTTTCCTTAGGCCACCTGTCTGGGAGAGCAGATGACCGAGCCCTGTAGGAAGCTTTATCAGACTGCGTGGTGGAGCTGCTGTAGGGCACGTGTTATGTATGCTGTGATGAATGTCGTGAAACTAAGTGAATTAAATGTCATAAAACTAAATTAATTGGTTTCAGTTATAAAAGGTCTGTGGAAAGCTTCTGCTTTTACGGGGAATGTTGATGGAGGGGGGAATCACAGAATCACAGAATATCAGGGATTGGAAGGGACCTTGAAAAATCATCTAGTCCAATATTCTTTTTAATTTATTTTACTAAAGTAAAGCTCCCTGTTTTTTAATACAAGACCAATATTTTCAAGATAAAGAAGGAACTCTTCTTGAATCAAAAGACATAATTGTACATAATAAATTGCTGTGGCTTTCAGATTAACTTGCTTTCTGTTTCAGCTGTTGGATCAGGAAATGGGCATATTGTGTGCCATGATAACAAACAAAAGAAGCGACACTGTCAAAAGATAAAACTAATTGAGCAATGCTTTCTTTTTCTTACCCTATGGCCCAAGCAGTGCGAATGGCCACCCCCTTGAAAACATGCTGCTGGCATCTATATTCCCCGCAGCACGGCAGCAAGACCCACACTCTTCTCAGCACCAGGAAGGTGATGTTCTCTCTTAAATCCATGCATTGGTTTTTGTGCTGTTGATATTTAAACGACAATAATTTATGAAACTGATCACAAAATTGATTTTCGTGATCTTTTGTGGATAAGGGGAAGAGACACTGGAGGAGACAGAGTGACAGCTAGAGACACTGGAAGCCCTGTGGCGGCCATCTAGCAGACACATTATAGCTGCACGGACACAAAGGATGTGCCCACGGCTGGGAGACACATGTATCCACTTGCGTGCTGCTACAGCGTTAAAAAAAGGAATATATCTGGATGCTTTTTTTTAATTAATGCATTTGGATGAACAAATTTCAAAAGATATCTACTCCCTTGTTGATTCTAGGTTTCTTCACAGAGGAGAAAAAAAAAACCGCTTAAAAAAATGCCCAGTATTAGAACAAGAATAAAACACATTCACCACATAAATGAAATAATTGTAATCAGAAGAGTGGAGTTATCACACTAAGAGGATTTCAGTGAATAGATGAATTCTGTGTACAACATAATCAAATTGTCAACATTGTTTAGTCTAGTCTTACTTTTATTCATTTCCTGGATTTCTTGATTAATTTAAATCATGGCTAATTGAGTAATGAAACATTTGGGAAAGTTCATCTAGGAGAACAATTTGCTAGAGACAATTTCCACTTGTTCTTGTTAATGCACAGTTCACTAGATTCAATGCACTAGTAAAAGGTCTGACAGACTATTAGAAGAAAGCTGATATTTTTGACTGAGAGATGCTTTAATTGTGAAGCTGCTCTAAAGAGCTCAGTAACACCTAGTACTAAAGCCCCAAAACACCAATAATATTGAGTGTATATGTTATACAAGAACTAGAAACCTGGGGAATTTCCCAAGGGGAAATATTCAGGGACTAGGAGAAAGAGATACCTCTTTTATAAAATACCTTGCCTTCCGATAATTTTATTTGCTGATAGCACTGAGTGACAGAGAGGAAAAGCCAGTAGCAAAGAAAAGTTTATTATATTGTCCTTGCCTGTCAGCTTTTCTCTTCTCCAAGTTCAGTGATCTTGTCTGGGGCCAGGGAATCTATTCATGTTCAATTAGGCTCCGTCCAGACTCAGGGAAAAGAAGCAATTCTTGCGGGCGGGGAAAGCGGCTGGTCGTTTTGGGGAGGGCAGCAACAAATATTGCAAAATGAGACAAAGAACATCTGTTTGCAGAGTGTGGGCAGGCACACGTGCCCAGAAAGCTGCCGGCATCTGCACTGCAATTGTAAATGGACCCTGTAGTTCAGTAGGTTGATTAAGTTAACTCTTTGCTGGAAATACTGTTCTTTGTCATTAATCGTGATCTTACTTCTTGTCCAGATTCTTTTTTTTTTTTTTTTTTTTTTTTTTTTTTTGTGAGAACTTAATCAAGCTTAAAGAATAGCCTTTCCAACCATGCAGCTGCTTTTTCTTTATCTTACTATATATTCATGGGCTGGTCTTAACAATGCCGGCTATAAAGCAGATAGTTTGAGACAATACATTTAACCTGACGTTCTGATACCACTGAAAAAATTATAATTCTTTGAAATGGAAGCTGATGAGGCAAAAATGGACAATCTAAATACCATCGCTCCAAATGGTAGAGGTGGACAAACGACGCTAGAGTACATTATTCCACTCCACTGGATGAAGTGACTTTCAAGGACTGATTAGCTCCATGTCTGAGAGGGTTAGCCCCCTGCCTGTTATAACAAGTGCCTATGAAAGGGAGAGCTGATCTGACAACCAGCTATGCCAACCGTGAAGTTATTTCAATACTTTCTCTACTAACAAGTTGATTAATCCCATCATCATTTTGAAAACCTATTTTATATTGAATAAATCATTTTCTAATAAAGAGCAGTTAGGAGGTGTAAAACTTTGACTTCTTCTCAACGATGCTATCAGATCTTCTGCAGATTTTGCTATTTCTGGCTCTCAGCAAGTTCTCTGTGCTGAAGATTATTTTTTTTTCATGCTGACTGTAAAGTTATATTTTAAAAATGCAACCTTTAATATCCTAGTGTCGACATCACACCATGCATCTTCTGCAGTGAAAACATGTATAGATTTTACTGTAAACTAGAATGTTAAATATCTCTGTTATTTCTATTCCTTCTCCTTATTTTTTCCCTTGCTACTACTGTTAAGCCAAACATGATACAAATGACTGCTGTCTCTGGGGCCACATGACAAATACATCACTACGCACAAGGGAAAGCTCCAATATAATGTCTTGCATTTGTGACATCACATAATTGTTTGGAGCATTTAAGAGATTGTAGACAGTCTGTGAGGAAGAAAAAGGACTCCAATTAGCTAGGGAAAGTGCTCATTTATATACTTGGAAATGCAGAGATTTGAAACATACAAAGCTTAACATTCAGTGTAATTGCAATAAGGCAAATTATAAACACCACAATAAGCATTTTGTTTTCATAGAGCAGTTTCTATAATGACATAACATTAAAAACCGTGCTGAAACCCAGTAAAAAACCAAACCAAACCAAAACACAACCAAACGACAAAAAGATCAAGCTATATTTTTTAATAATATAAGTCCAAGATTTAAGGAGAAGGCTATTCTGTAGTGAGAGGCTGTTCGATTAATGATTTAGAAAAGAAAAAAAACCAGGCAAAATTAATAAGAAGCATCTAGGAGAGAAAGAGGTACATTAGTAACAATCAGAAATGTTGAGATTCCTATATTGTACATAACTGATAAAAGTATATAAATTAAATATGTTCCTGAGAGCTGGGAAGTGGAGATGATCTTCCTTTAGCTTTCGGATGGAGTAATTTTGCCTGCACTAAGAGAGGTCCTTTAGCTCACCATAGTTCTGAACCCTTTAAAAACCTCCTGTGGTTACTCCAGTTAATCAATTCTCCTTGCTCACACATCGAGGAAGGCTGGTTAGTGAAGAGGGAAATGGCCAATCAAGCTGGGAAAGTTCAGTACACCTGGGATATGAGGCCCTGTACACACAAAGGCTTTGGGTACTTGGGCAGAGACCATC
Organism: Nycticryphes semicollaris; assembly: GCA_013400055.1. Taxonomy (NCBI): domain Eukaryota; kingdom Metazoa; phylum Chordata; class Aves; order Charadriiformes; family Rostratulidae; genus Nycticryphes; species Nycticryphes semicollaris. The sequence continues at coordinate 1,005,045 of VXBJ01001149.1, read as the reverse complement.
TCCTGGTAGGAATGAGTTTCATCCCTTAGTGGGTTATTTACTGTTTTCCTAACATTTTCCCCAAGCACAGAAGAAGCTACTGCTCCAACATCGCCAATAGTGTGAAATTCTGAATCCACAGAATCCACACTTTATTGTAAAGTCCGTGCAACAGCACAGGCTCTGTGTTCAATAAACTTGTTTTTCTCTCTTTTCTCATAATTACATATACATATATATATATAAAAGCCTTCTACACACAGAGGTGTCAGAAGCCACAGTCTGGACTCAGGTCTGTCCCCTGCCCCAAGTGAACTCAAACACTGGTTTCTGATGTGCAGAGTTGTCAGTCTGTATAAGGAATGGGGGGCAGCACAAACATTCTATTTCCTCTGAGATGTTCAGTTCTGTAGGGAGATCTAAATGTTCCTTGGGCTGGGACAGGAAGAATGGAGGGAAAAGACAACTCTTCAGTCCTGTGCTTGGGATGTCCACCTGCAAAAGGTGGGCTTCCCGATTTCATCCCTTGATTCAGGACTGTTTCAGAATTTTATCCAGAGACTGTTTAATGTGTCCTTCGCACGCTGATGAAAACAGCACTTGCTGCTGCATGTTTTTGTGGAGTAATCCTTGAAAATAAGAAAGCCATAACTCCCTTAGCTCTTCCCAGTGAACCAAGGCCTTCTATTGGAAATACAAAAAATTATAAGTCTGCAACAGAGACTGAAATGTACGCATTTTTGAGAGATACTGTGTATCTTGTGTTCTGAAATTTGTTTTATCAATTTATTCTGATATTTCTGTTTGTTTCTTTCCATCTTTTTGTGATGAGGTTATCAGTAGTGCACAGTAAAGCATATTTCTAATTGTTTATATTATATAAGTGAATAGTAACACTGAATATTAAAACAGTATAATAAATTTACGAATGTTTCTAAAAATTGAAAATTCCTCTTCAAATGTTGGAAATTTTTTTTTCTTCTAGAAATCTGTGTGTAGGGTATTTTTAAGGTATCTGGTTAGTTAAGCAAGTCATTATTTACCCGAGCCTCAGATTTTTTATGGCATGAATGTGGAGACAGTCCATTAAGGGCTATTTTGCATTTTTAAGATCTCATATTCTTCGCTAGCCTTTTTCAGGGTTTGAGCACACCTAGTTAAATACATATCTGGAATTACAAACTTGTTTCATTTACCCTATCACATTCTTCTTAAACTAGAGGAAAGAAGCACTATCACAGTAATAGCAATGACTAGAAAAGAAGAAAATAAAAGCTGAAAGTTCTAATCAAAACTGTAATCAGAAAGATGACAAATGGTGAAGATTATTAAATTTTCTTTGCTCCCTTGATGAATTTAATAAAGAACTAATCAAAGATCATTAGAAGGCTTTTGTGCTTGGTGTGCATTGTAACCAGATTGCAATCGGAATTTGTGTTTTAGTGGTTATCTAGGGTTGAATTGGACATGTAAATATAGAAAAGAGATATTTTTAACATTTTTCTTTGAAAATATTTATTTGAAAATGTCAAACCATTGTATGTTGCTTCTACGCTTTACACAATAAAAGCAGAGCATCTTTCACTGTGGTTTGAAATGTTTAAATTAGTATCAGTGTTTAGTTTGAATTTTCTAATGATCTTTGATTATTTCTTCCTTTAATTTCACAGGAAAATTAGAAGTGAGACATTTATTTCCCAGGCAATTATGTAAGTATTCCGATTGCTAGGACTACTGACAACTTGTAGAGTGCCTTAACAATATGGAAATTCACCTTTTGCAAATCTTCAGGGTTAATTTAGTGTTCTTAAATTTTAAAGGGTGTTTTTTCATGTCCTTTTCATATCCCCTATTTGGTGCTGGAGTAATAATACTTACTAGATGTAGTAACTGAAGGTGTTATAGTATGAGGCATCTTTCTTTTTTCTTCTGACTCGTGATATCTGCAGTCTCAGGTTGGATGATGAAAGAGAAATTTTACTTCTCTCCTTTGGTCAAGTATAATTAAAAGGATAACTAATACCTGAATATGCTGCAAGAACATGTACACTTCAAATACGTAATACACAGATAGTGAGAGTAATGATAAAAAAACATAAATCTTCAAGCTCTTTTTAAATTAACTCTTTGCAGAGTCTAGACAGGTGGTGATTTATACTCAACTGGTTGGTTATGACAAGGTAGAGGTGCTGACTATCAGTTTCATTTCCACTCTTCCTTTGTGTCCTGTGAGCAGTTTCTGTCACCCTGGTTGGAAAGTGCTTGTGATAGTGTGCTCTCATTACCTGACCTCAACACCTGATCTATTTGTCTGCCACCAAATAGAGTTTTGTTCTTACTGTTCCCTTAGCCTTTGGTGAGATTTCTTTCAGTAATGTGTAAATATTAGATTAATTACAGAATTAAGAGTTGTGGATCTGGTGTTAGAGAATAGTGTGGGATCTAAAATGGCCTAATATGACACTTCATCATTTCTGTGGGACCAACGTAGATATTTTGTCATGGTTTCAGCTGGGATGGAATTCAGCACTCTGGCAAGACATATCAAAAGGTTATAAAAAAAGAGGTAAGCATGTCCACTCCAGTCAACTCTACTCCAAATCTAGGCATTGCGTACCACCACATTAGAAATCCTCATTGTTACTAATTGGGATGCTACAGCTTGCATTGTGGTTTTCTGGTTGTTGGGTTTTTTTTTTTTGGGGGGGGGAGGTGGTTATAAGATGCAAGAATATATGTATGTGAAAGAATAATTTTAAAAAAACAAAATCCCACTCCACTGAAAGGAATGGGAGACTCTTCTTGATACTGGTGATGTGCACAAGATTCTTAAGGTATTTATTATGACACAATTATGTTAATTCTGGAGTTACCCACTTTGTCTCTCATGCAGCAAGGCATACAGATATACATACAGGAAGAGATCAGCTCTTCAAGTGCTCAGAAAAATAAAACATTATCACCCAATGTCTAAGATAGATGCACCTATAACCTATTGTTTGAATGTGCAGTGTCCAAAAGTCTGGATACGCTTTTCAATAGAAAAATTGTTAAAGAAAAATAGGATCTTAACTTCCAAAATAAGTGTATGATAGTTTCAGGAATAACTGTTTCTAGGACTAGTAAGACATGGGGTCAAGATCAGAAGGTAAAGTTAGCTTTGGCTTGATTCCAGATTATTGAGAAATTGATAGTCAGATAAAGCTTGGCCTCTGTGAACTAGCAGGGGTTGTAAATTACTACCCGTGTAATGGGCAATTTAATAATTTCAAAGCTAATGTAACTCGACCACATCATCAAATTTACAGACAGTGGAAAATGTCAGACAATGGTGAAATCCTACTAGAAGCACCTTGTGGTGTTCAACCTGCATAAATTGTAATAATCTGCTAAGCAATAAATCATTTCAACGCAAAAGCAGATTTTCAAATATTACAGACTTATCTTCTTTGCATGTGTTCTTCAAGGACAGGGGCAATGCCTGGCCCTTCAGCCAGGGGTGCAGAGATGTTTGGGCCTGAGCTCTCTCCTCTGCCTCTCGCTGGGAACAGCCCCAGGCTTAGTCTGTGCAGGCACAGACCAGGGAGCTACTCGTGCCATGAGCACTGCTTGGAGTTCTTGGAAGGACCTGGGTGATTTGCTATAGGTGGGCCCATGAGCAGGCAAGGGTGGCTGCAGCATGGTTAGCTGGGGGCACAGGGAGGGTCACAAGGAATGGGTGGCACACAGCAGACATGGTGCTCACATCCCTTCAATGAACAGGAGCGGAGAGGGAAGGATCCCAGATCAAGTACCTCACTTGCCTTCACCACCTACAGATGTTTCAAACATTTTTTGTTGTCTGTCATGTTGGACATATCTGTGATTAACAACTGCTCTATAATTTTAAGTTTGGCTACTCTGTCTTTAAGGCTGGAGAACAAGCTAAAAAAGAAGTTTTACAACTGAAAGCTAAACATCTGCTAATAGAGATCTATGCAACTAAAAAATGTGAAGCCAGGTACCTTGAGGGTGGAAAAATGATTTAAAATTACTTAAGCCTCTGCATGGCCGTATGATTTCCAACAGACCAACCACAGAAAACGAGCTCTTGATGAACAGAAAGACAGAGGATGAAGGAGTATTTTTTCTGTGGAACCTGCTTGAAATAGCTGTGGTAATCTTAAACAGCAAGAAACAGGAAATAATACAACTTTGAGAATTTTCCACGACTTGCCTGCCAGAATTTGAAGAATCATTAGTTAGTATCAGAAGCTTCTAAGATGTTAGAACAGGTAAGGAAAATGATAATAAACTTATGAGAATGTTTTGAAAGCATTGTTTATTTAGGTTTTTGGAAATTTATTGTGGTTTTGCCATTCTATCCTGAAACAATACATTATTTGATTGCTAAATCATAGTTGGTGATTAATCAAGCTCTGGGCGACAAGATGATATCTTATTTCTTTAGACTGGCAAACCCTAAATACAGGAAAGCAGGAAACTCTTGTCATGCTTGGCCATGGGACAGTCACTGGGTTATGGAGATAACAGAACTTTATGAGCTGGTTTAAAATCTGGTAAAGCATGAATTTGAGTGGAACAGATGTTAGCCCTGCATCATAAATAGCCAGAAAAGATTCTGCATGTCATAAAGATAAATGGGAAAGGTCCTTGATGTCAGGAGTGTCAGAGGACATTGCAATGGTGAATGAAAATTGTTGCTTCTTCTAGGCAGTGAGCAAATATTGATAATGTGAAAATAGTGCCAGGAAAACTGGGCTTTGGGTGCATTCTAGAAACAGTATAAATTGCAATACTCAAGCACCAGCATTTTTCCAAGTCCCTCCGAAAAATATGTGGTGTGGTGCTTATCAGATTTATGTTGACAGTATTCAGCATGGTATGTGGCCATTTATGCTTGTTTGCACATTATTTGCATGACTGTGTTCACCACATGGCACAGTACTACAGAAAAAGTTTTAGAGAAGCAGCTTCTTTTAGGTTTTCTTTCCCATGTAGAAGGAACCTTCAACTGGAGATATGGTTCCTTCTGGTTTATAGTCTGTGAATCTAGGAGACATGGAGTGAAGAGGTTATAACTGTGTGCGGACATGAATCATGCCCCTGTGTTTCCTTGTAATGTGACAAGTGAAAAGGAGATCTGTGGCAAGGTTGGGCTAGGTTGTTGTTGCTGGACCTAAAACATGAAATCCTGCCTGCATAGCACAGAGCTGCTGTGGAGCTCCTCTGAACAACACCTAGTTGGAAACCAAGCATGTTCCTAAGAATGCACAGTTAAACTTGCTTTTATAATTCTCAAAGCCACCACTATCCTCAGAAAAGTGTTTCAGTGACAAATTAGCATCATTACAAAAAATGCCATACATCATTTCAAGCTGGAATTTGCCTTGGTCCAAATTCCAGCAGTTGGAGCTTGTTGAACATTTTTTTTGGCAGACTGCAGAGGCCTTTATTACATTTTTGATTTCTACACCTGTAGACTGTGATGGAGTCACCTCTTAGCATCTGGCCACTGTAGTTAGCTAAGTACAACATATTTAGTCTTTTGTTCTAGGACATATTTACCATCCTTTTTTTTTTGCCATGCACCCACCCTTCAATCAGGTGAATGCAAATCTTCTCTTTAAGTCCCACATCTTGTGTCCACTCCTTTTCAGTTTGTCTACAAAATTCAATAAGACATGATAGACCTGCATCTATTATTCACTTTTATTTTATTGGGGGATTTTCTAAGTGCATCTGAGTGTGCAGGCATTGCTGAGGCCAAGGAATGAATATACCCTGAATTTGAGACATTAGTAGATTGGGTTGTTGGATTTTTTTTTGTATAACTGTCATTACTCTAAACCCATTGGGTCTCTTTCCCTCTTCAAGAGAAACAAAGGATGTTCCAAGTCTCCCCAAGAAATAGAGAGCTTCCAAAGGAAACAAAGAGATAGCTATGTAAAATAAAAAAAATCCTCACCTTGCAGCAGCAGGAGAGAGTCTGTGTTTGTGTGTGGGGTTGTGCCCTCATGAATTGTGTGTATCACTCCCATGGCAGCCCCAGCCCCATTCACATTCCCAGAGCCAGGCAGAGGCAGCAGAACAGAGGATAGGAGCCAGAGAACTCAGAGGAGCGGTAAAGCCTCCCCCTGTGGCTGTGGCAGGGAAGAATAAAACCACTACTTTGGATCTGTGCACAGTGTCAGGTCTGCTTTTTCTGTGTTGGAGCTGGAGTCTGCACGCTGCTCTGAGCTCAGGCTGCTGTATGAAACATGTCCTCCCAACGTTCCATGGCTGTGGAAAGCATCCTGCATCCTGGTTGTGATACCTGTGCTGTCACATGAGGTCCCCGTCCCGTTTCCCCTTTTGCATTAGGGTTTTGCCATTCCCGGGTGAGAGCTGGAAAATAGTCCTGTAGCAGCAGCTTTATGGGGTTGTGCCTGGCTCTGTTATAGTGCATTCTGCCTGGAAATCTTGGGGTACCTTACCAGGATAATCCTCCCGGGTCAAACTAGATTTGACTGGAAGCAAAACCCCTATACTGGCTTACTGTTAGTTTTATGATTGATGTTGTTTGTTTAATTTCTCAACTATCGCTGGCCTGGGATTGTTTTGCAGTACAATAAATATGAGCACAGCTATTTATAGATATAGCAGTAAAGGGATTTGTACCCACTCGATACCTATTTCTAATTACTGCAACATTTTAAATTAGATTGAATGGGGAAAAAATATTAAAATTCATTTTCTAGGCCTGTGCCATTACATCTAGGTAAAATAAACTGTGACTGGGGAGAAAAGTCCATGTTCAGATTTCCCCCACAGTGCAGGGAAAGCATAGAGGTATGAGCCAAGTGAGAGGCAGCTAGCACAGCACTGTAGCTGGGGTCTGGGATGTACCCTGGCTGCTGGATTACATACTTGCACTGCTAGTTGCTGGAGCTAGTTGGATTAAAACTGAAGTGGGTGTATTTCCAGACACTACAACACTCTCATCACACTGTTGCAGACACACACACACACGCGCGCATGCACACACCGCACATACATGGGCAGAGATGGGACTCTCCCATCCCTGCCTGGTCCTCTCCTCACTTGCTGCAGCCAGTGCTCTTTGCTTTAGCTCTAACAGCATTGTACATGCAGGCTGAGTGTCATACCCTGGCTGCTTCCTACACCCAGGCTGATCTTAACAATACTAGAATAGTTAGCCACACAGTATGGAGTGTATTGTTAAATCCTGTATTAAAAATCATCACGGTACTCATTCAGACACAAGTTGTCCCTGGACTCAATTGTGGGTTTGATAGACTGTTGCCTTGCATCATTTGTAACTGAGCAAAATCAGTGCAAGAAGCTACTTTTACTTTTTTAAAAAATATATATATATATCTGCATGGAGAGGTGCCTTTCTCTCTCAGTTCCTCACCATCCTGTGTGCCTCCTGGTACTACACAGCAGTAAATAAACATCTGTTGTTCAGATGTTATTCACCTCTTCCTTTTGTTCTAGCTAATTTTGTTGATACAGCGTGAGAAAACAAGTCAAGAGAGAAGGTTATAATGTTCGTTTCTAAGAGCCATAGCGAGTGTTACATTTGTACTTCTCACTTGTTGCCTTTTATTGCATAATAAAAAGTGAAGAAGCCAAGTACTTTGGTATATGAGTAGAAAATACTTGTGCCCACAATTTAACCCTTCAAGCAATACATAGAAATCAAAACACCATCCACAGAGTTTTTCAGATTATTGAAGGCATTGTAGTGCAACACTTCCTATAGTTCTACAGTCCCAGCAAGCTGACTGTAAAATAGATCTTACTGTTTTTAAACTTTTAGCTGACTTTTCTTTACAAAACAATTTACATAGTTATAGCATGCTCAGCCTGCTCATAAATTAAGTGGCATAACAGAAACCATGAAGAAGATCAAGTCTTGGACTGAATGTTATCACTCCATGTGTCAATAATGACTTTAATGTGTTAATAATGACTTTAATGGCTTATGGCCATTGAAAGCATTTTTACTTACTTATCTTCTTAAATATCTCAGTTAAATTTTGCAGACAAAATTATGTCTTAGGACATTACATAAAATATGAGGAAATAATTAAGAAGTTAAATAAAATATTCCAGTTGAGAACAAAAAGAATTGTGGCTGCTTTTAATGTAAAATATTTTCTCATTTACAAACCATGTGGAAAAAAACAGAAAGCATCTTTTTGAACTTCTGCCTTGTTGGTACCTTTTTAGCATTGGGTACAACTTTAACACAGCTCATCAGAGTAATTAGCTATTTACCATTTAAATCTTGGTGAAAGTAACTTAAAGCTTCCTTTGTGCTCTTATCGCTTTTTGAGGAGCACATTTATACACAAATTGCTTGGCATCTCTGTATCAAGGCTTTGATCTCAATTGTTGGCTCAGGTACAAGAGACTGTAAAATATACAAAGCTGTCTGCTCCAGACTTCAGTTGAAATAAAAAAGGAGGCTGTTTATACACAGCCACTCATTAGCTAAGTCAGTCAATATTTACATGTTGCAAGTATAATGCCTTCTTTATGTTAGATAAATTATTTAATTCAACCTCTATGAAACTTCCTTTCAAGAGACTAACATTTACAAATAAATATCTTTTTAGTTCCTAACTATAATCATAACCTGAATATGATCCTTTTCTGCTTTTTCTTTTTGATCCCAACTGCTTGACCAGCTTTGGTAAAAGATGAGGGAGTGTTGTATGATTGATACATAAAGCTATTTAGGATTTTCTTGCCATACAATGTATTTTTTTAAAATGTCATTGAACTGGGCAACCAGCTTTTGTGTTGTGCTACATATATTTTCCAAGTTCACTGTTAATGCTGTAAGCTATAGACAATACGCCATTATCTGACAATTAAAGTTCAAGCCTATAGGATCTGGCAGTTGCTAACATTGACAGCGTCTTGCTGACAGAAATGAATGTAATGCATTAGAAGACATACATCTGCTGGTGATTTGTTTCTTGATTAATGCTTTCCAACAAATTGGGGCTAGAATCAACATTGCCTTTCTCCATTTGCACTTCTCGCTCTCCTAGGACTTTTTGTTGATCTCCTGCGCTGCTCCTTTCTGGCCAACCAAGTCAGCTGTAGCCAGAGCAAGAGCTCAGAGCTCAGTGTCTTCTTCCTACTTTAGTACCTGAAATAGCACACAAATTTCCTGATTGCAGATGATTACAACAATAAACAAGACAGTAACAGCATCTCTTGGAAAGAACAGGGAACAAGGGGGAAAGGATTTCTAGACTTATGTACATACAAGAAAGTACAGACACATGCTTGTGCATTTTCAGATGGTAACAGAGGGTGTTAAATCCTGAGATTACCAATATTATAAAAATTATCACAGGTTTGTGGGTTCCTTTTTTTTTCATTAGGTTACATTCAGACTGCTTCCAGCATGTGGCTCAGAAGGGTTGTAGGTGTTTTTTGCATTTGTATATGCACATATAAATATTTTCCTGCTATTATGTATTTCTAGCTGTTTTTTTATATAGTCCTATCATCCTTGTGACATTTATGTGGTGAATTATGTTAGTGGCATTTTTGTGTAAGTGTTTCAGAATGTGCTTCAGAGATGTAAGAATGCAAGTGATATCATTTGCAGATGTCACCTCTGGCAGTTTTAGAATTTTTATGTGTTTCTTCAGTGGCTCTAGTAATGACTGTTATCTTCAGTGTTATTATACCAAATAGTTGATTGTATATAGCCATTATTTTCTTAGTGAAAGTCTTTAGCAGTATGACGCTAAAGGCGGTGTATGTCCTAAATGGATAAACAAATAGTATTTTGTATGGAGAATGTAGACACAGGTTAGATTTCCCAATACAGACAGGCATATTCCACAGAGAAAAGTAGAACATAAAGCCATATTTTCCATTTTGTACTCCTTAGAAAAGGCAAAAAAGATTCTTCTATTTGCAGATATTCCTAGAAATTCCACTAGTACCAGTGATGTATTGACACAGGAAAGATTTATGACCCACCTACTCTTTATCTTGTGTTGCAATTCATCCACTTACTAATATTGCAGCCCAGGAGAGCTGTATAAAGTAAAGCATGTGCAGGTGAGTTGTCAGATGAAGGGATGTGACTGAATGAGCGTGGTCTGATTGACTCGGTGTGTTCTTCAGCTACCTGAGGGTTTGATGCAAACCTCCCTTGCAAAGCTTTTCTGGTTCCTAGCAAGCTGAAGGGATTACGTGGAAAACACAGTGTGTCCTAATGGCTGGGTTATACCCTGGTGCCCCCGGCGTGGGGTTCACATCTCTCCTCTGGGCGTCATCCCCCTCCTGCCAGCCTGCTGTCACTGCTCACAGAGTACATCTGCAGCAGGCAATGAGTGGCTGTGGTTAAATGCCCTTCGCTCCCAACTCGGCTTGCATGGGTGAAATCAGGCTGGGTGAAGGAGGTTTGGGAGACCAAACAGAACAGGATAAGCAAAAAATCTCATGTATAGTGAGGGGAAAGGAGGGAAGGAGGGAGGGAGGCAGGGAGAGAAGGAGTGAGGAAGAAGTAGAGGAAAGGAGGACTATATTTTAAGCTATCTGGAAATCCACAGAGGAGCGCAGCAGTGTTTGGGACTTATCTCTTATCACAACCATTGCTTGAATAAAACAAAGATGCAAACTTTGTGTTGATATGGGCAGTTACATTTCACAAGAGCACACAGATTTTCATGGTGTTGGATCACAACACAATGAGCATCTCATCCTGCACCTGCACGGCACATAGGCCGGGGTCCTTCTCCAACCACCTGAAATGCCCCCTTTCCTCTTATTTTCTTTGTGGATAGCTAGTGCCAATATTTAATTCCTGACCATTCCTGGTGTCGAGTGAGCCTCACGGAGGCTGAATGCAGGAAGCCTGAGCCAGCACAGGGTACTAAACCGGGACATACCTCTCCGCCACTTGAGAGGTCCGAGTGGTGGAGCTGACTCATACCTTGTAGCCATCAGGCTTCTGGGGGCTGGAGATACTGTGGAGCCAATGTACTTGATTTTAAAGTGGGAGAGAGCTGCAAGATCCTCTCTTCACACAGCATTTCCTTCTTGAAGTGGTATTACTGTTGGCTCTAAAGAAAGCATGTTCTCATACTAAAGATTACACTAAAACCCACCATGTATTATTTATAGAGTAGCTCCCAGGGAATATTTCCTAATTTGAAGGAAAAGCTTGTGGATTTTTGATGGCCAAAAGATTTTCTACTCATTTGACCACTCATTTTCTACTCATATTTGACTACAGTGAAATGATTTCCTGTTATTAGCATAAAAGAGATCTTTTGTGCTATTGCTCCTTCTGCCTTAAAGACGAGAAAATACAGGTTTAAGGTGTTTTGTGAAATAAAACAAAATCATCCATTAAGGTCTTTACTATGGTCCTGTGCGATTTAGACCTGTGCTGTATTATGAAATGTAATAATGTCATTTATATTTTATTCATGTGAAAAAGTGTCATTACATTTCAGGCATGATAACTGATTGCTAGCTGGTAGGACTGGGCAATTTCTCACTGGCCGTATGTACCACGTATGGTCTTTGAAAGCATGAGACCATACTTTTAAGTTGTGTGGACAGTATATCAGAGGATCTCCCCATGCTACCAATTAATCTCATAAAATGTTAATGTAATCCCTTCACAAATATGTAAATGCAGTGCCACTATGGGTCTGGCAAATAATAAACAATGGTTATCTTATCCTGGGCTTTTCCTTCATGTAATTCTCAGCAATAATTTAGTCCTTGTCTTCCACTCTGAAGGATTTAAATGGAATGACCTTAATTCTGGTTTTGTTTGCTCTCTATCTACTAAGCAGCTGCAGTGAAGACGAAGACAAACAGTAGATTAACAGTGGTACCTTTTATAAGGCTGATTAGTTCTTAAAATATGCTCAGTGGAAACAAAAAAAGCATGAAATGAGGTCTGAGAGAGAGGCTTTTACTCTTTTCATTGAAACTGCTACATTTCTTTCAGTAACCCACAGATATTGATGTTTCAGTGAAATGTTTTCTTGGAGGGCAGTTGTTTTTGCCAGTGCAGCCTGTATAATATTTCAGAAGTGCAAGGTACGTACTTATAATTCTTATCTCATTTATTTTCTAGTTAAGATGAGAAGTTTGTAGTGGCTGAATTAAAAATATTTACTGATATTACCTACCCATATTTTGGTGATTATATATATAATCAGATGTTAAAACTAACACTAGAATTATACGGGCTAGAGCTGTAACATGTGCAACTGGTATTGCTGCAATTTATAAATGTGCTTTGCAGAAATATATTTTTAATATGTTCAAAGTCTGTGAGAGAGAAGTGAATTGAGACAATGGGTTGACAACATGGCTTATGGCTTAAAAGCACCTGACAACACCATGCAAATTTTACGATTCGATGTGGGAAACAGTTTATCCATCTTTTTATCCGTTATTTTGCCAACAAGGCAAAATGTACTTACCTGAGTTGCTGTTAGTTAAAGCCACTGCCAGATAAAAGGGTAAAATAATGTCTTGATCAGGATTTTTCTTATTACATCTATCTCCCCCAACAGGTTACCCCTTTGGCACCGCATGGTCTGCTCCGTTTGCTCATTACTGAAGTAGAGGGGAGAGCGAGCTTGCTGATTTAGCTAGCTTGCTAAATCACCCACATCCCCTTCCTGAAGCACCTAGGCATTCCTTAGATGTCTCCTATCGAAATCCTGCCCCAGCCTGACCCTTCTTATCAACCGCTTGTTGTTCTTTCAGAGTTGAAAGGATTACGGCAGATTAGCTAACATAGCTCCCTTCTCTATATTGTTCTGTGTGACAGTTGGTCCTACAATAAAAATAAAATAGCAATTTTAAAGCAAGTTTTAAGAGAGGATGTACTTCTCATTTTCTGGATCTCATGTTTTGGTACAGTTGAATTAATTTTTGCACTTTTAAAATCTGTGTTTATTAGCAGCTGGCTATTTTTCCACTGCTTTTTTTTCTGGAACTGGTTTAGTTGTAATGAAATTCACCTCATGTCTTGTAAAATTCCATCTTCTGAGAAGATGTTTTCCCATCTGATGTAAAAGATATGTTTGTGTTCCATATAAAATGTGCATAAATACATTTTTCATCTCATTCTTGTGTCTGTTTTGATTTTTTAAATATGCAGCTGTTTGTGCACCTAGCACCATCAAGAATAGCTACAAGGAGTTATTTGGGCATTCAGTTTGGAATTGTACCTGAAACCACATGAAACCACATGAGAATGATCCACACTCGCTTTCTTTTTTTTTTTTTTTACTTTCTTTTTTTTGTTTTGATTTGGGGGGGGGTAGGAAAGGGGAGGGGGGAATAAAATAAAATGAAATGGAGACAGAAAGTAAGAAAATAGCCATTACAAAGCTGGGACAAAGGTACATCAAACAGAAATTCTGAGATAAAACAAAGGTCCCAAATTAAGTCACAAAGCTGAATTACTCAGTTTGCAATAATATCAAGTTTAAAAGAGGAAACTTAGTTTGGACAGTAACTTCAAAGCCTGTCTCTCCAAGGAGAACTGAAGAACTGAGGTCCTATAGACAAAACCAGAACAATACAGCAGTAGTTCCCTTTTGGAAAACTAGGTTTTTTCTTAAATTCTTAACTCACAAATTCACGTTCGTTTTTGCCTCAGTGAGCTTCAGTGACATCACTCCTTGTTTATCAGCCTGAAAATTTTTCTTGTGGTTTTTCTGGCATCAGTAACTTTCTTGAGGTCAGATCAGAAAATAGGAATTACTCAAGTACAAAACAGAATGGCAAATGTCAAGCCTTGTTTGAATGGGCATCCAAGGGGGTGGCCTTGAGGTGAGCAGGCTCTGCTGGCCACCAGCCCTCTTGAGCACTCGTGGTTCCCTGCTCAGTGCACAGGCCAACCCAGCCAAGCCATCTTGCCAGCCAGCTGGGTACCTCCTGGGATCAACTGTGCCTGTTCCTATGGACTTGATGTCCCACTGGCCTGCAGATTTGGTCTTACAGGAGACCCTGGGCCAATAAGGACATACCTAGAGAGACAGAGTTTATTCCTGCATCTCTTAAGATTGTGTAATTGGTTGCAACAAACTCTTGTCCTTTTGTAAGTCAACCTCTACCCTCAGGTTTTTTTTTCTTACAAAGTCTCCTTTGAACTTTATTTTCGTCTCCCTAGTGAAACAGAGTTCTACCTGCTCTGGTGCAGGTAGACAAGCAGTTTTCATCCTCATCATCTTCAGCCCCTCTGGTCACTGTGTTCCGTTTGCCAGGCAGGGAGCCATGTAGGCCTATGGTCTCAGGAAACCCTGCGTTTTCTGCATGTATTAGGAGATATTTTAGGAATTCTGCAAGTGGAGTCACTCTCATTTAGAGGCTGAACTGTGGGTTTGAGGGATGAAATGTTGTCGGTAAGGTTTGAAATCACCTTTTGGCTTGAGCCAATTGCATGGGAGTCAACTGTTCACCACCTACCTGTATGGGTGTGAAGAACTACACAGCACTTTTCCTGCACTTCAAGTTAAAGAGATGTGAGACAACCCTGGCCTGGAAACTGCACAGCCACAGCTGTGGTTTGACCTAATAAGCCCTGATGAGGTGCAGAAGCACAGAAGATTTAACAGCTCTGTCATTTTCCTTGATCCCTGTCTGGAGCAAGTCCCTCTTCTCTCTCTTTGTCACTTGTGACTGTTAGGTATGCAGAACAAACTCTTATTTTCTTTTTGTTGCCAAGTTATTAATTGATGTTCAGGAGAGGATGGGAGGAAAGAAGCTTTGTCTGGCTCTGAAAAGCACCAGATGTGCTTTTTTGAATTGAGGAGAGGAATTAATTAAAATGAGGTAATAATATTAATCTGTCGACTGCGGTTAAGGTTGACTGTAACAGGAGGGGGAGCTCTCAGCGCATCAGGCAGGGGAAAGGGGGCTGGTGGGGAACTCGGCTCTCCCACACCAGAGAGGGGCTGTGGACCCTCCTCTGCTGCAGCAGGAATGGGGGAGGGATGCCTTGTCACCCCCTTCACCGCAATACCTGTGTGACTCCACTGGGCTGCTGCTACACTCAACCCAAAGGCAGAAGCGGGGATGAATATTCAGTGATGAATGCGGGTGGAAATGCTGATGGGAGGAATGAAGTACAAATTAAGAAGCATTGGGATTCTTCTTAAAGTGTGTCTGTTTTGATTGCTATTTCTGTAGATTTTTGCTATGTATTATATTGTTTAACAGAGGAAAAGAAAAACAGAATACATGTTTACTGTGTACTAAGCTGTAAGTACCTTTTCCAGACATCAGTAATCATCCTTTCCAGCTGAGAAGGCAATACACTTGCAATAGAGCTCTCCAAAAAACAGCAATTGTCCTATTTTAATGTTTCTGAAGCTATCCCTTATGGAAAAGCTCTCCTGAATTTATTAAGGGTAAAATGAACGAGGCTATATAGTAATTTCACAGAATTAAAAGAGAATTAGGAATTTAGCAGGAATTATACCTCTGTCATCAATGAGGCTGGCATTAACTGCTGCCAGGCTGTGTGCAGACCTGTGTGAGTAAATAATCTGCGTGCACGTATGTGAGTGTGAGAAATCTTGATTGACCCAGTCTCGGGGGTGTTTGCCTGCATGTTCTGTGCCGGAGGTGCCGGGCAGATGTCCGGAGCACCTCGCAGATGAGGAGCAGAGACAGGAAGGATTGCTGCTGCCTCCGCCAGACCCTGCTCCAGCGAGCGCTTGCAAAATCTGGGGCCAGCTGGAGTCCAAGGTGAACTCTAAGTCAGCAGCACACTGTGCTTCAGTGCCCCTTGGCAAATTATATGAAGACTACCAATTTCTCTATCTTTTAAAAGTTATTTCTGAGAAAATTAGAAATTTCTGAGAAAACTAGAAATGATGAGGGATTGGAGGATATAATACCCATGGGAAGTCATTGTGGCACAGATGCCCAAGTAATTTCATTATATTGAAATCCCCACTCTTAAGCTTTAAAACCACATAGGCTCTCCATGATAGGACAACCATTTTTCCCCAAAGAACCAACCATTTCTGTTACACATAACAGTTATTTAAAAGTTTCATATCTGTGGCAAATTTTTATTTTTTCCATCTGCATCCAAATTATTTGGGCATTAGTCAACAAGATACTCCTTGGATGATATGCCTGTATTGATTCCCCTGCAAGGGAACCAGCGTCTCCTACTTTTTGTTCTTAGATTCCCAATCTGACACATAGAGGTGCTGAGGACCTGAGAGGCAAAAACTTCTTTCTGGTGCTAAGTGCGTGCCACCAGCAGTCCTCAGTGCTGATGCACACAGGGTGCAGGACAGTCCCAGCCCTGCTGGGCTTAATTAACAGTCCAGACAAACAATTCTGGCTAAATAAGGAGGAAAAGGGAAAATGACGTTCTCATTTTACAGATGTCAATGGGCGCAATTGACGTTAACAGGTATTGCAACCCAATTTAAGCCACTCTGTGCAGTTTTTCAAAACAGCCAGTGCCTGTGTCAGCAGTGGAAAGCTCACATCGGTCCATGTACGTGGGTTATCAGGCAGTTGAAAGCCATGGCACATGAACCACTGTGGCTCCACTGAAGATGGTGAGCACATTGTAGCTGATTGAATGCAGGTTCTGGCCCTGCCACCTTCACAGGTAAACTGGGTTACCTGCAATATTCATTTTTGCTTACTTTCTTTAAGACTCTTGAGTTTTATTGATAAATTAGGGCAGTGTTGCCTGCAAATCCATGGAACTTTGGTGACATCCAGTGACAGGTTCTGCTGAAAGGTGTTTTTCCTCCTGGAATGACAAGAGAGAAATGCTGGTACCCTGCTGGTTTCTCTAAATGGGATTAGCAGACGAATTTGAAAACAAGCTAAAAATCACAGACTCTCAAACCATATCCTATTGATTGTTTTAAAGTCGTTGGGATTTAAGTTAGGTTTACCTTCAGTCTTCAACGTGTAAATATCTATTAAAAAAACATTAATTAATAACAATTTACAGCCAATATTTTGTCTGGCAATCCACATAAGTAAGCCAAGACTCTTCAAAGAACTTTCTCAGGGCTTCTCCCCTAATTTTCATGGGATGTCTCTTAAAGAAAATGTCTGAATGTCAATCTGTGAATAGTGTCTGATGTTTTGAAATTTCTTCAGATAGTTTAATTAATATTGGAGCGGAACATCATTTCTTGGGGGGAAAAAAGAAAAATCAGTGATTACATACTCTGACAGAGATATAAAAAGTAATAAAATAACTATATATATAACTATATAAAATAACTTTTTAAAAACCAAATTATTACATTCACCTCCTAAAGTGTAGTGTCTTAAGCTAAATAGAATCTAGGGTTAAATGACATTGCAAGCTGGAGAGAAATCAGTGAATAGTTAAGAACTATATTCAGGCTAAATTGCCAAATGGTTAGTATTGTATAGTAACATTCAAATCAGAGCAATTGTTCTTGTAATAAATATAATTTCTATAGCATTTCCTTGGATTATTCAGTTAATCGCCAATGCTGTTTTACCTCTTTATAATAATGCGCGCTTTCTTTTTAAAAAAAAAAAAAGGGAACTTGGTTATTTCTTTGGTCAGGGCCTATTTGCTC
This sequence comes from Nycticryphes semicollaris, assembly GCA_013400055.1. Classification (NCBI taxonomy): domain Eukaryota; kingdom Metazoa; phylum Chordata; class Aves; order Charadriiformes; family Rostratulidae; genus Nycticryphes; species Nycticryphes semicollaris. The sequence goes on along the minus strand of VXBJ01001149.1, from coordinate 987,448 downwards.
CTTTTTTATGTGAGATTTTCAATACTCGGCAATGATGCCGAGCAAAAAAGGTCCATCCACTTCACTTGTGATGCCTCGTGCATTACCTAAAGCACAACAGAACAATGCCAGACAACAGAGCCTTTCTCCCTGCTAACAATGCAGTCACCATGACAACCAGCAGAAGAACGTTTGGCCAGAAAAAGCTGGGAGCTTGGCGGACCAGCCTAATCAAAAAATGGAATAACATGACAACAATTACACTGATGAGTGAGAGGGAAGCTACAGATGCATTCAGACACCTATGGCACTGCCGGCTGGATGTATTCAGCTTTTTTTTTTTTTTCTTTTTTTTTTTTTCTTCTTCTTTTTTTTTTTTTTGTTTAGTGTCTTGTGTTTTTTAAGAGCAGGTAAATAGACAAGATCGAATTGTGTAACAGAATGTCAGTGCTCTAGTTAAATTGAAAATTCCTTTTCTTTTGCTGTGCTACTTCAAGCACACTGAAGAGGCTTTAGGAGAGATGAGTTTTTGAAGTGAAATATGTAATAGATACAATATGAGTGTCACAAGCCAACTTTATTTAGCTTTAAAAATGTAAACTTGGATTTTCAAAGACACAGATGCAAATAAATATGACCGGATTGCGCAATGAATAACTGATCTTGCCTTCAACTTAAATTTCAGAAAACTGGACACATGTCACGCATTGATTAGAAGTGATGGCTGGATGTTTTTAAACCAACCCTCCCTGCATATTAGTATCCACTGCAAAATTTATCACTGCATTTTGTGCAGACTTCTTTTGTGGCTCCAGGGAAACTTGAACTGCAACTGTACATGTGCCACAAATCAAGCAACAGACATAACAATAACTTTTTCTCTGAAATATCCCAAATTTAGCTTTGTGCTAATAGCCTCCTATTATAAGCTCTCAACTGTGTGGTAGAAGTTCTGGTATTTTCTTTATAGAAATGGGGGAAGGGAATTTTTACTGTTATTGCTGAAAAATGAGTCTGTGATTTCTACTGTTCAGAATAATTTTTACATTTTACAGAAGGGGGTGGAGGAGGGAAGCTGCTGGTTTTAAATGTTGAGGTATTTGGGGATAGCCAGGAGGCTTTAGCAATCTGAAAACAGCAGTGGGCACAAAACCCTGGCCATTTCTTTGTGTTTATCTAACAATGGCATGCTGGAGTCGTGCGGCCAGTCCTTTCCATACTACCCCTTAGCCAATACTGCCTCTATACCCCCTCCTGCCCCCTTTCATGCCCTTGCTGGCTCATGGATAAATCTTGTGGCCAGCTTTGGATAAGATATTGCATGGAATTATTAATTAGTTAAATGCATAACTAAAACAGCTATCTGAAAAAATGCTCAGGCAAACCCTTGCCCTTGCTTGAAGCTCTTTGAACTTGACTGGTTGTGTAAAGGAGCCTTCGGCCATGGCAAAGAGAAAGCTGGGGGATTCTCCTACCAGGAGCAAATCCAGCACAGCTGCTGGTTCTCATGGCTGAGCCTTCACCGTGTAAGACAGGGGAGGGACTGCTGGGAGGCAGGGATGGGCCATGCACATCTTAACAGACTGAGGGTGGAATACAAGACAGCAGCAAAGCCAAGTGATGCTTTACCTGCAGCGGTCATCACAGACTGGCATCACCTCTGCAAATGAATATAAGTTTACAGCATAAAAGATTTTAGGCTGATAACTTCTATACCACCACTCTTCCACTAAATTCTGCTCTCCCACTTGACCACCAGATTCCTAGTACCATATTCACATCTGAATTCAGTAGTCAGCTAGAGATAGCTGCATAGAGATCCTTAACCCCAAATGCTACTTGTTTTGTAGCAAACTCTTTCCCTCTTGTTCTCTGAGATGTCTGCATTTCACTCAGACACTGATGATGACATTTCCTTCGTGCAGCCATCTAAAACCCACAACTCCCACCAAAAATGCCTTAAAAACCTAGTTGAGCTCAGGCTTTTTGTAATTAAAGTTCCCAGACCAGCAGCAAGCTCATCTCTCAACATAAAAATGCTGCTAACCCTCATTGAATTCATCTTGGAGTTGAGGATATTCGTGTTATGAGGAGGAGCAGAGGTAAATTAGAAGGTGACCTTAGCTTGTTTGCTGGGCATCATTTAGGGTAAATTAGATAAAATGTCAGAAAGATTAGATAGATCTGGTTGATAACAGTAAAGCTTAGCAGAAACCTCAGGAATAAGATAAAAAAGGTGGAAAATTGGGAGATTAAGAGGTTAGGGACTTTGTTGAAGACAAGTTCAGGCCAGTCATGTCTAGGCTGGAGAGTGGGAATAGAGAACAGATTAATCCAGAGGAGGCTAGAACAAGGCTAGGGCCATAATTGTGGCTGTAGAGCAGGTTGCCATGCTTGCCCTGACAACCTATTGCCCTTGGATCTATCCCCTCCTCTTACATCAGGCCTGTTGTTGCCATACCCAGCCTTCTGCTTGCCCAAATGATTGTTAGGTATTAGAAGAGCTAATCTCTCTTTTTTTTTTTCTCCCTCCCTCCCCCCAGAAGAGCATGCCCCCTGGTTCTACTTCTCACTCTCTCCATCCCATTAAATACCCTCAGGCATTCATGAAGGAAATCAAAGAAAGAAGATACGACATAGGAAAGTAGGCCTTATTTCTACAAGTATTGGTGCAGCAAAGCCTCCTCTTGCCTGTAAGTGCCCTGTGAAATAACTTGAAGAGGCAGGTATGCCCTTGGAGAGTGTTATTTTCTTTAAAAATCTGTCTGTGTAAAAGAATTGTAAAGGTAGAGGCAGGTGCCTGCTCAGGACATGGGGAGACTCTGGGAGAAGGCAGCCACAAGGTGTGCTGGGTTGTTCCAACTTCTGAAGAGAACAAGACAACATGTGATGTTATGTCAAATCAAAAGAATAAGACAGATCTTATCTTGCAATTGTAGTAATTGGAGGGAAATGGGACTGTCTCCTCAAAAATCCCTGAGAAAGCAAAGGGTCATTCAGGAGCCAATAGAGGTGGCTCCAGCCATGCTGCTGCTCTCACACCAAGTTTATCTGAGTGTGGGGGTTAACACGGTGCTAAATCTGCTTCCATGACTCCTCCTTCCCTGGATGTACTGGTGAAGAAGGGAGCGGGGATACATTGGTCTGCTCTAGTCTGGTGTGCTGCTTACACCAAAGAGTGTCTTTATTAGCTCTGCCGGTCATGACAGGTACTTTGGACTTGTCACATCTTTAAAGGAAAGATTAGGTGCAATCATTTCAAAGGCTAATTCTGGAGGGTTTCTGTCAATAACTTGCAACCAGCCCCAAATATTTTTTAATAACCCAGTTTCATTTTTCCACTATCCAGTTCTTTATTTATCTTTCAGTTCATGGACTATTCCTCAATTTATCCTGGTAAACTTACAATATCTTATACTCTGCCACATCAAAGGTTGTTGTAATGTCTTAGGTCTACCATGTCTATTTCATACAGAAGAAAATTCTTAACAAAAGAATGAAGTAATGACCTATTTTTGCTAAAGTAAAACTAATGTTGTATTTTCAAATCTTTTTATCTATCTTACATCTAATCATTGTCTATTCATGGTATAACCCATATGTCAAGTAAGTATCAATTTTTAAAATTATTTTACTCAAAAGGTAGATGCCCAGGAAATCCAATCCCATCAGGTAATATGTCAGTTGTATATGTAAAAATACAGTATCAGCTGCTTTTGTAAGCAAAAGAGGAGAGGGGAGGGAGAGGGAGAGGGAGAGGGAGAAGGCACCAGAATAAGGTCCAGGGTAGAAGACATCAATATGGCAAGGAGAGCTCAAAGCATGGGAAAAAACTGGAATGAGGAATGGGGAAGGAATATCTCCAAGAGGGTCTAAAGAGGACCTTTACTTCAGAAGCCCCTCTTCTGGATCTGAGCTGCCCACTTACTTCAAGTAAACAAGCATTTAATTTGCTTTTTTTGCTTTCACATCTAAACAACCCAAGGGGATGTTACATAGCAAAAAGAAAAGAGTATATGTCATTTATACTTCTTGAAGTGTGATATTTTCTTCCCTTAAAGTGCACCAGGAAACTTTACATGCTACTGAGGTCAGGCTACCACCAGACTGTACTGGCCCAGGGCATTTTTCTTCTGTTTTAAAATACAGGTGTTACATTTGGTCTTTTTCAGTCAAACAATACCAGCCTGACTTGACAGGTTTTTACTTTTACTCCTTTCTATAGGGCTTACAATTCCATGTGTCAGTCCCTTCAGTAGTCTGGGAGGAAGGTGATCTTGTGTACCTTCCTTGAGCACATTGAGTTCTCTGAATTCTTCTTCCACCTAAAATATAAAATTCTATTCTAACCATTTATAGATACTTTTCCACAAGCTGCTTTTGTTCCCAGCTTCTACTTTACTACCTTAACTGAAACCTAATGTAAAATAATAATTTAGTTTTGGGGCCATACATATGTTATTTTTAATCTTCTCCTTTTTTCTTTCTTCCTTCTTCTCCCTTTATTGTTGACAGCAGGGAATGTTTTGACGACGAGTTTCCACTTCCTTTGGAAAAACATTTTGGGGAAAACCCTGACCCTGATCTTTCCATTGTTTCAACACAGTGAAAATGTTTGCTTTCTATTTAATGTATAGTAAACATGAGGTGTTCAAAATGTGCTTCTTGATCATAGCTGATTTTACTGAGCATATGCTCTCTATGTAAAGGATCTGTAAAAAACCAGTAAAATCTTTATGCTTAAGACATGTCTTAGTAATAGCAATTAGAGTATTATTGCTACAAACCTTTTACTAAGGTATCAGCACACACATGTTGTCATGGATAGCCATAAGTTTTGATATAAATGAGAAAAAAAATGTGTTGAATAGAAAAAGCAGGGGAAAACATGGGTGCCAATGTTGTATATTCTACCTAGCGTACAGTTGTATGTTTTCATATAACTTTATATAACAGTACTGTATTGTATATAATGTACATTATAGTTTGCAGTCTATATATATGCTAAGTTAGATGCTGGTCTTAATGAATATAAAAACAAAACTCCAGATGGCCTTCTGTTTCAATTAATGGAAAAGCTGTGTAGCCAAGTTCTTACATATAATACCATTTCTATTAAAAATATAGAAATATTTTCCCCTTGCACATCATTCCAATCTTTTTTTTTCTTTTTTATTTTTCAAAGAAAGGAATGTATTTGTTATCATAGTATAATCTTAAAATTGCTGTGGGGGCTCGCAGGGTTCAAATATCTCATTTCTTTTTAATTTTTCTTTCCCTGGTATTGGTATTTAAAAATCATGATAACTGATTAAAAAAGCCCTGAACTCAAGAGGAAACATGGGGTTTAAGTTAGAAATAGAAGATTGATTAGTATGTTAGTGGAACCAAATGGTAGTATTTACACAGTGTATTTATTCTTTCATTTGAATCTTTCATTTGAATCTTTCATTTCTGCTTTTTATGTTTATCCTTTCCATATAGTAGCCATATTCTGATCTGAGTTGCATTTTCAGATGTCTAATGTTTGAATTTTCCATCCATAAGTAATATTATTCTAATAATCTTTAGGAATGACTTCAAGTTATACCCTCCACCACAGGTTGTTCAGGGCTATTTTTATGAATTAGTGCAGTCTTAGCAAATCAGAGTTACTTGGAGTGCAGCAGAGTCCTTTCTGCTCCTGCTGTGCTGCCCTCCATTCCCCATCCCTTACTGACAGCATGACAAAACAGGGAGGATTTTTCCTCTTTTGAATTTCCCACTCCATTTCCATCCGTAGGATGAACTTCAAGGAGAACTCACCAACCTGCAGCTGGCAGGGATATTTGTCAACTTCTAGAGCACAAGTCTCCATCCATCCATTGATAGTTGATTGAATATCTCACTGAATTTTTAGGGCTGGGTTGGGTTTTTTTTACCTTTCTGCCCCCCTTACATCTTCTCCCTGTCCTGTCCTGTCTTGTCCTGTCCTGTCTTGTTCTGTCCCGTCCTGTCCTGTCCTGTCCTGTCCTGTCTTCTCTTCCTTGTCCAAGGCCCCTCACTTTTCTTTCCATTGAGCCTCTTGTAAATAAGGTACACATAAATAAACAATTATGCCCTTTGCAGCCTGAGCCAGACAGTCTAGCTGAAGTAAAATCTAACCTGGTCTCACCTAAGGATTTTGTTCTTTGTAAACAGCTGAGAGATCTCTGCTATCAAGGGAGAAAAGAAAAGTGGTTCACATTTCTAAATGTGCTATAACAAGAATGCTAAAGAGGAAATAACTTGCAAGTAAGAAGCCTATCATGGTTTTCAAAGTTTTGGGTCATTGTGCCCAGGAGAAATGCCCTATAACTTCAATGAATAAGCTTTCTGGAAGAAAGATAAACGAATTGTCTTCAATAGTGTGAGGAGCGCTGGCAAGGAAACCACCCCTGAAACTGGGGAGAGGTTGAAGTGCAACAGTAGCGGGGTGGGAAATTGATACAGCCTTTCCTTTTTTCACTTGTTTTTTTCTTGCCTTTTTTTTTTTTTTTTTAAAGTGAAAAGGGAGAAAATGGATGCTGTTCAGCTGACAGAATTTCATCATCAGACACAGGTGCTACTTCTCCAGGGACAATAGGCACCTAGTTGCACCTTCTTCATTGAACAGCAGTCAGCAGGAGTGGATTCCTCTGACACCCGCTCTGACCAGAGGAGTGGGGTCCTAGGAGGGGTATTGCTGGACCTGCAGAGGTGAAGTCTGGTCTACGGGGAAGCTGGAAGCTAGAGAACACAGTCCTGAGACTTTCCTTGACAGCACCAAGTAAGAATTGCACCATAGAAAGGATCATCTCAAGTCCCAAGTATGATGCTCTGGTCCCCAGGACCCCAGTGTGTGTCTCCAGGCTTGGCTGGTTTCTGGTAGAAGTTCAGCAAATATCCTGGACTTTGAATAATGGACAGTCTAGCTCATATCTTCAGGTGAAAACAAGTATGTCATATGAGGACTTTGGTCAGATGTTATTTTTGTGTTCTAGACCTGATCCCTGTGGAGTGTGTATATGTGGTGAGCCACAGTTTTAAGTTTGCCTTCTTTTTTGGAGACAATTGTGGGTCCAGTGATTCTGGAGCAGTTCTTAGTTGTTTTGGATGCTATTGTATTTTACTTGAATAATAACAGAGTGAAAATTGTTTCCTTTCCTCTTGTTTCATCCAAGATCCTTCTAATCTACCTCCAGTCCTCACTACTTCAGTAAAAATTCACATGACTTCTGCTTGGCCAATTCTTGGAAGACTGGATTACTGCTCTTTTTCTACAGCAGCTGTCATTTACCTTCTAGGTAATTCATGTGAAGAATTGTCCTCAGCCATGTTCTTTTTGTTGTTGTTGTTGTTGAGGTCTTGCAAATGTTTATGTCAGACCCTTTTGCTTCTCTTGTCACCCAAGTTTCTCCTGGTGACAGACATTAGAGGTACTCCTATCACACCTACATGCAAGCTGCTGTGGCTAACAAATACTAGGTTGGAGTAAGTCACAATGTTACCAGAAACCAGTTGACACACAAACTTGTTCTAAGTAGTAGATGGTAATTGTCTTATAAAAACCCCCAAAAGTTCTTTTTGTACAAAATAACAATTAATTGATGTCCTGACAAACACACCAAAAAAAATTTGGGCTTTTCTCTGTTTTTACTGAACCAAATAACAAAACACACTGAACTTAATGGTTGTAAATCAGACTCTTACAGAAGATACATTTTAACGCAGTGCAAAATTGGGAATATTTCTCTCCAAAAGACATACAACCTTAAATAAATTCTAATGCAACAAAACAGCAATTTGAAGTCTGGATTGTTTTCCAATATGCGGCTGTAGAGACACATATAATCACTTTTGCTGCATTCTTAAATTGACGTTAAGAAAGATGGATAAAGAAATAATATCTAAATGGATATCAGTGGAAAACAGGATTATTTAAGGAGACTCATCTCCTAGGTGGATAAAAATAAGATATTCAAGTAATTTTCAAAATGCAAAGCTATCTTTTACAATAGAGACAGCTAAAAAGTGCCATTTGCTAGCCTGCAGTGAATGATTTGTAGTCATCAGGATCCTGCAGGTAATTGAGGATATCTGCATCGGCGTATTCTGCACTACTGCAAGAATATTATTGTAATGAATCGATGCGCGTGTATGAGTGTAATTGCCCTCTAGTGCGCAGCCTTGGAACTGATCCCAGCTGTGACATAGCACCATATTGCTCAAGAAAGGAAAAAGATACTGAAAAAAATTCTGAAACGGGGGGAGACAAGTCCAAACCCCAGTGGCAACGAGAGGCTCTGACGAGCCACAGTAGCCATAGATGCGATAAGCGAGGGCACTCAGTCATTGCTCACCACAACCATCCTGTGATCTGAAACAACAAACCGTACATGGAGGTGACTGGGGGGTTTGTTTCAAAACCTCAGGGCTCCTCCAATCCCAAATGCTAATGGAGACATGACCATTAGGAGCCCAGGTAATCATGTGCTTGTTGTTCTGCATCATGTCCCATTGTTTGCACAAGGACACGTTTCATGGGAGTTTCAGGATGGAGTTCCATAACCTCTTAGCAAAATCTGGTATTTCTGTTAGTGCTGACAAGAAATGAAATGTGCTGAAGGTGCTAATTCTTTCTGTGTGTAAGAATGTGCAAGAGAATGAGCCCTGTATTCTCTATGCAAATCATAGGCCCAAATCCCCTCCATGCTTGTGAGCAAACATTAAACTAAAGTCTGCAAGTAAGTTCGGAGTTCCATCCCCAAGTTGGACATTTTCTTTGAGTTACTTCTCATTACATAAGAGGTAAGGATTTGCCAGTAAAGTGAATACATTTCTAGACAAATCATTACACTTTGCAATAACTTGTCTTCATATGTGAAGGAATTATTTGGTGACGCGTAGTTCACAGATGTCTCACTAGTCGTTCGTTCACAAACTTGAGTTCTCTGTTGGTCCTGGTACTGTGTCTGGTGTTCTAGTTAGCGCAGGTTATGCGGAGTTATCTACCTTTTCTCAGAGTCTGTTACACCTCAGCCTACAAGGAATTGATTGTTGTCAGTGTTTCAGTTCCTTGATTGCTGTGATAAGCTGCTATGGATGAGGTAGGAATAAGATAACGTAAATGCTTTAATTCAGTGTTTTCTAAATTTTCCCTTGGTTCATTCTCTACTCCACCCCTCATGTTTCCGTCTCACAGCTTCTGAGCCCATTGGCCAGTTTTGACCTCATTTGTTAGGGTTTCTCACAACTACTGTAAAAACTGGCCCAGTCGGCAGCAACATGGCTTGAGAGCCCCCAGTAGTGCAGCTGGAACACTGTAAGATGGATCAGGGTCATGGAAGTGGTTTGTTTTTGTAAGTGGAAACTACTACAACATAACAGTCATTATTGTTTATCTGCCTTTTCTTGATTGATTCAGTCCTAATTGCCATTTGTAGGGATGAGCCACCCATTCTTTGCCCCTCACTACATTTCCCTATAATGAGCTGGATTTGAGATGTTGAATCTTCTTTAGGTCTTTCCAGTATGGGATGAACTATGGATTCCTTTCAAGTCAGTGGTAGAATTCCTGCTGACTTTCACAGAATTTTCTCCATAGCAATTTCAGTATATGGCATCTCTTCACTATTTATCTTTATATAAAACCTCATCAAAGTTTTAAATTTGCCAAAGCTGTATCTGAGAGTTTGCACACTCAGTAATAAGGTCTACATGTGTTTCAGTCATCAGCTTCAAAGAAAAAAAGTCAACTTCTGCAGATCATTTCCCTGGTTTTTTGCATCATTGTCCTTCCTTTCAGAAAGAATAAATACATTTCCAATGCAGCTAGATCCTTTCTACAATAGCACCTAAGAAATGGCCTCTGCCACCAGGCATTTGCAGCACAACTGTGTTATTACATTTAAATTTCCAAGACTCAGTAGCCAGCAACTTACTAGAGTTCTATTATAGTTGTGATACATGAGCTGCACATTGTTATGGTAATGACTTTTTTTTTTCTTCCCCTTGAAGTAGCAGTGTAAATACAAAGAATATCACATTGGTCTTGGAATGATATCTCCTTTGCCTCAACTCCGTGTACTATACAGTAATCAGAATTGCATAAGAAAAAAATTAAAACACGATATAGCTCATTCAGTGTTCCTCCTAGCTTAACAAAGGTCAAAAAGAAACCAAAGCATCTGTAAGCATTAACTTCAAAATAAGTGAAGGGAAATATAAATGAGAATTTACCTGGCCATCAGCCATGATGCTGAGAAAGCTGGTCTTTATGTTCAAGGATGACCTTGGGGCAGAATCCGGATCTACACAACTGTGCTCTGGAAGTATCATGGTGGTTTAAAGTGGCAGTAAAAAATTAACATTGTTTCTTCATATATTCATCATAAAATATTACAGCTGACCAGATGGTGGAGCAATTACATTTCCATAGTTCTAAATGGCTATTTAGCTTATCCCTTGTGAACTGTTAATTAAAATTGGAAAAGATATCTTGCACACTCAAAGGTTAGACATATCTATATGGGACATGCTTAAACAAAGACTCAAAAATTTTACTAAGCCAGAAATCTATTTCCTTCACTTTCCCACCCACCCCAGTAAGAAACAAACAAGCAAAAAGTCTTTGACATTAGGGCCATGGCCTAAACAGATGAAAGGCAGGAACCTCAGGGAGCTGGGCTGTCCTGAGAGCACATGTGAGCAACGCATCACATTATTTGCTGCAAACGAGCTGAACCTCTCCAGCTGCATGGGTGAACACGTGCTGCACGGAAGATCACGCAGAGGGATGGATGAGCTGCTGTGTGAACACAACCCCCTCTCCCCAGACCAGATAACATTGACACTACAACACCCTGTGCCATCGGGTCATATTTGTGTGGGTACTTCTCTTAATTCAGCTGCAACACAGAGAGTTTGTGGGATCATCATTATGCAACAGTTAATCTGTGTTCTATCAAATTCTATTGCAAACTAAGGATTATTTTAGCCAAACTGATATACAGTTCAAAATACTTATCTATTAGAGTAATGATATATTACTACATAAAGTGCATTTTTGCACCACTGTCTTGATGCAAGTACGCAAGAGCTAATTCATTAACAAACTGGAGTATGACAGCTGAAGTGAATAAGGCAGGGATGGTTTTTAAAAAGAAGCAATATCTTTTATTGGACAATCTAATTTAAATGGAAAAAGAACAGAAGCTACTTCTTTACAGCTGAAACAGATGAGAGCAGAGAGGGGTTTAACATAGCTTAATGCATTCACTTTAAAATGCTCTGCTTAATTAATTCAAGTTAACTTTCCTGAGTGCCTCCATGTAGACTAACCCTCAGGCTTCTGAAGACCAAGTTGCATGGTGGGAGTCCCCACCTCCCACCCAGTCTCCAGACAAAGCCGTTTGAGTCTCAGCTCTTCGGTAGTATAGAATCATAGAATCATTAGAGTTGGAAGGAACCTTAAAGATTATCACTGCAGCCAAGGCTACCCTTAAGTTTGACATTCCCCACCAGCCCCTCCTTGTTGCTAAGGACAAGGTCCAGCACAGTTCCTGTCCTTGTTGGCTTTTCTATTATTTGAAGAAGAAAGTTGTCATCAACACATTCCTAAAACTTCCTGGATTTCTTGTACCTTGTTGTGTTGTCCCTCCAACAGATATCAGGGTGGCTGAAGTCCCCTGTGAGGACCATGGTCTGCAAACATGATGTTGCTCCTATCTGTCTACAGAGAGCTTCATCCTCTCTGTCCCCCTACTGTAACATCACCTGCCCTGTGCTCCCTTTAATTCTGACCCATAAGCTCTCTTGACATAGAGGGCAACACCTCCTCCTTGTCTCCCCAGCCTGTCCTTCCTGAAAAGTCTGTATTCCTCCATTTCAAGACTCTAGTCGTAAGAGTATCCCACCACATCTCTGTGATGCCAGTAAGATGCCTTGGAGGTATGTGCACATCTCTAACTCCTCTTGCTTCTTCCCCATGGTATATGTATTTGCATAGAGGCACTTCAGCTGGGCAGCTAATGAGACTGACTTACTGCCTGGAGTGGCAGCATTCCCTTCACGTTGCTTTTCAGGTGGCCTTCCTTTTAGGTGTTTTATCCTCGAGTCCTCTTGACTCATTTATGACTCCTTTGAAAGGGTATGGCAGAGATTTCCCATGTCCATGGTGTGCCCTGTGGCACCAGAGGACAAGGAGGATGTGTGTGCCTACCAGCATGGTCTGTGCTATGCCCTGTCTCTCTTTTACCCCCCTCCTGGTGAATCACAATCCTAATTCGGCTGGAGGACTGCAATGCCTCAAGACTGTATGGGCTTCTCTCTGCCCATGGAGCAGGAAAACACAGTCTGCTCTTGTTGTCCATGAGATTAAAACTACCCAAAATGGCTCAAACAAGAAAATGTAAAGAAAAAAATATGAGGGAGACATCTGTCTTGTGTCTCATCTGTCATACAATGATTTCAGGCACCAGCAGAACTCTATAGTCATCACCACCTTGGTAATATGGATTCATTGGGAAACAGACTTCAATAACTGGAGTTTGATGTCATTTGAAAACAATTAACATACTAAATGCTTTTTTAGTTTACCTACTGGGGGTGCTCAATGCACATTGGTGATCATTTCAGCCCATTTGATTTGTCAGTCACTTTTAAGTTCTCCTCCTGTGAAACATAAAACATTTGAGGAAACGATGGAAGAAGTGACCTGGACCGCCATACAATGGTAGCTGCACCATTGCTGCTTCGGAGGAGTCAGCCAAGTCTCTAATTCACATTTTTTTTTTTATTCAAAGGGTTTCTGAAGTGTCTCCTGTTAGACTACCCTACAACAATGTCTTAAAATAATATGGAATGTTATGTTAGAAATAATGTTCCTCTCTGTTATGGAAAACCTTTAATGTAAAATGGTCTTTCATAGAGACCACCCTTTAAGACTTGTCCCCTCTTTCTGAGAGGCAGCTCACAGCTTTGTGCCTGCTCCAGACCCCCAGGAACTGCTGCATCTCGTGGAGCAGCCCTCCTGCACCTTGCCAGAGAGGAGACCGCAGCAAGACTCTTCTAACTCCACTGAGCATGAGCACTCCTATTCTAGAGGGCACACATGATACTTGATTTCTCAGACAATCTCCAGGGCAGTAATTGGAGACAAGTAAAATGGCAAGTGATCAGCTAAGGCAACCTGTTTTTTAACTTGCCATGGCAATTTCTAAACACAGACCCAGAGCAAGAGCCCCTTCTCACAGCTCCTGGCTCCTCGGCTAGGACTGGTTATTTCCTGATGATTCTTTTGACTTTCTTTGTTATTCCCTGCCTCTTGTATCCCTTCCTTTTAATGCTGTGTCTGCCCTATAGAAGTATCTCAGGTAGTTGAAACTCTGGCTTGGATGGCACCACCAGCACATAGCAAACCAGCACCCATGTTCATACCCAAAGTCCTGAATGGACTCGTACAACCTGCCCTCAAGCCTGTGGCTTCACTGCTACACCAGTGAAAGCTAGCACACAGTGTAAATATGAACAACTGGGTTTCTTAAAAGCGTTAGAAGGCATGGGCTTTCAATGAAAAATAAGGGACAAAAGTAAAACTAGCTGCTGCCTCTTTTTTGAGTCATGTCTGCAATACTCTATTAAAGGAAAAGAGAGTCTGACCTCCAAGAGCAGAGCCAGCTCAAGCCTTCGCACCAGGGATGGCCAAGTGGTTTGATTTCTATTTTTAACACTTTGTTTACAGTGAAAAGCAAGTGAGGTGGGTCTAGCTGTATTTTACAGAAAACACATCTTTTAGGTGGAAACTATACAAAACATACTAGTACTCAAAACTCCCAAGTTTAAGAGAGCTATAATAAGCATTGGATGGAAATACTTAAGCCATGCAAACTGCAGGTACCATCCTCACTTTTCTTCACCCAGAGAATCCCAAATTACTTCATGAAGAGCTACTGTAGGAAGATTTTGGTGGCCATTTTTTGTTCAGCACTGTTTGCACTCATTCTGCGTCTAGTGAAGTGGGGCGTCCACATGACTGTGTGTGCTTTAAAGAGAAGAACTGAAACCACTGTACCAAGAGAGTCTATGGGTATGACCTTTTGCTGCAGACTATTTGCAGGAATCAGTTTTCTTTTCCTTCACTTCAAAGTTGGATGATGAATTATATGGCTCTCCAATTCTTTTGACTGGTCTTTCTGTTCTCTGAAGATTGACTCATTTCCTGTATTTGAATAAGATAGTAAAAGTGGATATAAAATATTATTTTGCAATTGTAATCAGAATAGCTCTCAGTGCAGATATTAATAGTGAATTCTAAGACTCTGCCCGATAACAGCTGAGTTTATGGTTTCATGGGCTAGATTCTGCTCTCATTTATTTCATTGTAAACCCAGAGTAACTCCCAGAAGTCAACAGACTTGCTCCACATTTCTGCAAAGACAGCGGAGGTCTGCCTCTTGCTCTGTGTTTCTTCTGCGGTGGTGGGCGTGACATCGTCAGTCTGGATATATGAATCAGGGCATAGATGAATCAGGCAAAATTAAAAGCAGCTCATTCTCTAAACTGAAACTTCTGCTTTTTTTGGCTCATTTGTATAATGAGATCCATTTCCTCAATTCTCCTCTGACCCAGGTAGATCTTATTTAAACACTATCACCTCTATCAGCTTTTACCTGTCATTTTTTCACTGCAGTTCATACAATGTTCTGCAAAACAATGAAGCATGAAAACTTGCAGGATTCAAAGCAGAGGTACAGAAACAACAGGCAGAAATCAAGTATCTTTTATCAGCGAGGCATGTGGCTTTTAGTACTTTTAAGGAGAGGATATTGGGCAAGAGCTCTTTCGGAATGTAGTTTGACTGTTAATTCTTGATTTTGCCAGCTGCTGTATTGCTTCAGACTTCGCAGAAGTGTGTGCATATCCACATGTAGGTGTTTGAAGCAGTGTGAGCGGATCTTGCACTGGTTAGAGTTCAGAGGCTGAACTGCAGAGTGTAATTCCAAAATTGACCTCTCTCGTTAATTCAGATCAGAAGTGTTCCTTTGGCACACCTGCCCTAAACCAGCAGGAATTTCATGATCTTCCCATGCAGTTGTTTCCTCTTTTGATGCAAATGTCTATCATGGCTTCTTTATTCAGACTAAAGAAGGAAGAGAAAACACAAACCTGTCATTGCTCAGACCAAAGCTAGTAGAGGAGAGTCCACTCTGCCTGCAGCCAGGGCAACCACTTCAGCACACATTTTGAGTTACTCTTGGGTATCAGGGAAATTAGATGTTAAATACCAAGCTTCACAGTTCTACATCACCCTCTGAATTCTGTGGTAACTTCAGGATACATTTGGTGTCTCTTTTGTGGGCTACAGTGTGTGAAGTATATTGGTGGTCTGCTTGTTTCCTAGTGTGTATGTTTTCATGTTTCAAAGATTGCCACTTCACATTATAAACTGACCTTCTGAGAAAGCCAGGGTGGAACAAACCACAGAAAAAACATTGCGCTCTCATGACTAGAAACATTAAAGCCAGTTTTTAAGTAACTTTTCTGAGGTCAGTATCTCACTCACAAGTGCCATCCCAGGTGTATGTTAAGAATACCATTGGTCTTTTTTAAGGTTCATAGGGATGCAAGAGCATTCTGAAAGCTCCTGGTGGGTCTGAGTTGTCCAAAGTAACTACAGGAGTTAGGGTTTAGCTGCAGTTCAAGTTTCCTGTGTACTTCTGGACATTGCAAAACAGTGGACTTTGAAGCATGGTTACAGGCTGGTTGCTCAAACTGAATTTTGAAGCAGTGCTGTGAGAGCTCTGCATATGTTTAACCTGGTGCTGTGCCCAGATTCAGACCATATCAGTCCTGTGATTAAACCAACAGGACAGATCCAGTAATTTAGTTACAAGTCTCATGTCCAAGGTTCTGCATATCCTACTCCTGGTATCTGCATGTCCTATGGATTTGATGAATCTGGACTTTCAGAGGGAACAGGTTTTAGGGAGGATGAAAAAAATTGCTGATCATATGGGCCAAGATTTCAAAACGTTAACCTATGATTAAGTTTTGGGACAGACAAGGATGTGGGAGGGAAGAAATTGTTTGAAAGAGGTTCACAGGACTCTAGGGTTCACAGAGGCTCCTAACGAAGTATGTGGCTGCCTGGGTACTCATAATAGAGCACTGCCATGCCACAGTACACTGACACCTTCTGAGGGAGAGGAGGAAAAAAGCCAGTCAGGTTTTGAGGTCCTGTTAGAGAGTCTGCAAAGGTCAGAGAAGTTCAAGATTATCTCTTGGCACACATCAAACTGTGTGGATGACATGCAATCTTGTCACCTCAGCATCTCCTCTGGATGTCTGTCTCCTAGGCCTTCTAGATGATCCCAAAAGCATTATTGGCATGGCTAATGTCAATGTAACTACATTAAATCCTTAGTCCAGTGCTAAACCGTTTGCTTGCCCTTGCAGCCCATTTGTCTGGTTGAAGACCCCAGTCCTCTTTAGAAGGAAATCTCCCTGGAAAAATGAGTATGCACAATATGTGCCAAATAATAATGAACTACTTGATTACCTAAATGGGACTGTGGGAAGGAGGGCTGGTGGACATAGCTGAATGCCAGATCGTTACCAAATCTAGGTTAAAAAATGGCACCATTTCAGTGTGTCATCTGACTGTTCAGAGGACCCATGCAAGGGATCTCACTGGGGGCTACTGTAGAGTGGAGAGCTGTCAGTTCATGTGAGGAGGTCTGCAGGCAGAAATATTTTATTAATGGAGTGTTTGGCTCTTTTGGATGTCGGAGACCAGGGAGGCTTCACCAGTGCTCTTCTCATCTTGTGTGAGACAGGGAACTGGAAATGGTCCAGTGCCTGCAGGAGTTTATAATCATGGCAGAGAACAGTTAACGTGTTGTTTTACAATAGAGCTCTAAGGGATGGGGAATCTTTCTTGTCCAAAAAGTAAAAGATGATGATGTGTTTCTTGGATGTCATGTATGTATATCAAATAAAATTTAATTTGGGGAAAAAATTGGATGCTAAAATATGTATGGCACATACAACAAAATGCACCAATCTGACATGGGGTAAGTCAGGTGCAGCTATTTCTTAATGGTATCTGTTTCCTTCGGTTCTGACTGTGAATGCAGTTATATTTCCAAATATGTACTTGCTGATGTTTTCATTTCTTCAGCACTGATGACATAAAAGATCTTTGCACTGGGTATGCTGTTTGCGGAGGAAAATTCCACTTGAACTCTGGAGCAATCTGAAGAATTCTGGCAGAAAGTTGGAGGGGGCAGGATTTTACTTTGCACTCTCTCTTGACTTAGGTCTGCTCCCTTTGAAAACAACCGTAAAGCTAACATTGATTTTAATGGAAGTGTAAGTAAATTGATCCTGTTGCTTTTGGAAGCTCTGCCCTGAAAATTCTAAGTTCGCAAAACTTCTGATTATATTTCTGCTGCTACTTTGTGCCTTACGGTTTAAAAAGAAAGACCTGCCTACTTAGATTTTCATTAGTGTGAGTCAAACTCATTTATTATAATCTTTTTTAATGAGCAGTGTTTTTTCCCTTAGATTTGTAAGGTCTGGAAAAAGTAATGCTTTCAAGAGATTGTGCCTAGGGAAAAGAAAGGAAACACTGTGCCTATGTTGAAAAAACTTGTTTTAACATTTTGGAACAGGTTTTGGTAATTAATTTTCATGTGCATTTTAAGAAGCAATATGTAAATAGAAGCAATATTATTTTTCAAATGAAAATGTGAATGAAATGTTTACATTATTTAAATAAATCATTTTTACGCAGCAAATTTTTTCTGCTTGAAACTTCATTTGCTAACTAACTTAAAAAATATTTGCCCTCTGTTAGAATTCCATTTGGAATTTCCTGAAAAATAGAAAATGTCATTCTTGACAGTTGTAATATGTGGGAAATATTTCACTTAGCATTGCAGAATGAAAGCATTATTATACTTCCAGAGCTGTACTCTTTCTAACAAGATTTCTTATAATATGGTCAAATCAAGGTATTTTCATCTTCTAGAAGAAGGAATGTTGCTTTTATTTTTAAGGAAGGCACATACATTTCAGTAAAAAGGGTTGCAATAATTTGGGCTAAAAATAATTGAGCTCTTAGCGTGGGAGTTGGCAGCTGAGAAGTTTTTGGGTGGATCAACAGGGAAAAATTAAGTAGAAGACAGAGCCCTAATACTAACCATTAGTAAGATTGCTACTGGAGCTTTTGTTTGTCTATCTGCCCTTGAAAAGGACCCTGTCATAGAAAGGAGTTACAAAAAAAAAAATATCTGGGAATCTCTCTGTCTATGGTAAGAAAGTAAGAGGTACCATCTTTTTCAGTTTATCCAAAAGAAGATGAAGAGCAGTCTTGACCATGGTCTTTAATTTCTACAGAGAAATGATTTCTGATAGTCCAGGGCTCTTGAACTTTGCAGACCAAGACACAAGGAGGTAGAAAAAATTCAGACTGAAAATAAGGCAGTTTTATGGTGATGCTAATTAACTTTCAGAACAACTTGCCAAGAGATGGAGTGGATTTTCTGTCATTTGAAATCTCTAAATCAGGTTCCTTTTTTTTTTTATACTGTCTGGCTGTTCATCCCTGAGATATAGACAATGCACAGGAATTACCAGCTGGAAACCTCTGTCCTGTGTCATGCAAGGGATTAAGATAGTTCATTCTGGCTGCAAGTCTGTGCATATATATCTTAGATAGACATTACAAATAAAAGAGTAAAAATAACATGATAGAAAGGTGCAGAGGTTGACGGTAGAATTGCCTGATTACTGCAGATATTGTGCTTTAATATTAAATCTTTTTGATTCATTTCTTTCAGGATCAATCCTGAAAGGCTCGGGTCTTAAAAAATTAAACTAAATAGGAAGGGAATGTAGCTGGAGGGTTCTGCCATGGGATGGGTTTTTTACTTAAGGCACAGCTGGAAGGGATGGGGAGGGAAGGTGGAGAATTTAGGAATTAAGAGCAGGCAGCCAACCTGCTTATCTTTGTTGTTTTTAAATCTATAGATTCCAAAAGGAGTGGATTATATTTATATAGATCTATAGAAAGAGGCTTTTGCTCTAAACAGCTCCTAATGCAGGTGAAAACCATGTATTGATTACTTAAAGAAAGTTAAAATAAAAGCAATTTTTCCCCCATTTCCACACATTGCAGCTTTTGGCCTATCCACTCATAGCTAAAAAAGCATTCTTTCCTGATAATCAAGCTTCAGCTGTCTGAATTTCAGGCCGAGCCTCTCATCTTGAGCTTTGCTGAAGAGCTTCTTTAATTAACCATTATACCACAGATGTTATTGATTTTTTTTTTTTTCAAATCTGGTTGAAACATCATTGTGCTGGATCGTCGCCAAGACGAAGGCCTGAATTTTTTGTGCACTGCTTTTACTCCTTCTGCATACCTTATTAGTCTCCATGTCTGTTAAGTGCAACCCTTAGTATTAACTCAGAAAATATAGCATTGATTTTTAGCCTTGCAGCCGTGATCTAAGGGCTCCTAATTTGGAATGTGGAAATCAGAGTTCTGCGAGAAGCTATATTACTGTACACTTCCTACAAGTAAGACTTTTCACTCTCTTTATCTTTTTGACAGACTTTTTATATGGTTTAAAGTTCTTGGAATTGTTTCGTAGCAAAAGGAACAGAGCAACGTGTCCAAAACGTATATGCTTACATGTGTGTAAATAAATATAAGTGTATCTATGAGTAAATAGAAGGTCTGATTTGTAACAGTGCTGTTCACCACAGTTTCTAACGATTTCAGCCAGGTTCTAGCAACTCAGTTTCTCTGCAAGACAGTTTGCTCACCTTTAGCTGCATAAGTGTAATTTGGGGAGCTACATTTTGCTGCCCAGGTTTCAAGCCTTTGGCAGGTTGTGGTTTTTGGTTTTTTTAATTTGACTGTCCTTTTCTCTTTTAGCTTGCCGTTGGGATACTTGGGTCAGTTATTAGCATGGTGTAACATATATGGTAAAATTAACTCTTGAATTTAAGGACTCGGTTAAATCAAGTCTGCATTGTCGAGGAGGGGTTTATGCTTTAGCCTGGGGGAGAAGCTGAGTCCAAGCCTTGAGTGAATCTCAGCCTTTCTAACAACAGTGCATTCCTTTCAAAATACGTCTTCCTCTGGTGATGAATTCAAGAACTAAAACAGCGACGATTTAAGTTCTTAAATTCTGATAAGATTTCTCCGAGTTTAGTGATACGTTATTTAAACATAATTTGAAGCTTTTAAAATACTGTAATGGCACCTCTTGACCTTTCCAAAATCACATGGAGCAAGAGATGGTGAAAAATGTTTATTTACTCTGCATTAGAAGCTAAATCCCTGTTCCTTCTTAGAACCGGTAGTTCTTTTATACTGGGGAACTCATGCATGGCACTTCCATTCTTCAAACAAGAGCTAGACAGTCCTACTTGAACTGCAGAAACAATGACCTGCAGTCTATCCTATGCCTGAGTGATAAACAACAATGCAGACCTCTTGACAAGCTCTGGCATCAAGCGTGGAGTCTTGCAGCTCAACATGTCTGCTGAACAGAAGTTAGAAAAAGAAAAGATCATCTTGTAAACAATTAATTAATGTTTGTCATGAATTATCATTTTTACTTCCTTCTCAAGAGGCTCAAAGGGAATAAAAAGGCATTTTTGCAGGTGGTGGCATTCAAAGTAAGGGCAATCAAATGTTTGAGAGCAGTGGCACAGCACTTTGAGTCTCTAAGGGTGAATGGTGCTAGGATTAGAGCACAGCAGGGGGTTGAGGGTTTCAGGTGTGAAGCTTAATGTTTGTGATCAGCAAAAAAAAGTCTTGAATTTATCTAAACTGCTCTTCTGCTAACAGTACTTCTAGCACATAAATGTTCCGAAAGTGACAAGTGTTCTCATTGCTCTTCTAATGCAAACATGATCTGCATTTGAAAGATGCATCCCTTTTGCCTAAATTAGAATGTGCATCACAAAGAGCGTAAGATGATGACCCAAAAACACTTCTTTACACACACACACACGCTCTCTCTCTCTCACACACACACATACACACACACACACACTTCAGTTCAGGATACAGCCACAAAAACGCAAACTTCCACTCCTTTTTACGCAGCTACCAGCGCTGCCGCTCTGGCCATTATTCCGCCTGCACCGCAGGTTTGTAATTAGGATGCTTTACCACCGGTGCTTCAGTTCTTATCTAACATCACTCACACAGAGTTTCGTGTCTTTGCAGCGCTGTGCACGAGCAGCTCATTTTTATTTCGGCCCAGCAGTTTTCAGGGATTTTATACTGTGCCACCCTAATGCATGCACACTCCTTACCTCCTCCCCCTGCCTATATTGCTGAGCACCACCGAGGAGAGGGCATGAGAGGAGTCCTAACAATAAGTTTAAAATCTTCTGAGGAAATTAATGGGTTTAGGATTTGTATAGAATGTTTGCTATCCCTAGGAAAGAAAAAAAAAAAAGCTTTAACAAATAATACTAATAAACGGATTGTACACATTAATTTCTGTATCTCCTGGGACCATCTCTTTTCACTTTTTGCAAAATATTTTTCCCCTATTTAACATTAAATAAAATCTTAGTAAGCATCAGGAGGAATCTGTCCCTAACAGAAAAAGCATTGTGCAAAACAGGTTAGAAATGAAAGCTGCAACGAAAAAACCTCTTGGATGTACGTACGCATGTAGGAGAACCTGCATGGATCCTCTTGATGTTGCTTCAGATGTTTTCATGATGCAATATGCTGTCACAATTTGTCAACTGGAGGGAGCGTGCTGCATTCTAGAATTTGAGAGCTATTGAGGCAGACAGCACAGGCTGCCGACAGTAATAATAAACATAACTATAACTAAAATATATATATATGTATAATTGAACAATCAGAAAAGAGAGTGTTGTCCCATGATTTAATTCATGGGCCTGAACTGGCCATGTAAGATTGGGTGAATAACTGCAGCTTTCAGTTCATAAGCATGTCTATTTGTAAAATAAGATTTTAATTGGTATAGAAACCAATTATCTGGGAATATTGACATTTGTCATTGTCAGAAATTAATAAAATAATTAAAGAAGATACTATGAGATAGAAATTAGGAAAGTAAAATAACTTAATTTTTTCCAGTCTCTCACATAAACTGATATGAAGTGACAGTAATTGATTAGTATATATTTTCATCAGCTAACAGCTAAAGTTCAAGGACTAGATTTCTATTCACCCTAAGGTCCATTCACCTCTCCTTGGCAGAGTGTCAGGGACTTCATGACGTAGCATTTTCTCATCAGAAAAATCTCTATTTGTCAAAACAAATTAGTTCTAATCCGTGCTGCGGAAATATCTGTTTCTTGGCAGTGGTGGCAGGAGAAAGCGTCTTAGCTCTAGTTCAGCCCAGGGGGATGCTCTGCGGGAATAACCAATCCCCAGCTCAGAGCGCTCACTCCACTTGATTTAGACAAGGGTCTGGACGTGGTCTTTCCTCCTCTGCTGAGTCTCTAAACCCCTCTTTTGAGTGCCTATCAGCTGGGCTGGAGGGAGTCTCTCTCATTCTCTCATATTTTGGAAACGTTCCTTTTTGGGTCATCCCTGACCCTCACTCAAGGAGAGGGCTGATCCCCTGAAACCATCCAGGTATTCTCGCCCTTCCTTGCTGGTTCTTTCTTGTTTGCTTGCTTTCCACAGAAATGGGTAAATAAGAAAGAAAGGTCTTCCTGAATCCCAATAAGTACTGGGGAAAGGTTTGCAGCCCAGGAAAAGTTTTCTCTCCAGCTTATTGCAATTCCCAGGCAAAGACAATTTTGAATAGAGAACCCATGACTTGTGCATCCACTTTAAGGACCTTTTTGCACCCTCAAAGGGGCTCAACGGGACCCAGAAATGACAGGGTCTGGAACAAAATGTTTCTGCCTGAATTCTTGTTACTAGCCACTCGTTCAGGTGTAGGCAGGAAATAAAATATAGCAGAAAGTACTGTGGGACCGTCTGCTTGTTTGCTTTGGCCCTCTCTCCCACTGTCCCTCCTTGCCTGATTTCCAACCTTTCTGAAATAACACACCCCCGATGTTTGGGGGGACTGAGCCAGGACCTTTCTTCTCCATCGGTCAGGCCCCGTGTCAAAACACTCCTGACTCCCGGGAAGTCGGCTCTGTTGAATCCCGAGGCTTGCCAGTGCCAGTCAGCTGCTGTTTGAACTAAGTCCTGACCGCAAAATCAAAAGTGGGTCCAAAGAAAGCTGTAAACAGTGTGCAATGAGCCATTTGAAGGCAGCTGATGCCTCATTTGGGGTGACATGTTGTGGCTGATGAGTGTGGATGATGTGGGGTTTTCGATAAGTGCCTCATCAGTATCCTCATCATGATCGTGTTGCTCAGCCACGGCGTGTGCCCTGACTTGATTGTAATTGCCTGAATCTGCTCCTGCTGCTCAGGAGCGCACAGTAATATGCAATAAAACAGCAAGAAGTGAATGTTAACCATCTGAGTTCTGACATGGCTGCTTGCAGTTCAAGTTTTCCATTAAGGACAAAAAAAAAATCTATACAGACACGCAAATATGGATATATAATTGCATGTTTAGAATAATTATTGTTTGTATGGGCAATAAACTCATTTTATAAACAATGCTTGATGGTCATATACAGATAGGTAGATAGATGTATGTATATACATCTTCCCCCTGACACCTGTATATACCGTATACAAATGAACATAAGGTGCTCATGGTCCGTAGGTAAATAGTAGAGGGATGAAGAGCATCAAGACCATACTTTGATTCAAATTTTTAAGAAAGTAAGCAGAACCTGTAGTTAAATCTATGCATAGTCTTCATAAATCTTAATAACACGTGTGCATACAGATAAGTAATTGATTTTTTAGATGCAGTTAATCTACTCACATAAATGTGTGCGTGTATGTACTTGTGCAGGTGTGTGTGGGGGGGTGAGGTACACATGCATATGTGCTTCGTACCGCTAAATTATTCTTTGGAGAGACTACAATTTATTTCCACAATTTAGCCAGTTTGGATTAATTCCATAGCATCACTGACTGGAAAAAACCCCAAATCCCAAACTTTCTGAATCCTGTGCCTGTGATTCTGACAATACAAAGTACTAGGAACTTGTGCCCAGGGGAAGAAAAATGTTCAGATCAGAGATTTTATAAGGTGGGAACTGTCATTACTTTGTTGGGGTCCCCAGTGCATGAGAGGGGTTCTGAGATGTTGTGTTTGTGCCCACTGGTGCTGACAGAATGAGCAGGTTTGTTGATGGCTTGGCAAAAACAAGAATGTAATCAGAATGTGGGCTATGCTCCTATTTAATAAACGAGTAGCGTGGATGGTGTTCTTGACTTTAAAATTGCATTCAGCTTTGGTTATAGGTCAGAAAGGTAATAAAACAAGATTACGGTTGCATAATTGTAATCTGTGATGTCTCAGAGTCCAATATCACACTCAACAGCTTTAGAGTTTCTATATACAGCTATGCAGCTCTTTTTTTTTTTTTTTGGCATAGTTTGGGGACATTTAAATAATGAAATTTACACGGGCAAATAGTTTGCATTCAGTTAATGTTTGATGGAATGAACACATGGGTTTTCCTCATCTCCATTGTGTCATTTAAGCATTTCAGTAAAAGTGCACAAAAATGTTTCGGAAATGTTATTTGCAGCTGCTGTTGCTACTGTGCATCGTCCTGCGCGCTCTGTGCCTGCCTTACGGAGGCTACCGCTGTAAGGTACTGGTCCTGCTGCACTGAGACAGAAAGATCGGTGCTAAAGTGAAGGTGGAGAAGAGAGAGATTGTTATTTGCGGACCAAAATCACCAGGGCATAAGATTTTTGAAACCCTTTAAAAATAATTCTCTTTCCCCAACTCAAGCAAAATTTGCACTGCCATGGAAATATCCTTAATAACTTCATTATAGAAAACAAATCTGTACAGATTAAACACTCTAAGTCTGACCGTTTGAGAGGTAAGACAATCATTATAATTATAAATACTTCTGTTGTCATGTGTGATCAAGTGGATTTGCTGTTGTAGCTTAAATATATTAACTTTAACCCTTTTTAATTACGGATTTAGCACAATGCTGACGGAATCCCTCCTAGAATCCCGCATTCACCCTGGGCCTCTCTTTATGCTCAAAATATGTAGAAAAATAGAGAGGAATTCCAAGGAGGATAGAAAACATGACTGAGAAGTTGGAAGGATTTGTTTATGAGGAAAGATTAGAAGAATGAAATGGGGAGATTTAGTTAAATGGGATTATAAGCAACTTATCTGTGTAGCGTTTATAGTTTCAGTGGATGAAATTCATTGTTCCTATTAAATTAGCTGAGCTTCATTCTCCAAACAAGTATATCAGATACTTGATTACTTCTTTACTTATTAAAAAAAAAAACCAAACCAAAAAACAAAAAACAAAAAAAAACCAACAACCCCAAAACAGCACAAAACTTTTACTATCAAGAACTTTGATTTTTTATCTTTTTCAGTAAAGAAAATACATTTGTTCAGCAGAGCAAAGTGATAACAAATGGATGGGTTATAACTGGGTACAAGCGTACGGAGTGTTCAGACAAGGAATGGCATTTCTTGACTTGGTAAATATTGATTGTGACTATCAGCAGTGAGAATTTTTTAAAGGGAACGATAGCTGGCCCAAAGCCCAGATTTTCTCTCCGTGGCACCTACAGGTAGCAAAACAGTTTTTTCAAAAAGGTCTCCATTGCAAGAAACATAGACTACCAGCCTGGAATAAGAATTGAGGCAAAATTTAGCACTCAGAGTAACCTGACCGCTGAGTTACACAATTTTGATCTCAAATTAAATCATTCTTGCACTTGGTATTTTTTCTTTTTACTTTTTCACTTTTTGCTCTCTCTCTTTTTCTTTTTTTTTTTTTAAATAAAGTGTGCATTGCCTTCTCATGCACACAAAACAACTTTGGATGTGATTTATTATTATTTTATTGTTAGAAACTGTCTTGAGAAAAATGTAATTGTGAGTTTTGCCAGGGACTTTCTAGACATTCAGAAAGAGGGGGCATGTGTCTTGAAAAGTTTTATACTAAATTAAATTAACTCAAAATCAACAGCTTTATGCAAGCAAAAACCAAAATTAATGCAGTGATGAATCAAGCCCCATATCTTGGACCTTTCTGAGATCTAAATAGCAAAACACAGAATCTCTAATACAAGAAGATGGAGTCTGGTGTGAACTGTTGATTTGTTAACTTGGCAAGATTAATGTATCTTCAAAAGAAAAGTTTTCTTAAAAAATGGAGTATAAACAATTCTTTCAAATTGCAGTTTATACTTAAACCCATGACAAGAAAAATGTTTTTTCTCCTTAAAGGTTTGTGTATCATCAGAATTCCTTTACATGAAAGCAATACTTCCTAATAATAAGATATAAAGGAGAGTACCAAAAAAAAACCAAACCTGGGTTGAAAACCTAAGTTCAGCATAAATCAATTGTAAAAATTATTTTTCTAGACCTTGTGTTCATAAACAAATGCATTGCCCTGGATTTTTTCATCTGTATTGTTTAAACCTCCTGTCTAGTCCTGTCTGTGGCAGCTGGAATCAACCAATTCGGTATGTTTGGATGCCACTTCTAATTCCAACCTGATGCTCTGAGCCCATCCAGCATGGAAATGTTAATGCAGCATTTCTTGATGCAAGTTGGGCTGAAAATTTGTCCTTCCCTGCCCTCTGCACTCCCCCATTCCAGCAACACACATGATATTACCCCCAGCTTTGCTTTCCTCTGCCCAAGCAGTGTTCCCAGGAGGGTGGAAGAATCTGTCCCATAGGCTAGATATGCTCGTCAGGTTGCTATCCTTGAAACAAAAGAAATTTTCTGAGATCGAGCAAGCAAAGCAATAACCAAATAAGGAGTTGTTTGTTGGTAACAGGGGATTTAACACTGAGTAGAAAGAATGGTGTCAGAGAAAATGACAGTTGTCCAATAATAATGTTAGGAGTCATTCATATCTCCTTGGAAGTTGAAAAGGGTATTTGACTCACAAAGAACTTTTTCTTTCTCTAAAGAGCTGTAAATTCAGAATTAAACTTGGAATCAAATTCTTACTTATTCAGAATTACGTCTTTAGCACAGTATGTATGAAGCTTGCAAGGAAGAAAAGGGCCCGTGCTGCACCTTGGGACACACTTTGCACGGTTTTACTCCTGCTCTAGAACGACTCTGCAGGAGCACAAGAGGATGATTTGTGACCTGTCTCCTCTGAAGGAATTTCAAGCTCTCCCTTTTACCAGATCTTGTTTTTTAATGTTCAAAGCATAACCCTGCTGCACACCCAGGTCTGACTCCTTGCCACCACCACCTAAGGCAGCTCTCTGAGCACCAGTGGGGCTGGGTGGGTTCTTACCATTCCTTGCATGCTTTCTGTACGAAGGCCCAAACCTTATATTATATCTGCTGGCAAGTTCCAGCTCCTTCTCAGAGTGCTGCTGGCATGGTCCCTGGGCTGGGGGCTGCTCCTGGCCAGGCCCTCCTTGCTCAGTGTAGGGAGCAGAGCTCAGCCCGTGCCACCAGCAGAGCAGATGGGAGATGCAGCTGGACTCTGGGGGAATTTTTTTCTTGCTAAATGACGATGAGGGAAGGGATTCTGTGGCAAATGTTCTCCCTTAGCCCTGAACGCGTCCCAAATATTTCCATGTTCTCAAGATAACTTCAGAGATAAGGAGTTATTTAACTCTGCCAAATCATGGCATTTGTTCCACATGACGTATAACTGCCAAATATTTATGCGATTAATATCTGAATTCAAGCATACTTTAGTAGTACAAAGATGTGATTAGTCTCACCAGAAGATGATTTTTTTAATGGACGTGGCTCCCACTTTCCAGCAAAGATTTAATAGCTGAGTCCTGCAGGGAAGTCTCCATTTACTGAACTTTTACAGCTTTAAAAACATCCTAGGGTACATTTCCTAGCATGCAGCATGGCACAACACAGAATTTAAATGAAATGCTGTGCTCAGAATGAATGAACAAAGTGTGTAGTGTCAATCACTACCCTCATCCTTTCACTTTTTTATCCAAAATCATACAAATGACTGAGACTGACAGTGGGCACAGTTCTGGTGTTTGGGAGAAGGTTTTTTCGTTTCCAGTCTGAAGATCTGGAACAGGGGGCTAAGAGGCTCTGAGCGCACTCAGGGGTAGCTTCTTAGCCATCTCCACTTCCCTGGAGCCTTGCTGGCATCTCCAGCATGCAGGGAAGAGGCACTGAACCACACCAGCTCCCTCAGCTGTCTTTGAGCCTCCTCAGTCCCAACACACAGTCAGGAACAGTGGCGATGGCAAAGGACCTTCCCTTTTCCACCCCAAGTGCATTTGTGGTGTCTGCTGAGGTCCAGCTCAATGTGGGTGGTTCTGACACCTACTCGGTGACTCAAGGGACCTGGGCTCCTAGTACACAAGCTCTAGCAAAAGTCCCTGGGCTGCAGGAGCCAGTCATTGAGACTTCCAGTGAACTTCTCCCTGTTTGGTTTTTAAACAAATGCAACTTTTCCTGTTCTGCACCACTTCCCTCAAGATCAGAACGTGGCTCTGGAGCCACCTACCAGAGGGCAGAGAACAATTTGCATCTCAGTGTACTTGTACATGGAGAAATGTAGATAGCATAGCAGAATCATCTCAAATTCTAAACCCTACCACCTTCTGCGAGAAATCGCACAGTTAAGTAAACTGAAAAATAATCAAGTTGGTTGCTATAAATTACCCAACAATTATTTGCTACCTAAACAAATCAGAACATATGAAATGTGTTTCATCCCTAATGATGATGAGGACAGTCGGCGGTCAGCCAAATTGCCTTCCACACACCACCAAGGGCTTGGACTAAGAATCTGATACAAGTAGCTGGGTGTGCAATAACTGCAGAATCAGCATCTTGTTTTGAAAGGACTCCTGCAAATCCTGCAGGAACATTTCAGTACTAGATGGTGTTGCTATGGGCACCAGAAGGAAGCTCAATATAAGAGAAACTGTCTTAGGAATTCATGGGGGATGGGTGTAAACAGAATACGTATGTAGGAACCGGAATGCCCCTAGCACTAAAAAGCAAAAGGCATTTTTGGGGGTTTAATGTTCTGCTAATAACAGTTTGGTGTAGGGTTTTCCAGAGGATGAATATAAGCTGGTACCCCTTTTTTCAAGTTGCTTAAAGTGAAAAATCAGTAAATATGTGGTCAAATTCCGTAAGGTATATCTGCATTCAGTGTCGCAGAAGCATAGTGAAATCTGGATGCTGCAAATAAATATCACTTCTCTGTAAAAACAATTGTTAAAAATGGGAATGGAAAATGAGCAGAACAGAAGAACTACAGTTCCCTCCATTATTCAGGAAAAAGAATCCCACTCTGCTTTTGGGTGCAGTTCAAACTTCATACTAAAATCACATTGGCAAGGCACAGCTGTGTGATATAATTCATGGCTAGACTTCTCCCATTCTGGCTGTCTAGTGGACAGTGTAGACTACCTAAGTGGGTGAAAAGAAAGAAAAAGTAACCAGTGTAGAATAACTGCTAGTGTATCTCAAGACAGACAAAGAGAATGCAAAATTAAATTCTTGATGTGAAAAGGATGGGACAATGAGCCCCTCTCCCCAAGATACCTTCGGAGAGGATTCCATTTCAGTGCTTTCTTTCTTGCTTGCTTGCATTATTTTTCATTGATGCATCCCAAAGAAAGCCTGAAAGCCTTTTCTTATTTCTTATTTTCTTTTTCTTTTTAGTATGTGGTATAAGTTCTTTTTATATATATATTATTTTCCTGCCAATGTTAAAGCAGTTCCCATTTTTCTAGTTTGTTTCTGACACCTAGCTGTGATCAACAATGCTTCCTACTGAATCACTTCTTTCATCTATTCAGCTACTGTTATTTTCCTTATCTCCTCTCCCCCCTTCACCAGCTTACCTCTCATTAACCCTCAGGGTTCCAAACATATTGTATCTCTCCCAAAGATACATATTTTTATTCAGACATAAGTCATTTTTGCTCGCTAGCCTCAGTTTCCATAATTCCCTAATAGAATAGCTGCATGTAGTACATACACTTTATGGCGCGGTGAACAATAAACCCAGACATTAATTTATACTTGTGCATTGTATGCTGTTCCACTTCACCTTTTTCTCCCCTCTGAATTGATAGTCACATAAAAACTCATTCTTCTCTAAGGTAGGAAATATAGTTCCATCCACATGTAAAAATCCGCTTGGCTAGCAATTTTGTTTGACCAACAAAACTATTATTTTCTAAGAGTCACTTCAACCCCTTGCAATATATTTAAAATCACATTTTAACTTGTAAAAGAAGCGGTAGTGATACATTAAGCTACTTTTCTGTTAGTATAAAATATAGAGGGGGATTCTAGGAAATAAGCTCTCCCTTATTTATACCAATATATTTATGACTCGTTTTCAGATGTACAACTGTCTTTACTTTTCCAAGGAAGAAAAGTATGACAAAACCAAGAGATTTGACTCCTGAGTTTTAGGTATAACTTTTGTGATTGAAACTGGTGAAAGCAGCTGGAAATG
The DNA here is from genome assembly GCA_013400055.1 of Nycticryphes semicollaris. Taxonomy (NCBI): domain Eukaryota; kingdom Metazoa; phylum Chordata; class Aves; order Charadriiformes; family Rostratulidae; genus Nycticryphes; species Nycticryphes semicollaris. The sequence goes on along the minus strand of VXBJ01001149.1, from coordinate 956,885 downwards.
CATCCAGCTATTCACATAGACTTCCCTTTCTGCTCTCCCTCCAATTAATTGTGTAACCCAGCTCCGATCCTGAAGTCCTTTCTCAGCTAAAATTCAGACAAAGTTTTTGGAAATGTGTGCTATCTAGCATGAGCTGAGAGTGTAAATTCAGATGCACACAGAAAAGGTCTGTTGTTCATCCTGGTAAATAACATACCTGTGTCAATAAGCTTATGCAGACACCTATATTTAATAAAAATTAAGGTGATATATGGGAGATTACGTAAAGGACTTCAGAATTCATTGTGAATGTAAAAAGGAAACATATTTTGGAAAACACATTTGTTCCTTGCTACTTCAAGCATTATTAACATTCGCTCTAAACAAAGGTTATTTAACACTCATGGAAAGATTTGCTTTGTCAATACATTAATAGGTATGTTTATTGGAAGCAGGTGGAAGTTTTTATGTATTATGTTATAGGTACTAAACTGTGTGGATTCAACTGTCTCAAATTAAAAACTAACATTTGGATAACTGATGTTTATAAAACACAAATTACTTTTTCTTTTTTAATTTGGGTATATTTCTCCCAATTTTATTATGTAAATAATCGTTATTACTTGACTGTGTATCTTTTACCAAAAAAAACCCTTAGAAAAATGACTGCAGCTTTCATATTTTTACATTAAATGTGTATATTGATATATGGTGAACTTTTGCAACAATCAGTAAGATTCTAGCACAATTCAATGCAGACTTTAGAGCAAAAGCAAATCAAACCCTAGAACATTCTTACAGACATTAAAAACAATTGGCGTCAAGTTTGTGCCAGTAGCAAAATAAATATTGAAGTTACATTTTGTGCAAGTAGTCCTTGCAAATTTAATCCTCAGAGATACTCAGTCCTGTATAACTTAATCCCTCCTTCCTCTTATATTTATTACTTCAAAAGGTTAGTTTTCTATTACAGAGGAACTTACTGTGGTATCAAAGGTTTAATTGAGCTCCTTTTAAAGTATCATGATTGTCACTATAAAATCATGCATCCTCAGTAAGCACGTTTATAGAGAACTTACAGCTTTAAATTTCACTTAGAAAAAAAAACCCTTATACTCTCCTGCAGGTTCTGAATGCAGATTTACTATAAAATAAGTGAATAATAATACCAGGTTATTTTGGAAAGTGTTCTTTCATGCAATCACTGCATTTAGCACAATCCCAAAATGGCAGCCCAACAGGTGGTCCTTTCACAGCCTTCAGCCCAAACAATCGGAACAAAAAGGACACCAAGAATCGAATGTTCTTCAGGATTTAAAAAGCTGTTCACTTCCCTTTGTTCATTTTCAGATTTAGCCATGTTCATTATTGTTGAGCCACAAATGCAGGACATTCTTTTTTGACATTTTGCCATAAATAGACACTGACTGGGGCTGACTAGCCAGCTAGCTGCTTTGTCACATGCAAGCGGAAACTACTTCTTCACAAAGCGAATGCATTCCTGGTGCCTCAATGGCCCTGGCAAGCACCGGTTGTGACATGCTGCAAATCTGGCAAAGTCTAGGTTAACAAAAGTATGGGTGACAAAGGCTGAAGTTTCTCTTCCTATATTTCCCTCCACAGTAAGTATTTAATTCTGGCCTAATGAATTTGCCTGGAAGACTGGGTGTCACGTTGACAGGCTCTTGAATGTCTGAAAATATACTTCTGCATTGTGGGCTCTCTTTGGAGGGAACCGTTAGTTAACCGGTAATGATGGACTTCAGAGGCGAAATCTAAGATGAAATACTTGTTTCTCGGTATTTTAAAAGTTGTGAAAGTTCCTCGTTACAGTGATCTCAGTCTCAACATACGTAACAAAAGATGGGCCCAGTCCTATGAGTCTTTAATGATGCACGGAGCCTTTAGAGCTGCCTTCACTGCGCTGTGAAGAATTACGCAGGTCACGGGCACAGAGGCACAGATCAAGCTTTTTTCCCTCATGTGTATGAATAAGTGTGTAACCCACACATTTTGTAGAAAAGGCAGAGCTACAATGGTACCTAACTGCTCAAGTATAGTAAGTGAATTTACCTCCAAAATTAATTTACCAAGTCAAATCCTCTTCTAATACTGTGTATTTCAAATGTAATAGAAACAGCTTTTTTTTTCTTTTATCTTTTTTCTTTTTCCTTTTTCCTCTTTCCTTTTTTCTTTTGCTATTCTCCAGCTAAATTAAAAATTTCCACACTCTCCTGCTGCTATTACGTTGGAAATTTTCCAATGCCCATGCAAGTCCAGGGCTCCTGGCACCCACTGGAATGTGGATGAGATGAACAGGCAGTCCTAGTGTGTGGGATGAGGGCTTGAAACCAGACACTTCTTAACCTGTTAGATTGAAATTAGACCCTGTTACCCTGTTAGATTTAAATTACACCCTGTTAACCTCTTACTTGCAGCACTCATTTTCTGGTGGAAAACGTGACTTGCTTCAAACTGTCTTATGAAAAGATATGTTGCAAAAATAAATTAAAGATGAATGCATTTTAATTTTAAAACATCTATATTCAGAATTGCTTATAACAGTAAAAAATATGTTTGAACATTGCTGATAACAATTCCAGCACAGGCACAAGGAAACTCATGTCCTCCGAGTCCTGCTGCTGCCAAAGTCAACAGCACAGTCTGGAAGAAAACAACCTTCAGGTAGAGACAGAGTCTTGCTATGTCAGTAAGGTAGCAGATATGCTGAGCAGTGAATTTTCCGTCTTCAATTCAAAAACTTGAAATCAGCAATGAAAAGACTCAGTGTTGAACATTTTATTGAATGAAGCCAATGTTCAGTGTAGTCTGCCATCCCTATGCTTGTTTCATGGTTTACCTGAGCCCGTTGTATATGGAGGAACCAGTTTGTAAATGAACAAAAGGGTGAGAGCCAAGACTTGGGGTTGAGATCCTGAAGATACTTGGGCAAAGTCCTTCACTATGGCTATCCCCTTCCAGGCTCCTGAACCCACTGGGGTGTTTTCCTTGTAAAACTTCATGGAGGGCTGTGAGTCCTCATGGTGTTCCTCCAAAGGAATAGCCTCTTAACTTTTTTTTGTAGTAGCAAATGTAAAATTGATTATGAATGTAAAATCCATAACCGTCACATATTTCAGGGAGAATTGGTTAGTAAATTGTTTAGGCAACCACCAGCCAAAATTATTAATGGGTGCTAAATGATGAACATGTGTTGTAAGAGGACTTTGTCTTATTTCTACCACAAAGTGCACACAGGCCAGAAAAGTCAGCTTGTTAAAAAAAAAAGAGTACAGTGGCACCACAGTAGGCTTTGATGCTCTTTCTAATCTTACCCTTATTTTTAGTTTTATTCTAGCCTTACTATCATTCCAAAATTCCCTAACAACTGTTTTAAATCAAGATATCTTTCATAAAGAAAAGTACACATAGAAAACATCTGTGTATATTTTTGTAAAAAAACGTCCATATTTCAAGTGAAAACTCTGGGAAAAAAACATAATTCTGTTTGTGTGGCAGTGCTGATTTAAAGGAAGAAAAGTAGGAGTCACAGGACACAGTGAAACTTCACCAGAATAAATCAAACACCACTGAAAGTCAATTAATGCGGAGGTAGAAGCAGGAAAGCATCCAGCTTTACCTCTCTCCAGACAGCAATAAGTCTCTTGCAAATTTAGCTGTCAGAAATGATTGCTTTGTTTTCGACAAGTGGCATTACTTCCTCTTATACTGGAATTAAAATTGATTGAAATTGATTCATGACTTTTCAATATTTCCCGCACCCCTTCATTCCTTTCAATTTGAAAACATTATTTCAGTGAAATAAACACAGATAGGAACAGCATATATATGGGTTTGGGTTTGGGTGTTTTTTTAATTTGAGGCATCTACGTATTAAGATGAGAGAACTGTATAGCTAGTGTTTTTTGACTGGGTAGTAATTCATTTTCCATTAAACAAATGCTTCCAGAAATGATGTTTTCCAAGGTTTTTAAAACATTTTTTTACTGAATCTTCTGATGAGAAAAAAAAAAAAAAAAAAGAACAAACTAACTATAAATTCACTATAACCACACAGAAAGGTTGAAGTCAGAATAAAAGTTTTGCTATGCTGCTTGGAAGGGTTTCTCTTTTGAAGTCTTGCTCCTACTTTTGGACCCACCTGGATGAAGGGCAACGAGTAGGCGGTGATTCCAAGCAACAGGACCAGCCCAGGAGCAGGGCCAAGGGGGACAAGGAACCTGATCCAGGCAGGGACCCATGGGGGAAAGCAATAGCCTGACAAAAACGCAGTGGTTGGTTCAAGGAGCTCGTGATAACATTTCATGGTGGAACCGCCTGCAGTGTAGCTCTGCCTGAACTTCTTTGGCTTCAGTAGCAGTAAAAATGCATTTATCTGCATGCAGCTGCAGGACCAGACTTTATGATCCCCATTTACCTACAGGAACTGAGGGGTAGAGCATGGAAAGACCAAATTATTTACGCGGTTTCACCAGTAACTTGTGGATATGGCAGACACTGAACCAGTCCCTGCTAAATCTTAACAGAGAAGAGTAACCATGAGAACACCCATTCCTCTAGAACTCGGAAGTTTGTATTTAGCCTAACTGAATTATTTGGTTTTCAGAGTTTCTATCCTCTTGTATTCCACACCTTTACTGACTTTTTGGTCAACTGCAGAACCCCACACGAAACCAGCGTGTCTTACTTTAAAACAGAGACCTGCCTGTCACCCTTACATAGACCCAGCTGGCAGCAGTCGAAAGACTTCCCTTGTCCCAGTAGACTTTTTCACATATTCCAAGCAGTCAATAATTAGAAGATCACCAAAAGCACGGGAGAAAAAGGGAGGATGAGACCAGTAATCTGACTAACAAGGGAGAGCAGGTGGGAAAGATAGCAGTGATTGCATTGCTAAATCGTCAAGAATAGGTGTGACCAACATAAATACAGAGCAGCTGGAGTTATGGGGAATATGCTGGGATATGGTGAGGAGTGTTGGGTTGTGGAAGAACGGCAGAGTTTCTTTCTTGCCATGAAAGTGTGCTATGTTCTTGGTGATTAGTACCTGATAAACCTCTTTTCCTAACTCTTGTAGTAAATCTATCCTCTCAGCAGGAGGCAAGCAGGCGAAGTTCACTGTTGCTACACAGCGGACTCTGAAATGATCGTAACAATATTCCTAAAAAGTGAAGCCAATTTCTTCCTTAGTTAATCCTCCAAGAGCCCTGAACCCTGGTTATAAGCTCCAATGTTGATACTGACAGAGAAAAAAACCCGTTCCTGTAGCCATTGTAGGCAGAATCATGGGGGTCTGTGTCACTAGGAGTCAGAAACACCTTTTGCACCATGATGTTTTGAGGGGCTAATAGTCTGGTTTTCCTCAGCATGGAAACAGCTCTCCACTATGCTGTTAATGACCTGATACCCTTTAGACTTCTTGGTGTCTGTGTAACCTTCAGCAGCAGCCTGTCAGAGTCACGTAACCAGAATTGGTTCCTTCCTCTCCTGTCAAACTGCTTTTTCTTTGTTTTCATCTCCTCTGTGCTAACAGCCCTTCTGTGTAGCATCCTGCAAGGTCAGTCTCTGACACTCTCCTTTGGCCCATCTTGTATCACCCTGGTCTCTTCTCTACCTTCACAGCTATCTGTGCTGGCTAAGTGTCTTCTCTTCTGCAGCTCCACCACCTGGAACAACCTTATTTTGTCTCTTGTTGACTCTGTCTTGTTTCAAATTGCATTTGAAATAGCTTTTCACCTTTGCTATACCTATTTTTCTCATTCTCTGCTGCTTGCTTGCCTTGTAATTGCGATAGAGGCACTTGGTGAAACACTTTGGCACAGCTAAAAGACAAGTCCGTATACACAAATGTTATTGTGCTGTGCTAAAGTGGAATTCACAGGCCAGGACAGTTTGTTGTTTGATACGTGTTCCTGTTGTAAAACCAAAGCAGAGATGAAACACACTGTGTAAGCGGGGATTTTGAACCGATGCTTCCCTCAACCTGTGCTGGAGGATGTATCGGTGCTGGTTTTCCTCTGCTTAGAACCAATTAGTGTCATCAACTTCTAACATACTGATTTTTAAATACTCCAAAACATCTAATTTTGCAGGGGTTTTCCTCTTTTGCTGTTTGGGCCATGGAATAATGAAGAATCGTGAGTGTTCACTCTAAAGGAGTTTCTCTCTCATCCCCACAATGCAAGACATGTCTTTGTCATAGGCTGTTGCAACGTGTCAGGGAAGATTTTCCACTGCACTGGGGAATTCCCAAGTCTGGGGGGGGTGTCACATTAAGCTGTGGTAGACAACTCAAGCAGGCGTGACATTTCTTCTTGTGCCCTGTTACAATCTGCTTAGCTGTGTCATCTGAACTGGCTGCCTTCCTACAACGGTAGTTTAGTCTGTATTAAACAGAAAGCTCTTTCTTCTTTCCTCTCCTATTTTATGATGCTGATATTTGGTGGCATCAAATACTGAAAAATTGATGCATACCTGAAGGCAATCCATACATTTCCTTTCCTTCACAAGTTTTGTGCAAAGGCTGTAGTTCAGGACTTCAGCTTGTTTGATGCTACGCAGCCTTTTGGTCAGAGAAGCATCTGATCAGTGAAACTCCTTGCTAGTTTTCTTCAGGTTTACTGGTGGTGGCTGTTGTGACTGATCACAAAATTAATTCCCTGTGTGGTGGTTGAGCAAAGCAGCTGGTATGCTTAAGCAAGCACCTACACTATGTTGTGTACAAAATTACTGGCATGGAAGTGTACCTGCCATTACTGCAATAATTCTGCATACAAATTGCTTTCTTGCTATTATACATTCAGGTTACATACATGAAGCTCCAACTACATACAGTGGAGGTGGGACTGCTGGGTAATTAAGAGCACTTTCTTCATTCTTTGAATGATTTGGATGATTCAGGTTGGGGTTGGTAACAATTCTTCTGTACAAAGACAACTACAGTAAAAGTTATTCAAACATATTATTTATTCCCCATATACCCAGAAGACTCAGAAACGAAACAGATCAAGAGCTGGGTTTACAGGCTGATGCTTGGGCAAGGCTTGTCGTGCTACGTGTTTTCACAGCAAGGGAGGAGTCTCTGTGGTGGAATACACCCAGCCACCTTCTGTTCCTTTTGACAACTCAAAAGGAAGTGGGACAGTCTCCATCAAATGCAAAATTCTCTATGTACAAACTGTGTATAACATAACATAGCATATGCATCTACAGTTGTATGAGAGACTACGTAGAGACTTAACTAGAACCGGCATAGAACAGGCTACAGAGGCAAAGCTTTTATTCTTTTGCAAGTGTTAGTAGGGGTGTAATTCTAATTTTGAGCCAAATGAGTTTGTGACAATTGATTTAGCCTGGCTGTTGCTTCAAAACTTAATAATAACAGAGCATATTGTAGACCCAGTTAAATAGGTCATAATTAAGTAAGAGTTTTTATTATATTTATGTACAAACAACTTATTTGTATTCATAGTGGATTGTCTCCACAAATCTATTCTTGTCTCCGAGCCAAATAGAAATTTAATGTCATTGTTATGTTTAGGTGAACATCACACTCTTACATTCCCCTCTGTTTGGCCTTGAATAAAAATCAGAGCAACAATAATGTAAATGGTATGAAAGTAGTCATGAACAGTAGCCCATCTGTACTGGACAGAATTCTACAAATCAATTAGATGGTCATAAAAAGCTAAACAGATGTGAACGAATCAACTGTGGAAATAAAATGGATTGAACTCTTACGTTTATTGTTCATGTATAAACCTTTTTAATAATGAAGATGGGTAAATTACACTAATTAACCTTTAAAAATTTAGACGATTTCTAAATAATACCTTCAAACAATGCCTATTCTTTTCATTGTTACTTCTAAGTGTTTTGTCCATGACAAGGCAGTTTCATTAGACGATCTACAGAGGTAGTTGTTTAAATGTGCTTTTTCTTTTTTCTTATTTCTCAATTAGACTTTCTACACGACATACTCCCACCTCTCCCCATCAGGTAGTGCTTGAAGTCAGAAGAAATCAAATCCATATATCCTAGGAAGCAATGACAAGAAAACTCATCTCCAGGAGACCACTTGAGTTGGGTCTCACTGCTCTTGGGTGGGAGAGATCATCCAATAGGACAGCAAATCCTATTCTTAGCCATAGGAACATGTTATCCAGGCTAGGGCAATGCTGGCAGCAAAGGCAATGTGTGTCCCAATGCTTTTGGAGAGGTTACCTGGATCCTCAGCAACCCCCAGGGCTGTGGGTAGTTTTCACCCACTTTCTGCTGTGTTTTGAGGTAGCAGCTGTGAGATGATTGTATGGGTTCATGTTATAGCACAGGTGAAATCAGGCTTCTGTAGCAACAGGAATCTCTCTTCCCTGAAGTGCTCTGCAAGCCTTCAACAGGAAGGGTTAGGGGAAACACTTGCTTTCATTGGGGAAGGGAGAAAGTATCTCTAAGGCAATCTTTGTGGAGCCTTTTTTTTTTTTCCTCTTCAAAGCATCCTCTCCATGTCTTCATTCAGGAGAGGATACTTCAGCATCTGTTACTGTAAAAAACCTGTTGTGTTTGTTCTCACTAATACAAATTATTTGCAAAATCATCAATCAAAAATATGTATTTTTTTATTCAGTATTTTGACTACTTCTCCTTCAAATAATGTCTCTTTGGCATTCTGGGGTTAAAATTTCTCAGTGGTGGTGTAAGGTCTTAATAAAAACAAAAGAGAGAATTTACGATATATTTAACTAAATAAATAATCCAGCACCGATCACAATACATTGGATGGAATGGTGAATGGTTTGAATTTCCTAAATTACTGATATTACCTGCTGATACGAGGGCTGTTCAAAAGGGCACTTCACTTTTGGGTTTATTTATTAAAATCCTGCACTCAACTTGTAAGAAATTAGCCTCCTAGAGATGAATCGCTCCCTACTCAGGGGAGCCTGAAGCAAAGAAACGGATCATGCGCGTGTTGCAGAGCTGCACAGGAGCACACGCTCCAGTGCCTTCCTGAAGCTCTCAGGCAACGTGCTAAACAGCAACGTGAAGCACTCCTAAGGGAGACAAACGTTCTTGGCCTAAAAGTGATGCTCTTAGACATTTTCCTCAAATAATTAATGCCAAATTTACAGTGCTGTATCATTATCCTTTTTTGTCTTGTAACCAGAAGCCCTTAACAACCGAAGTGAAGTGTGAAACACAGGCTATTGGACTCTGGCAAAGCCTGGAAAGATTTCTAGATCAGCTTTCAGGAAAGCACAAACGAGACAGAATGCTCATTTTAGCTGCGAAATTTTGCACGTTGTAGCTGGGTTGTAAGTCTGTCCTGACTTCTTGCAGTGGCAACCAAGCTATACTTTCCATTCTTGGCTAGCTACAGAGATTTTAAATTTTTCCTTCAAAGCATGCCCCTTGAAAATACCAGGTGCGGAGGAGATACAGCTCAGGTAAGAGCCTTGACAGCCTACAATGCTTTGCAATCTCTCCCCGGGGGACATATTGTGGTCATTCTCTCTTTTCCTGCCACTCTACAGCAGAATAAGGTTGGCAGTGTTGGTAACATGGAATAGCTATACGCTACAACAATGGTAAGCCTGGCTAATTAAGCAATGCAAGTCCTAACTGCATGCAATTTTAATATATGGAGTGTGGACATGTGTGAGAAAGGTTCAACGAGTTTCATCTGAACTTTGAGATACATCATCCGGCAAAGGGTCGCAGTCATGGTCAGCACAAGAGATTCTCAACAGGGAAGCCTTGCAGACAAAATCACCATTGTGTAATCCAGAGCCAGGTGGCTTTTACCTACTACCAATTTAGAGGTTCACATCGTCCTACGAGAATTGTTTTTCTTTCTCTTGCACAACTCCAGTCATAAATCCCAGAATCCAGCTACAGCATTCACGCGTGACCGGTGTCAACAGGATTCCTACTGACGACTGGGGGAGGACAGGATGGGGAGCGATGCTGGAACCTCCTCCCAAATAAATACTCCCATGTTGAAGGTGGGATACTTTTGATAAAGAGCAGGCTTGCTTTTGAGATTGAGTTAGTGAAGAATCTGCTGTTTATAATTTTTATGGCAGTGTGTTTGCTCATGGACCGAGACACCATCTCAGAAGAAAATCAGAAGCAAACTTTCTCCAACTGCTTGCAAATTCGGGAGCTCTGGAGTAACAGCCAGGCAGAATGCCTCTTGCTGCAGGATAAGTTGTTTGTGCTGTGCTGCAGACAAGCTGCAGGCCGCTGAGGTGTTTCTACAAAGGCGTTACTGTCCTCTCACAGGTAAACTTTTAACATTACTGGGATTGTGTGTGCTGGAGGATGGTCAGCTGGATCACGTAAGTGACCTACAAAAATTACAGAACTCTCAAGAGTTGGAAGGGACCTCTAGAGATCACCTGGTCCAACTCCCCTGCTAAAGCATGATTGCCTAGAGCCACATCCCTAAGGATTGCATCCAGGCAGGTCTTGAAAACCTCCAGCGAAGGGGACTCCACACCCTCCCTGGGCAGCCTGTTCCAGTGCTCTGTCACCCTCACTGAAAATAATTTTTTTCTAATATTTGAATGGACCTTCCTGTGTTACAGCTTATGCCCACTGCTCCCTGTCCAGTCACTGGGAGCCACTGAAAAGAGTCCGGCTCCATCCTCCTTCAACCCACTCTTCAGATACTTGCAAGCATTAATAAGGTCTCCCCTCAGCCTTCTCTTACCCAGGCTAAAGAGTCCCAGTTCTCTCAGCCTTTTCTCATAAGGGAGATGCTCCAATCCCTCAGTCATTTTTGTTGCCCTATGCTGGACTCTCTCCAGTAGTTCCCTGTCCCTCTTGAACTGGGGAGCCCACAGCAGTATTCCAGTTGTGGCAGAGTAGAGGGGGAGAATGGCCTCCCTCAACCTACTGGCCACACTCTTCCCTACGCAGCCCAGGATTCCATTGACAAAATGCTTCTGTATAGTTTTAACTATTCAGTAAATTCTCCTCTGAAGTGAACTTGCATATCTAAACCACTCCTTTGTCCACATCAGACTCAAACCTGGCTTTTTGTGTCAAGGGAAAAGTGTTTCGGTAGCAAGCAGCAGGCACAGTGGTGCTTCCCCTCACGCAGGTGTCTGGGTGCCAGGAGCATCCTGAGAAGACAACACTGCACAAAGAAAGGTACCCTCAGCATTACACTGCACTGTGACCTCCAGCTGGAAGTGGAGAAGGAAAAGAGGATGTTTAACAAAGATAGAAAGTTCTCTTCTTAAGACCTTGTGTCCTTCTGGAGGAAAGAGAGTGCAGGTCTGCCAAAGATCAGTAAAAAGGTCTTGGTCAAGGTGTTCAAACACGACAGCAAGACAGCAAATGCTTCCTCTGCTTTTGCTTCACTTATGGTTACCTTTCAGACTTCTTCAGCTACTGCAGTCCCACCTGTCAGCAAGCACCGGAGCATTTCAGGTGCAGGGGAAAACCAGCATAATTGGTAGTTCTGGGAAACAGATAGTGTAAGAGGTCTATCCTGCATCTCCTTTATTACGGGGGTGTGGTGAATTGGGTAGCTCATCTCTTTCTGCAGAAACAGTTCTTACAGAGGAAGTCAGCTGCAGAATGGTAAAGCCCAAAGGGACAGAGGCAAGCATGGATAAACCAGTAAGACCAGTAGCCTGAATCCAGGCACAACGTTCTGTTCCACCATCCCTCTACGCATGGAAGTCATAGCAGAGGAAGAGGAACCTCCAGCAGCTTGACAGCCCTCTGAAATTTGCAACTACTTTTGATGTGCAGTTTGCAGCAGAGAATCTCTTTCCAACACGTTTTTATAGGACAGGCACATTAGCATTAAGCATACAAGAAATTAACAGCTTGAAACCAAAGAACAGCAAAGGTCTAATAACAAAGCAGAACAAATACCTTGACATTTTTCAAGTATATCTGTAGCATTCATTTGATAAAGTATATAGGGCTAACAGATTACCATCCAGAGTACTTCTGCTGTTGTCTCCTTAGCTATTGTCTTGCTACAATTCATATTCATTATGCTTTGCTTTCAACCCTTAACTGCTACGTCGCTGCCATCTTGAGAAGGAACAGAAGGAGAACCCCATGGCAAGAGATCTTTCAAGTAGCAAGCAATTCACTGCACAAAAAGCCACTCTGAAACTGCTAGTGCAGTCTTTTCCTAACTAGTCTCCCTTGAGGAAATCAGCAGTGCCTACAATGTGTTCCAAGAACTGACCGCAAATGAGGATTGAAGTATTTTTATATATATATATACACACGTGCACTTGTTTTAATGTAAATTAACAACAAAGAATTTAGTATTACCTAGGTCTGAAACATTTGTCCATCTGTCACAGGTTAATCTCTTTCAGAGCTTCATTCCGGAATTTTCCAGAGAAAATTGTACAGTGCAAACACAGTAGACTTAACCAGCACGTCCCACCAGTAGCTGAATTATAATGCAGGAGTAGAGGTTACTGGTTTATAGAAGCTAAATGCCTGTGGTGATTCTTCCTGTCCCCAATTGTCACAGCCACCTCCTACCACTCTTGCAAGTACTACTGTGAGGCGTGTGGCACTCGGCACAGTTACATCCACATTGTACTTGTTTGAGCTATGGCTCTTGAGAAATAGTACAAAAATTAAAACAAACAATGTTTTGCAGACAGGAAGTAAGTAGAGCTTATCTCCTTGAGCTAAAAGCTGCAGCTCACTCTGCTGCTTCACCAAAATATCCCTCATAATATGAGCTGTTAGGATTTTCAACAGTGGCAACACTTTGCATGAGAAAAGGGTTCTCTGTAGGATACTGTACTGATATGTACTGTACAATCTGAGTAATGGTCTTCACATGTGAAGACACATCGGTCTTCAACTGCAAAAGTACCTCTTTGCATCCAGTGTGGAATTTGAGGCACTCAGGCCTGCTTGGGTTAATCTCTTTCTGGGTGGACACTAAGCATCTATCTTGCAAGCAACTATCACACCGACTGCTTTCCTGGAGCCAGGACCAGAGCTCAAGTAGCTTTGTCTCCTACCTCTGCTGGCTCACCCCGAGAGAAGCATTAGATGCAGTTGCTATAACAAATGTTAGATAAGAACGGAGAATCACAGAATGCCTATTATTCTTCAAAGTCAAGACTGTGTCTAGTCAGTACCACTCATAACACCCACAACAGAGGGCCATCGACAGTATGACTGCTGCAAACAGAGCCGTTAACATAAAAGACTCCCTCCGTAAGGGCTACTTTTCTTCTCAACTGAAATAAAGACAGATAAATTGAAGAACTGGTGTAAATAGAAAATGGTTTATTAAAAAAAAAACCCAAACCACAAAACAAATAAAATCACACTTCAGTGTGTAGCCAAAGGTCTGACTTTAAATTAAACTATGTACCCAGAATCCACACTCAGAAGTCACATAAGCATGCACACAGCAGGGAGGGAAGCTGGTACCTGCTGGCATGCTCCTGAAAAACTCTCCTGGAGTTGTCTTTAGAATATATTAAGTTTGTTAGCAGAGTATGAAATTTTAATTCCTACAGGACACTGAGGAAGTGAAGAACAGGTGTCTCAACACACAGAGGTTTTCCACAACCGTTTTTCAAACAGAAATGCAATTTGCTGCATTTCTAACAGCTGTGAAAACAATGACACTTAGGGAAAAAACCCACAGGTAAGCATGCACACTGCAAGTGGGTTTGTAACATTTTTCTTTTCCTAAGACAGTTTACTTATGAGGAAGTATTTAATTTTATTTCACAAGTCTATGCAAGCTGCTTACAGGAAAAGCATTCAAAGGCTAGCCCTTTTGAATACACAATCATCAAGAATTACACATGAAATGTAGCTTTTGTATGTGGGTTAAGACTTTCCACATATGAACAATGCTGCAATCCTCCTTTATAACAGAAGGGAGTGGATTATTAGAATGCTATTCCTAAAACATTCTTAATTTTAAAGTAACTGTTTCGTTGATAAGATTGTTTTTTTAAATGAGTTCTTCTGAAAGAAAGCTTTCAAGATCACGCAGAAGGAGCTTATATGCATGCTTTGCTTTCTCTGCTAGAGGCGTCCCCGATGAGTGCTACTCAGGTCTATGGTTTAGGTGTGCCTAAAGCGTGACCGGGATTCTGAAAAGACTTTTATCGAAGAAGCCGCTCAGCCTCCTTGGACTTGCTTTCTTTTGTTTTCCTCAGTAATGCCTGTTTTATAGCATTGATCTTTTCATCAAGTTCAGCCAAGGAATAGTTCTGCTAAAAGAACAAAATAAAAACCACAATCATTTACATCTTGTAATTGCTAGGGAAGTGGCTGAGCACTTGATACTTGAGGTCACCATATATTGCGCTAAATGATAGAAATACTTTTGTAGAATTGTCTAGTCTCTGGCTATTTAAACCTGAAAGGAAAAGCACATAAACTTAGAAGAAAATGAAGGTCCTAATCATGGATCAATATACCCAAGCTATTTCCATTAGATGCTTGTTTAACCTGTCCATAAAAAAACCCAAAAGTTCTCCGATGTTAAAACACTGGACAAGACCATGTCTTGTAGAACCTGGCTTTATAACTGATGTTGGGCAATAGGAAATAAATGCTTTAATCTCCTCTATGCCCACTTAACCTGACACTTCTGTTGACCTCTTCTTACACAAAGACCTTGTTATCATCCTTTTTATAAAAATATTCACTCTATGGAGGATTTTTTTTGTCGCGTAAACAAGCCTACTTCCTCAGGTCTCAGATGGAACACATCCCACTGTAAGCATTGTCCCCCTTCCATCTGTCTTCAAGCATGATGGCTAGTGGCAGACAGTGTTCCAGCTACAGGCTAACTTGCACTGAGAAGAAATCCTCTCTTATGGCCTCAAGTACGTAGTTAATGCTTTCCCAGCGTCCCATGACGGGTGTTGTGAAAACGGCCAGCCTTTTTGACTTCAGTTAATATCTACCGTAACGTCAGGTTGTTCTGTAACAGTTTTGCTGAGCCAGCCATTTCTACTTTTATTCTCTTCATGAATCAATAAAACGAATTAAAAAAATATTAAAAATAAAGAAAAACCACAAAACAAGACTAGAATACATTACTAGGTGGCTGATCAGAATTCAGAAACTCCATTTTACCCCCAGATCGATTAACATCATTACAGATTTATTTTATTCTAGCACCCTTCTAACTGGTAAAAACACTAACACACCCACATACAGACTCTTAAAGGACTGTGACATTGTGACACCCATTAATTTTCTTTCTCCTTCCTTGTCTGTCCTTGCCAGCAAGCTATCCAATACTGATGCAGCTCTGTCTGAGAAGTCAGATGCTTGTTTGGTAGAACTTTTGATTACTTTTAACTCAGAACATCCTAAACTTAAGGTAAACAAAAGTTAACAGTACTTACGTGGGGAGGCTGAATCTTTCTCCTCTTGCCAGAACAGCTCTAAAGAAAAGACAAAAATCAAAACAGACTTAATGTTGCACTGACAGAGTACCACAAGTAATTCTGTAACAACACTGACAAGAGTCTTTAAAGTACAGAAAGAACACTGACTACCATTCAGAGAATTAAAGAAAGCTTTTTTATAATTAAGTGCACTTTGGATCATGAGAAATACTACTGGAGAGCAGGCAGAAGCTGTTGAAGCTTCTCCACGCTTGGCAGCCAACAACTAATAACTTAACTGAAGCTTCCTTCAGACAAAACCAAGATCAATATCCAGCTTTTGAAACAGTCAATATTTTTCTCCCTAAAATTTTCCTGTATCCACACTAACAGGTATGCAGCACCACTGCTGCTACCATCACAAATTTTTCCCAGATCCTCATTCTAGACAAGACCCTAAAGCCCTTTCTGTGGAAATTTCAGCTTATAAAAGTGTATGTTTTAACTTCTGGTTTCCAACAACTTGAAGGAATAGCCTCACAAATAAAGGACTTTATTGGTCTCCAATGCAAATAAAAAAAATGAAAGAAAAATTTATATTATTGCTATTGATTTTTAATTGCTCACTCTTCCTTGGCTAGTCTCAAGGGAGAAGATATAAATTAAAATATGACCAACACTAAAAGAGACATTCTTACTGTTATGTGAGGAAAGTGCAGCAAGATAACAGACAAGATATTTCTACATCAGCCAAGCAGAGCCTGATGTAATAACAACTCATGTTCTCTTTGTCCTGATCCCCTTCAGTGAGTGAAGAATAAGGTTTACCATTCAGAAAGAAATCTGCCCAAAGATTAGCAACAAATAAACCAGTCATAGAATCATACAAAATAATTTTTAAAGGTTTATTCTCTCCAACCTATTGGAAGTTACCTCATATAACTGATCTTTAGTAATCAGATCATGTACAGAAGCCAAAAGGATTTCAGCTGATTTAAGCCATTAGCAAATTGTAAACTTTACTCAATTTTCTTGTCATAAGAAAGACTTTAGGGTTTAAGGTGGGGTGGGGGACATGATGCACAGATCTAATCTCTATAATAAATTTTATACAATACACGGCAGGGGAATCCGAACGACATGATCTTTAAAGTCCCCTCCAACCTAAAGCATTCTGTGATTTCTTACACATTAGCTAAGCTCGGGTGGCTGCAATTCCCACAACTTCAATAACAAATACTATTTTCCTTGAAATGAGAAATTAGGTAGAGAAAGATGAACTTACACAGATGGTCCACATGAAATACAACCACTACAGCAAGCCAGAGCTGTCTACCAAAAGTGTCTGTCCTCTGACTCCTAAGGGTTTTTGTCCATACATCAGAGATTTAAGAACAAAACTTCCAGCTGCATCTAGGTATGCTAAAAGAAGTTGAGAGAATTTCTTACTACAGATTGAAAGTATTCAGGAGACAGTCCTTCCAGCTCAAGGATTTTATCTTCAAGCTTCTTAATTCTCTGATAAATGTCTCTTGGTACCGGACCACCTAAATACACCAGTACAAATACAAAGAAATCAGGAGAAGTGCTTGAATAACTTTTTAAACTAGAGATTGCCAAGTTTTACAGGTGAATTTTTGAGTCCAGCTATCAACCAGTAGCTGAAACAAAATGAGTGGATGGGATAATAAAAAGGAAGGGTAATTAATGTGATTTGTGGTAAAACCTGATTGATAAGCCAGTGCAGCCAGTGAAGGCAATTGACAACTTTATGCAGGTGATTTCACTACATCTGACAAGGTCCCTGGAAAAACTTGTGATCACTCTTACAATACATTGATCACACACCAAATGTTACCACTTCACAACTGACAGCAGCATCAGGAGGGAGCAGATGGGATGACAAAACACACATTAATTCAACACTGTTCAGAAGGAAACCTATGTCCTCTGAGCATCAGAGGTTGCGCTTGATAAAGAACAGCATTTGCCTGGTGGTAGATGGGAGAAGTAGCGGTGGGAAATGGGTGCATGAAATGGAATAACAGACCTTTGGAAAAAAAAACCACAACAAAACCCTCAAACACCACAAAAACAGCAGCAACAACAAACCCCACCTCATTTGCTATTCGCAGCTATACAACAGCAGCTTGGGCTTGCTTCCCCATGTAAGAACAGAACTGACCAAAAGATAAGCCACCCTGGTTTCCATCTATTTCTAGGTCTGTTAGGTAAAACAATTCTATTCCACAAACTACTGAAATAAGCACTCATGGGGTTTTTTGCCATTCATCTATTTCCTCACTTCAGACAGGCAATTTTGCAGGTAGCTTCCCCCCTTCAATTCTGCTCTCCACTCATCGCTCAGCAGCTACTAATTAAATTGGCTAACCTCTCGCTCTTTTAATATTGCTGTCTCTTAATGTAAAGGGAAAAGAGCAGTACTAGCACTAGAAGAAGCTGTTCTGAAAAACAGCAGGTGAGTCAAGAACAACTCTCTCAGTCATCAGAAACAAAAACCGGCCAGCAGATAGCTGATGCAGGTTACCAGCTCAGATGAATACTTTTTGCACAGCTGCTGGGATAAGTCACAAATGACCTTGAGATCTTCCCCAGAAATGCTGATTTGGACAGGAGTTGAGATGGAATTGCACAATTTCACCCTCTTCCACTATACTGTAGTTTAGCTGCCCTGTTCCTCCAAAGAAAATTATGTCACCTATTATAGGCACAACCTGGAAGCAAGGGCCCCGTCTTAACTACTCCCAATCATTATCCCTGATATGCATGAATTCCAGAGCTGCTACACATTGGAACCTTAATGCTGTCCAACCACTTGCAAATTCTATTTCCATGCATAAAAACCACCTTATTTTTGAGACAGCTATACAGCTAAGCATCATGCTCTGACTGCTACCTCAACAGTACCTATAAGTATTTTACTCCACTTGCTGCCACAGGACCTTGACCCCGTATGCATTCAGAGGAATCTAGCGGTCTAGTCAATGTTCACCATATTCTTAGAGAACGGACTGGGATCTATTCAGAATTCAGAAGACATGAATAGTCAGCATGTGTCTGCAGTATGATGTGTAGAACTTTCACTATATTAGGTGAAGATCTGGGCTTCTGTTCTGTTTTGAAAACATTTTTCAGGAAAAACACAGATTCCTGCTTGGTAAATACTGGCATGAACAAAGCAACTACTTTTAAAAAAATCAGTAGCCTTGTGGCTGTGACATTTATTTTGGTGAAACGCCTGGACCTACATTTACATGGCTAAAGTAAAGTATTGACAACAAGCTTCCCACATTCTGGGAAAGAAGCTTCTCACCTAACTGTATTTCAAGAATCAATCACCTTTAGGAGAAGGTTTCAGGTTGTCTTTTGGGTTCAGTCTTTTCCCCAGTCCACAAGGACTGAGTCCTAACCTCAGCTTCTCCTGTTCAGTGAGTCAAGGCAAAAGGACTCCACTGGCTGTGGAGAACCCCAACCTCCAAATATTCCAGATTGTTTTAATCCCATTCTGAAGTGCCTCCCT
This sequence comes from Nycticryphes semicollaris, assembly GCA_013400055.1. Lineage (NCBI taxonomy): Eukaryota > Metazoa > Chordata > Aves > Charadriiformes > Rostratulidae > Nycticryphes > Nycticryphes semicollaris. The sequence continues at coordinate 937,982 of VXBJ01001149.1, read as the reverse complement.
CTCCTTTGCCACCTCATCAGTGCAGATTTACTAACTCAGCATTGTAATTTGGGCATAAATATGGGTTCCGTTTTGAGTGTATCTAAGCATTAGACTGTGGTACTCGGGGTTACTAAACCCTACAGTGGATCTATGCACTGTTTTTAGCCATAGTTTTTATAGACTTGCACAGTTTTCCTATAGTAATGATAACCATAGTACAAAATGGCACACCGATGTCAAAATTAAAACATGATACAAACCTGTTTGCAAACGTAAGTGTGCTTCAATGTTTTGCAATCTCTCCTCAACAGCTTGGTTTCCACAATCATGAATGGGTACACTGGCTTTGTGACTGGACCCATGTGCTCCTTCAGATCTAGTCTGAGGTCCATATGTATTTACTACCCTAGAAACTGGGTAAAGAAACACAAACGTAACATATATGCAGATGAAACACAAAGTACATTTAGCTAAACCAATCAAAATATTAAAACATGAAAACCTGCATTAAATCAATTTCACAGTCTCTCACATGAAGTCTTACACACGTTAAGATCAAAGGTTCAAGTAGAAGTATTTTACAATTTTTGCATTAGTAAGTAAACTAAACAAAAACCTAGGACTTCACATATGCAAACTAGAAGAATTACTCATACACTAATGTAAAATGGCAGTATCAAGAATTTCTCATCAGCTGCTGATAAATAGTAGGAAACCCGCTGCCTATGTCAGCAGTTGCACATGAGCTGTTGTGAATGCGAAGAGGCCAGACCTAATACTACAGGAAGCATCATAAATACAAGATGAGGGGAGGTATAAAACTAGAACACATGATCTTTAAAGTCCCCTGGAAGTTCTCATTTTTGTTATTCGGGTAACAGCTTTAATGACTCTTCAGCTACTTCTAAGTCTATCTTTGTCCTTGCTGCACCATGTCTTGTTCAGAAGATTTTGGTCACTTCTCTAACTCACGGTCAATTTCTCATGGTCTTCTTGACAGGACTACTGCAGCATACTGCAGACTTAAAGGCTGTGCTGTCAACTCCAGACACGGAAGTACACACCTTCTTGTTCAGTACTTCAGGAAGGCCACATGCTACATTCTTAGAATCATAGAAGTGACCTCACAAGTGACCTCAAAGATCAACAAGTTCCAACCCCCCTGACGGGCAGGGACACCTCCCACTAGAACATGTTGGGTTGCTCAAAGCCCCATCCAGCCTGGTCATGAACACTTCCAAGGATGGTGCATGTGCAACTTCCCTGGGCAACCTGTTCCCTGTTCCAGTGTCTCACGACCCTCAAAGTAAAGAATTTCTTTCTCGTATCTAATCTAAATCTCCCCTCATCTTATCTCTACACTCCCTAACAAAGAGTACCTCCCTATCGCTCCTGTAGGCTTCCTTCAGGTACTACAAGGTTCCTATAAGGTCCCCCCGGACTCTTCTCTTCTGCTGGGTCTTGTTGAGTTTCTCATCCACGAGCACTCCCAAGTCCCTCTCCTCAGGGCTGCTCTCCAGCCATTCTCCACCCAACCTGTACTTGTGCCTGGGATTGCCGTATCCCAGGTGCAGGACCTTACCCTTGGCTTGGTTGAACTTCATGAGGTTTGCGTGGGCCCACCTCTCAAGCCTGTCCAGGTCCCTCTGGATGGCATCCATTCTTGCTTCAGTTTATGCTGGCTTTATGTCCAATTCCAATTCCTTTTAAGTGTTATTCATATTTCAGTTATGAACTGTTTGAGTTTTAGTTACTCAAAGTGCAAACTTTTCCTTTTTGCAGTAATACACTACCATCTAAGCTACAAACTAACACTCAGTTTAAAAAAAGTAACCTCTGAAAGCGGCTGCTAGTGGAAGTTTCTAAACTCAAACTCACTTGCCCATCTCCCTCTTAGGTCATCAACCTTTTAATGCTTATACCTATCATCATGCTTCACAGTATTACCCTGAATTCTAGAATTCAGTAAAAGGAATTGGTTTCTAGAAGCAATAAAGTGGATAACTGGATAACTACCACCCTAAAAAATAAAGAGAGGGCTACTTTAGTTCTCACTTTGGAGATTCTGTTTGTTTTTAAACACAAACTAACATGGATGCACCAAGAGAGCAGCAGATGGCCAAGCAATCTTTTATACCTAGCTTCTGTTGGACAATCATTTCTACACTATTTCCGAAGGGTAGTGCAGTGGTAAGCTTGTTCCTCAACTTGTCATTTCCCATAAACCTACATCTCATCACTTCCACTGTGTCCCAAAACTATGTTCTAATTCAATATACTTAAAACAACTCACACACACAAAAAAGATCATTTCATTTAATCTCAATTCCTTAACTGGGTTGGCTGGTTTCACCTTAGAAGAAAAGCTGAGAATTGTCCAGCTTCTCTGTCCTGCATCTTTCCTTCCAGACAATGAAAATAGCCCACTTTTTTTTGGTCTTTAGTGCACAACCGTCAGCTTAATGAAGCAACTATGGAGCTGAAAACCTTGGAGAAGTAAGTGAAGATGTAAAAGTATTCACCAGAGTAAAAACCCAAAATGTTAAGTTTGCATTTTTTGAGCATTTTCTAAGAAGTTTTTAAATCAAAAATTCATCTGTGCTGCTCTGGCTGGACACTTTTAATAAATGGGTATTGAAACAGCTGCTTACCCTTTATGTGGCTTTTAAATCCAGGATAGGGTGTGAAAATTGCATCTGTTCTGGCACAGCTATTTTCTAAATAAATAATAATAATGTCAAAAGTGAGGTCCTAATTACGTATTTATAATTTAAAATATTCTAACAATCATTAACTTTGAGTCTTTTAACAAATCTACTTATAATTTTTCATACAATACATACAAAATTTTCATACAATAAAAACATCAGAAATATTTCATTCATTCTATAATTCTATAAACATTAACAATTTAATAATTTCACACACTTGCATGAACCTACTGGTTTTAACTGGGTAAGTGCTTATATAAATGTGTGCATGTATGTATATAAAAGTTTGTTGGATCAGGACCAAATTTATTTGAATTGACATTTTACTTTTCACTGCATTTCTCTAACTTACTTCTTTCTTTCTATATAGAAGTCCCTTATTACCACTGTTACTGTTTTTATGTCCTTTTTTGAAAGTATTCTATTTTTAGACTGCTCTCGTTTACTCATCTGCATTCTATTGCAACCTTCCTGCATTGATTTCAATGCCTGTGCCTTCTTTAATTTAACATAAAAAACTACAGTACAGACCCTCTTACTTTATTTTTATATTTTAATCTCTGTTCATATACACCAAAGCTTCACATGTATCTTATTACACTGAACATACAAAGGAAGGTCTTATCATAAATTCTTCTGCATGTAATTAACAATTTTAGGAATCTGTATTTTACTATCTAGCATATCTACTAGACTTCAGATGTCATTTTCATTCCAACTAATGTTCAAGGATTTAAACTCTCTTCCTATAAAGCTTAGGGAACAATAAGCTTTGATCTCTAAAAGCGTAAGTGCATCACAGAGACAATGCACATCTGGGTTCACAGGTACTTAGAAAATGTCTCCGTACTACTTATGTATATAAAAGTGTCCTCACTTTTAAGATGCATTCAGGTACACAGTTACTGATCGTGCTAATGGGATCCAGCCTACCAGATGGATTTAAGATCGTTTGGTTGTGTTGTGCCACTTGGTGCATTAAAAAGCACCAATAGCATGAGTAATGTTGAAAGGAAAAAGTTATTCTAACTAGTTTGTAATTCAAACTGATTGCAAAAAATGCTTCTTTGTAATTTAACTAGCATTAAATTAACTTAAATTTGAATATGCAATTCACAAGACATCTCTGAATTGCAATTCTGTTGACTTTGGAAGGAAAATCTACTGAAAACATTGGGAACAATAGCTATAAAATCACCTGATTTAAGACAGCAGTTCCTCAAATTAACACAGTAATAGCTGTAATGTTTCTGGTAGGGGATGCATTAAACATTGTCATCCAGTGACTACTTTCCTTTTTTGTCTATTCGACAACATCTGCAGCGCACATGCAAGTTCTTAGCTTTAAAACAAAGTTACTCTTAAAAATAAAGTTCTGTTTTAAATACAGAATAATGCTATGGAAATAAAAATAAAAATAAGAAAAACTTAAAATTGCTACGAAGATTAAAGTCTGGCTAGCCAGTTACCTTGATTACAATCAATAACATTGCAAAATTCCCTGACATTATTTTCATTGATCTCAGCTTGTTTCCTCTCGATGAAGGCTGATATCCGCCTGTCAATCTGCAGGTAATAAACATGATGGCATATATCTATTTCATTCTTTAAATTTAAAATGAAGAAAGGTCGTTGTCTTTTTATTTTATTTTTTAATTAAATTTAGGTAAATCACTTACTTCTGCTTTTCCAGCTTTTATTTGGACCACCTCTGGATCAAAATCAATATGTGCATCCTTCAGATCTCCCAAATCATAACTTGCATACTTTTCTTCAGTCTGACTGTTACCATCATAAACATCTAAACTTGTTTCACAATTCTGGCCTTCTATTTTACCTGCAAGTTCAATATGGCCTATATTTTCCTCTTTAATCAATGACTGGAGTTTTTCTAAAAGAGGCTGAACAAAGAAAACAGTATGTTAGGGTTAAAAAAAAAANAATAAGTGAGGTAAAAAAAAAAAAAAAAAAAAAAAAAGAAGCAAAAAAATACCAAAAGTAAAAAGCCAAATACTATTACAATTTCTAAAACAGGCCAGCTGAAATAATTTTAGGAATTACAACATCTGCCTCTGATGCAACACAGCAATAAAGTGGAAAAAAAAAAAGAAAAGCTATAGTTTCAAATACTGTGTACACCATGCTGCTGACCTTTTTGACCTGTGCCTTTTAGAGGTTTGTATAGGAAAACTCCCAAATTTCTGCAAAAATCTGCCTGCTACTCATCTGTTACTAGCTAAATGAAAGCTTCAATCGTTGGCACCAATGCCACTTAATTAGCATGTCATTCAAATGCCTACTCAGAACAGTAAGGCTTAGTATTTTTCCTCCTTAACATGAAAGCCAATGCTTTCACACCGCAAAGCCTTCACTTTATCACCACAGCACTACATTCTCCACTTGAAACTGCAGTTGCCCAAGTGAATGAGAGAACACAGACATGAAATATATAGGCGTTATCGTTAACACATGCTTTTCTTGACACGGTTGATTATCTACTTAGGTCATGAAATTAAATGAGAGAATGCACTGACATTTGTAGCAGCAAAAATAAACGCTTATTATTCTACTGCAATAACTTTTACACAAGATGTAATAACAAAACCTCAGTATATTTGTATGTCACACCCCCATTTTTAGTTTTTACCAGTTTAATCTAGTCTGAATTTCACTGCCTATCTTTCCTCTCTAATTCTCTATTTTATTTTTTTAAACATAACATGATTTTTATCAGTCACATATCCTGAAATGGAATCCAATTCCTACTCGCAGTGTTCTTACAGTTGGATGTAATTTTTTACTTGCTTGCATCTTGCATATTTTCTCTTTTGTTTATCACACCAAAGATTTGGTGAATGTCTGGAAAACAAAGTATCTTTCTTTTGCCTACAGACAAGCAAATACAGAATTTCCTTTTTCACCCTCTCAGTACTATACACCTGAAATAATTAACTGACTAGTTGAAGCAAAAAACTGGTATTCAAATCCTCACCTTTTACAGATGAACTCTCAAGGTCAAAATATTGTTCAGTTACCAGCTGACGAACTGCTCACCCTCCCTACCATGCAACTAAATTACATGTACTTTTGGCAGGGTTGGAAAGTTTCAAATAGTTAAAAAGAAATGACAGTAATGGTGACCAGCTATTTGGCAAGATAAGACATTAATGTCAAAGAAATTACTCTTAAAAAAAAAAAAAGCAACCCTACGCTGAAAATATATTTAATTGCAGTAAGACACTCCAGGATGTGTCATGCTGGGATAATGCCACTTCTTGAACCACTGAAAGCACTCCATGAGCCTCACAACTCACCCAACGCATGGAATCATTATCATAGCATGACACACACCTGCCGTGTCTTATTGCTTAATTATAACCCACCATAGATGGAAATGTATCACATTTACAATGCAAGTCTAGAAATCAATGAGGCTGCATTTATTCAGCCACCTCACCTACAGTGGCTATTCCCACCATTAATCTGAAAAATCTCTGAGTGTGAGTGCCTATGAAGCATAGTGGAATCCCAAGCATATAACACTTTTGCATGCTTTTTTGTTGGACATAGCAACATAAGATCAAACCAACAGAAATCTTACAGTTTTGTTGTTGTTGATCACTTCTGCCAAGTCGAATGTGTCCAATGAAATATTTACCTGCAAACATAAAATATGCTGCTGAAGTGCACTAAAGAGCAATGTTGGCTGAAGTGCTGATGTGCTTTGAAGTTTGCTCCAATCGATTACAACTTTCACGATATCATCTCCAAGGTTAAGCTTTGAGAGGGCAAAAGAAACACAACAAAAAAAAAATTACGTTGTTATGCTGTATTAAGGTCACAAAAATACACGAGACTTCTGCTGGACAACAAACATGCTCAATCTCATACAGACCCCATTTTTATCTGAGGACATTGGTAAGGTTTGTCACTAACTGTAATTAAAGCAGCTGTCATTTTCAAAGTAAGTTAGTATTTGTAGAGTATACTCAAAAATTGAAAATTCCTTACTACCTCATCACACTTTCATTTTATTAATTTGATCTTTCACTTCAGTCAATTCTCAATTCATTAACTATTGTACGAAAATGTACTATTCATGCTAATTGCTCACATCTTTTCTTTTAGCAGATGATAGAATCCCCAGTAGGCAGAACCATGCACCCAGGATGGCAGTCTCCTGTACGTTCATCTATTTTATTCTGAGATTTGCAAGTCTATCTAAGCCTATACAAGCAAGGTCTTGATACTGTACCATGCCACATTCTTGAAATTTTTACTTGCTGCTAATCCAAAGGAGGTTTTGTATTAAAAATAAGTGTTTTTAAAAACTAAATCTTTAAAAAAATCTCAAGGTTAAACAAACTCTAGACTACATACCACCACTTTGAAACCCATTTCCAGATCACACCGTTTTCCTTTATATGCATTCAGATCAAAATAACAATTGGTGTAGTCTAATCTCTTTGCCAAGGAATAAAGAGAAACACACACAGAGTGAATCTGAAGTTTTATTTAGATGATCTATGTATCTTCTGTAAGCTAAAAATAAACTTGTACTTTCTAATAAAAAGCTGATTGTTAATAACCACTTATGAACTACACACTTTCACACCCACCTTTGCCATTTTTGTTATGCTAAAGCTCTTCTTGAGATCCTGAAGTAACAAACACTTCCATTTCCCAGAGTCAAGCAGGTTGTGTTCCAACTAAACCACCCAAAAAGCAAACCCTCAAATTCTAAATACAGATAAAACTCTTGTTTAAAATCAAGAGGACATACAGGTACTCTGAGGCACAGAATTCCCATGTCATATGCATATTCGTACGTCTACACAACACTCCTTCTATTTTTTTATACTTTTTTAAAAAAGTCAAAAGGAGAAAGAGATGGCAAAAGGAGAGGCAGATGGCAAAAGTGACCTTTAATATATGGTCTAAAGATACCTAACTTCTAACAGCATCAAATATTATGGACAGGAACACAGAACACATATGCACTTCTTTTCCTGAATCCACCACACAGTGTATGAGGAAACAAATGAGAAACAAATATAAGAATGCCTCCATCCCTCTGAAGGCAAAGCAGTGGATACTAAGTTGTTAAGTTAGTTTTAAAACATTCGTTTTAAACCCCAGCATTATCACAATTTTGTACATAAAGAGCTATAAGCCTGAGCCTTCCCTGTTTAGTCAAAGAACAGCCTTGTTAAATCCAATGTTAAGATTCCAAATTACATACCAAAGGAGATGGCCTGACTAAATATATTACGTATTTTAGATAATTTTCATACAAATGGTTGTTCCTGTTTAGTATGTAAACTACATAGGAGGTAGGAAAAGTAATGTTCTAGGAAATAATAGTTTTAAACACCTTACAAAATCAAGAATGTGTTCAGAACTTTGTAAGAATAAAACTTCAAGAATTAAGCCACTATGCACAAGTGATAATCTGAAGCACATATTTCTTTCCAAAGTTTCTAGAGTAACACCTGCTACACGCTATGTTACAGCCCACTGACAAAGTAAAAGAGACGCAGATGTAAGACATGATAATGCAACAAATGCTGTAATTTCCCAATAAGCCTCCTTTTTCAAAAAGAAGGTGCTGATATGTGCCTTCACATCACAGTGTGTAACTCCTGTGCAGGGAGATCAACGTACAAAACAGTAGAGCTTCTATCTTAGAATAATTTCAAGACCAGTGATATTTTAAGCTCATTGTTTTTTTAAATATAAGCAAAGAACAAACTCCATTTTCATCCAAACATGTTTCTAGTATAATAGAATTAGTTTTCTCAGTGTTTCACATCCTTCTACCTATAAGAACTGTGACAAGCAGGTTTTTAAATTCTGTGATTTGGGAACTTCAAAGCCTTTGTATATTATATATATTTATATTTGTATATTTGTCCACAGCCTATTCTGTATCAATTTAAAGGATTGTAAGTCATTTCAGCCTTTTGAAATTGTTTTATGAAAGACACTGACTGTCACTTGGGTTTGAAGAACTTTTCATCATCAGTCATACTGGTTTTAAGAGCTGTTATCCCCATATGTCCTCCTAGTCACTGTGCTGCAAGTGACTGCTCTAGTGAAAAAAAAAATCCTGTGCCAGAAATATTCCTGTTTGCTGTCCAATCTGCTATCATAAATCCCAACTCAGACTACTAAAATGGATCACAGTTTGTGACAGCTAATGATCTGGCACGTGGTCGCTCACCTCTATAAAAGGGAAATGGGGAATCAGTAGTTTTAGTCAAAAACTCAAGATGGATTGCTAGAGTCAGTAAGCTGGTAAAACGTCACAGTTAAACCTACCAGAACTCAAGTGCTGGCAGACAAGAGTGTAACTCAACGACTGGAAACAATCATGGCTGAGTAATTATAAGGGCTTTCCCAGTTAAAATGGAGCAACCGGCCCCCCACTTATAGATCAGTGCTGTGCACAGTAAAGTGGGTTTGTTGTCATGGAAAGAATACACTCCAAATGCCAACAAAGACAATTTTACTCAGCACCGTAACTACTGTAACCCTACTGAGGGAACGCAGCAATTCTACCCTGGTCTCTTGCAATTGCCTCTGCACATCCAAATACTGCTAAAAGTCACCAAGCTCTCCCCAGTGACAGGCTAGACACAGAGCAAACTTTGCAGAACAAGTAAGCCACTGAAGGAGAGAGAGAAACTAGTGTTGAATGTAGTTTTGAAAACAATTAAACAAACTTGTGAGGGGTACCCTAGTTAACAGCTTAGAAAACTTTTATTCTTCTTTGTGTTTTTCGTGACTACGAGAGTTCGGTTTTTCATTCATGTTAACACTGTAAGAATAAGAGTATGAATGACAATACCACATCTGGATAAAATGACAGTCACTCGTTCTTCATTGACAACATTCAGAAATTTTAAACCAAGAAGAATTATGGGACATTTTGTCCTCAATATATATATAGTTTTCCTATCTCAGTAATTCTATGAATCAGCAATGTATGATCATCAGGTTGTTTAGCACTGCGCTCCTATTCAAAAACTAAGGTAGATTTTAATCATTTTAGAGAAAGGAATTTCCAGGCCTTTAATTTTGGATAACTTTTGTTTGAAAACAGAGCCAATTACTAGAAGACTTTGAGGTGAGAAGGAAATACACAATTCTACTCAGATAAGAGATTAAATGCTCTAAAAAATAATTTCAGATCAGTTAGCAGCTGCTGCTACTTAGCATCTGAATAAGTCCATTTCTGAGTATTTTTGTAAAATAAACATATATTAAGTTATATTCTCTCCTGCAGATATCACTTATCATCTGACCCCAGACCTTCAAACTGCTAATTTCAGAAGCAAGTGTGTGCTTCTATTGCCTTCACAGAACTACATATACGCTTCCACAGTGGAAAAAGAACTAATCTGTAAATTATTTATGGTAATAATTAAGTTGTTACTAAAACCTTCTCTTCATAAGGGCCTCCCACCACTACAGTAACATCTGTTAAATAATTCATAGCCATTACTAAACCTAAAGTAGGTGTTTCAACGTAAGTACCACAGAGCAAAGCTGCTTTAAAAATTCTGACCCACTGAGATGCACTGTGTGTTTCATAGTATGTTATTACCAAGGCAAGGCTAACTTCAAGCTCTGGATCATTTATTTTGATTTAATGCACAGTAAGCTTTTAGCAGCTTTTCAATTCAGAATCATTAGTTGGTAAGATACAGCAATTAGGCAGATTGCTGTTTCTCATGGGAGAGATCATCCATCACGCTATAAAGTGATGGGAGACATCCCAAGAAGCAAAGGAACGGCCAGGACGGTGACATGCTGCAGCGGGCCACCCACCCCGGGGCTACCCAGGCCAGAAATATTGCAGCCGGCCTCGCCAGCCCCCAGCCCTGACAGAAGGCAGCCATCAACAGCCCCCAGATGCGAGGGCGCTCCCTTTTTTGTGGCAAGCTTCTTCTCTCTCCGGCACCGTGCTTCCCCTCTGGAGCCCAGCAGGGCCCTGCAGGCCGGGGAGAAGCAGGAGCAGGCCCTGCTCGGGTTCCCAAGGCCGAGCGAGCCAGGCGCGGCGCGGGGCCCGCGACGCCCGGGCTAGCGGTGGCCCAGGCTCCCCGCTCCGCACGCCCCGCACTCACCTGCCCCGCCAGCCCGGCCAGAGCACGGAGGGCGCTGCTGGCCACCTCCGAAGCCGCAGGTTCGGCGCCCATGTCCGGAACGCAGCCGCCGGGCTGGAGCGGGCCAGGCGCCGCCGCCGCCATGACACCGGGCCGGGCCGCGCCACCGCCGCCAGCAACGTCCTGGGCGTCGCGCCGCGATGACGAATCCCCTGGGTAGCCGTGCCCGCTGGCCCCGCCCCCGAGGGCTGATGGACAGGAGCGACAGCCAATCGCGGGGTGCGCTCCTGCGGCCGACTGACATGGCTGGGCCGGGGTGTGTAACAGCCACCGGCGGGACTGGGGACGAGAGCTTTTTCTGGGCTCCTGAGCCTGGCTGCCCTGTTGGAATAAGGGCTGCTCTGCCCCAGCGCGAAGGAGCGGCGATTCGGGGCAGCTTCTCGGCTGTGGCAGCAGGATCCGCGCCGAGGAGGCAGCCTCAGGCCTGGCTGTCCTGGCCAGGCTCTGCCCGGGCCTCTGGCCCCCCGGGTTGCCATGCCGAGCCATGCCATGCCATGCCATGCCGTGCCGTGTTGTGTGTGGGACCCTCTCCCGCAGTACCTGTCTCCAGCGGAGCGAGGAGCCCGGTTTCCCAAGCCTGAGGAAGCATCTTAACTTCTGCTCATTTTTCAGGCCTCTCCAGCACCCAGAAGCTTTTCTCAGGTCGGGTCTATTGCAGCTGTCAGGTGAAAGACCACCTCAGTGGTCTCAGAGTGCTGGCCCAGAGGTGTAGGCTCACTGCACTGTGCTGTTTTGGCATCTTTTGATACCGGCAGGCTTTGAATGCTAGGCTGCAGCAGCTCCTGTGGGGCATCTTCTCCCTGTGAGGTCACCTTACTCCCTCGTCCTTTTCTTTGCCTCCTGGCTCCATCCTGTCCTTCAGCAGCCTCCACAGAGCTGTCAGTGTGGGCACATGGCAGGCAGGCCTACAGGAGTGCTTCCACAGGGTGCTCATGCATGGAGAGAAGGTCAGCCTGTGTTTTAAGCGTATCAGATTACTGTGCTTGTTTCAGCTGTGCTTTTTTGGCTATACCTTCACTTTTTTACATTTGTATGTGCTTCTGTTTAGCGTCTTGACTCCTTTGGTTACAACAAGGTTATTTTTTCATCAGACCACGAGGAGCAGGTTTGTCACAGTACTCTGATTACAGGGCTTGCAACACTCCATTCCCTCTAAGTCTACTTGATTTCTTTCCTAGGACACTATGAATGCTGACAAAGATTTTCTACTCAGTGTTTCCTCTGATACCCTTATCTTGATGCTTTAACCTTCTTCCTGTTCCCCCCAATACTTTTTATTCCATTGGGAAATGGTGGATACTGTTGTGTATATGGATGTTAACGCCTTCTTAAATAAAAATTTCAAAAGCAGATTAATTTTTTTCACTGATGTTTGGGCAGGTATTTTAAAGACTTTCCTCTAAGTTATCCCAAGAAAACTTAATTTAGTGAAAATAAAGCCCACTAAACTGAAGACATAGAATTCTGTGTCTCCATTCAGCTACCAACTTAAATATTTCAGAAGGCTGCCAGAGGAAAATTAGTTCCAAAGAGGACTTCTGTGCTGATGTTTGCAAGTATGTTTCATGGAGAGATGTGTTTTGCAAGAATATCTTATTTAGGCTGAGCTAGACAGCAATTGGCTGGGTTCAGATGATGAGAACCAGTCTTTGGATTCAGAAATGCTAACTGCAGAATGTGTTCCTGATTTGGAAGCTCTGAAATGTAGAGAAATTTACTTAATTCCTACAAGGATACCATTTTTGTCAAATGACAATGTCTTGAACACATACACACAACATGGTAGTCAGTTAAGAGAGATTGTGAAATTTTATTTTGCTCTTCTGTCCAACAATGCTAATTCCAGGTCATAGTCAAGGACTCTCTGCTTAAGCCTGAGCTGCCTCACACAGTTTTCTTTCTGGACAGGCAGCTGAAGCAACTGCAAAATGCAATCACCTCATTTGGATCAAACCACGAAGCTTTCAAGAATAAATGAAAATACAACCTTCCTTCCCTTTCCCCACCAGCACTATAACACTGAATAAACATGCAAATAATTTAATAGCCGGAATGGAATATAGAGCACAGACATAACACCCTGGTACTAATTGTTGCCTCTAAGTGTCAGAGGAGGCAGTTTGCCCCAACGGAATCTCCAACGACCTGCAAGGATAGATCAAGTCATTGGAACCAAGTTTTAAATTCAAATGATGAAAGTTCAGCTACCGAGAGATTCCACTTCTGAAAAACACAGCTTTCCTGGAGTGATGGGGCAGGTGTATGCCCACTTTAGCAGTTGGCCACATGTAGCTTTATTAGTTGAAAAACCTGAGATCTTTCCATTTGAAAGTGTCGTCTTTACCTGTAGCAAGAGGTTGTTTTAGTGGGGTATAAAATGTTTCAAATAAGAAACAAAGCGATAAGTACGTAAACGTCAGACAGATACTGGAGGTTATACTGCCACACACATGGAAATATAAGGGAGGGTAAATGGATGTGGAGGATATCAAGAGACGGTGGTGGTAATATACTATTATTTATTCAGTGATCATTACAAGAAAAGCAGGCAAAAGCCTATGAATTAGTCTGCAGAGTTGTTGATGTCCACCTAGTATTTACTAAGCAGAAAGTGGATCATGGCCTTCTTCCTGTTGATGGGAAATTCTGTTAGAGAAACAACCTGGTCTGGTGGGAGGTGTCCCTGCCCATGGCAGGGGGGTTGGAACTCGATGATCTTTAAGTCCCTTCCAACTCTAATGATTCTATGATTTTATGATTCTATGAAAGAGGAGTGATGCCTATGGGTAAAGAGGGCGCAGATTTTCTTCCTACTTTCACTATCTCAACAGGCCTTGAGCCGTGTTGCAGCTGCTGACTGAATAAATTTGGTATCATCTGAAATTTCACAGATTAAATTATGTAATGCATTATGCAAGCATGGACAGAAATAATCCAAAGTGATTTAAGAGATTAGAAAAATGAGAGCACGTGAGAAAGTGAGAATAGGGGGAAAAACATGCAAATACAGCTAATGCAAAGTGTGTTAAAAATTCATATCTAATGGAATAGACAGACCAGAGCAAAATGGTTCCAAAAGATGATTATATGCTCACTGCATGTAGTGCACAGTAAAAATTAGTACACTTGCAATCGCCTCTGGCAGTAAAGCTGGCCACAGTAAATCCAGGCCTCCCATAAAGGCAGAGGAAATTACATGGCATGCTCACTAAAGCTGGTGAAACAATAAAATATTGGAAGCTCTCTTTGCTGGAAAGATACTCGATTTGGAGGGAATTTGTAGAAAACTGGCAAGTGGATTGATGGAGACAGCGATACTAGTTTAGAAAGAGAGATCAGAAGATTTAAATATGTGTAACTTGGCAGTTATGTTCACTTTCAGATATTTTAATAATGCGACTACTAAGGAAGGGAATAATCTGGAATTGCTTTCAACGTTCAGGGACAGAGTTATCACGGTAATGTTAAATCTTCTGCAGTTTTCATCCCTGAAATGGATCTCTGAGGAGTATAAAAGCCTCTCCTGCCAACACTACCTTGAAAAATACAAACACAAACCCACTAAGTTTTTCAAGAGCAAATATCATGACAATTACTTTGAAATGGAATACAGAATTTTCTTTTGGTTTTGGACTACTGTTGCTTTTCATTTGGTTCATAAAATGGTACATATATACACCTCTTTCCAAATTCGGTTGCCTTTAAATACTTTGAAATCAGAGTAAACTTTAATAAATTGACACAAGTTCTGATTGCTGATCACCACTGTCATAATTACTAGCGCTATATTTTCTGCTGAATATCACATCTATATAACTTCTGAACTCGCACTTTAATTTTGTCCCTGACTAGCACCCAGAGAAAGGTGGGTGCCTTGCAGAAGGTACCAGTGCTTGAGGTTTGTTGTGCTAAAGAGTGAAGTGTTGAGCTAAAGAGCCTGTATAATGTATAAGCAGATTTTTCTCCTGAACTGAAAAGCTCCTTCTTTGTACTTCTGTTTGTATCAGCCGTAGATCGTAGGAAGGCAAAGAGACAACACTTCAGGAAAAAACTAAATTGAAATCATTTGGAGTTTCAAAGATAAAAACAGTACCCTCAATTCTCCCTAGAGCTTAGCACTGACTGCTACTTTAAAATATCTTAGTTATAAATGGAAAATTGATAGTATCCTACCCATTGGGTTAAAACAGAATAGGACATAACAAGTCCCTTCCAGAATAAAAGTTTTCATTTATTTTTCCAAGCATTCATTTCAGAAGAGCACTTTATTTCTGTTGCTACCTGAGGTACCCAGGAAAAGGCATCACTCCAACCAAGATTATGGATCCTGTTTCAATAAGATGCTTAAGCTGCTGCCTACTTTTAAACATTATACCAGCTGAAAAAACTCAGCCTTTTCCCCTAAAATGTTGCCATGTGCTTATTAACTTCATCAAATAAAAGCTCTGAAGTGCAAACCTAATTCTGCAATAGGAACTGCACTCCTTCAAAGCAAATGTCTTTGCTGACCTTTCGGTGTTTTTCTCACTCTATCAAAATTTAGAAAGCTCTGTTTAGGAAGGATTGCAATGGGATTTGTATGAAATGTACTGTGGGAAATACAGCTCTGATGTATTTGCATTTAAAGATAAAAACCAAAACTATAGCTATCTTATATTTATGAGTGGCAGTAATTCTGTCATTCTTAATGTAATGCAAAATCTGCTTAAGGCTGTTGCCTGCCTTCTGTTTATTTTCCTTATCTTGACACGCACATAGACCCATGGTCCTTCCTTTCTGAATTTTGTTTACCCTGGAGATTTTCTAATACTGCTCCATGCTTTGCTTTACTTTGGTCACTATTTATCATACCTTTGTTTAGTAAATTTACACCATATTTTAAGTTTTATCTCCTTGCTTGTCCCCTCTTTCTGCCATCTGTAAGATTAGCATTAGCATCTTCTGCAGAGAACTCTTCAGTTCAGTTATATAATTTGGGATCAAGAACTGATGTCTGCAAGGCCCAGCTCAACAGCTCTTCTAAGAAGTCAGAGAACTATTATTATAATTATTCTGTGTTCACAAATTTTAGACTTCTATAGTGACTTTGAAAGGCTGGATTACAAGCCACGTGTCTATAATTTCCTTTTGAGACTATCAAACTAAAATGTAGGAAGTGTCTTGCAGGGTAGATGTCTATGCTCACAGTGTTTCCCTTGTCTGTAAACTGTCAATAAATTCACACAAGCATTGTGAAATTAAGCACTCGTACCTGAAGATAGTCTAAAAATTAATAATTTTCCACTGCATTAATATGTACATGCTGCACATATTATATATTTAATGTGCATTTAATGGGATACTTGAAAATCTATATTTAACAGGGAAACAGGAGTATAGCACATTTACTTCAGAGGAACTTTAACTTTTGGGATTCCTTGATTGCTGAGTGCTTGATTTTAAAAGATGTAGCTTGCATCTTTATTAGTATAATTGGACTATTATTTTAAAAGAAATAATAGTGATGGATGCTTAGGAATATCTAAAATATTTTTCTTCGGCTGTGATACATACAAGGTTTTCTCACAGCTTAGCTGCGAGCCAAGTCCTTTTCTAAACATACAGTCACCCTAGCCTTTTCTGTGGAACAGGTAAATTACTCAAATTTAAATTTACCTCCTGCTTCAGTAGTTTAACTTACCAATTTCTATACCTCAGGAGCTGGACATTTATCATCTAATAGACCACATCTGTCATTATTGGTCCAATCAATCATTCAGCATCCCAGCAGGCTCCTCCACTGACTTCAGGAACCAGATCCAGATCTGCCTTAGGTATGAGAATCATGAACTGATAGATGAAATTAGGGACCTATAATATGGAGTTGAGATGAGCCTCTCCAAATAGTCTTAAGGGGTTAATATATCCATATTACAGTGTAAGATAGGCACCTAAATCTTTTAAGTTCCTCTGGATATGTCACTCTGTGTTTATACCACCTGCAGTATTCTTCAACTTCTACATCTGTATGAGTAAATACATAATGCCCTTTTTGGATATAAAGTAACTATGAAGTTATTTGAATGATCTCCATTGTATTATAGTAAACAGACAAAACAAAAGATCACACTCATCTTTACACCGTCAGTATTTTTCTAATGCAGAAGAGGCATTTGTTAATAGGGAATATGGAGTCTTTGACATTTTGGGTCCCAATCCTTCAGTGAGGCTGGTCATGCACCTGCTTACTTTGTGCACAAATCATTCTAATGAATTCTAAAGGACTATTCATGTGCATAAAGCTAAGCCTGTGTGTAAAAGCCTTTGCAAGACTGAGCCTAGGTTGTAAGTTTGATAATGACCTGAGGCTGATTCAACAGAGAACAAGCAGTCCTTTTTGAACATTGAGAAGTGTAGCTCCAGCTCAGCTGCACAGGTATGGGCAGTGCTAAGAAATCTTGTAGTACATGGAGCTCTCAAGACTGACCCAAGAAAAAAGAAGAGAAGGAGTATCATAGATAGTTTTTAATTTTTATTTTATAATACTGCATTTTACCTCAGTCTTTTTAATTCTTGGCTTCAGCTTAATTTCATTATGGCTACAGATTCCATTTGAATAGCTTTATTGCAGGAGCTCAGAAACTTTCTTCTTTTAAATTCATATACATATACATACGTAGCCTGTATGAAAGAGTAGATCTGCTTAGAGAATGATGATTGTGAGAAATCATAATTGTGCTCTTTGGAATGCTTTTGCTTCAGAAGGCGGCAAGGCATCTGCGCTGTTTCATAAATAAGTGCACAGAAGAGTTTCCCATACTTATTTCTTCATACCATGCCATATTCACACTTCTGCTGCAAAAGTTTGTGCTGCTCTGCAGCATTTTCTGTTCTCAGAGACAGTGCATCACCTTCAGGAGCCTCTCAACAACATCAGGACAATTCCAGTGGTTGTGATACATCTCCTGAAACCTTGTTCTCGACATCGCTTCTATGAGTTGTTTCCATCAGGAACTTCCATAGAATTTGATAACGCTTTTTTAACGTGTTTAACATTAAACACAAAGGCAAAAAAGGAAAAATCAATGAGATTACTTAAATGTAAACTGAGTTCCTGCTTGGGGCTACAGATTTTGGCATTTAATATTCTGAGTGTATGAGATAGGCGTGTTTACATGGCACAATCACAAAAGAGAAATGTTTTCGTCTGCATAAAGCAAACTGTTGTCTTACCATGATCTATTCACTGCAAAATGATTGCTATACTTACTGGCCTTTAGGTAACATTGACTATGAAATGTCACTTGTTTGTTGGGCTCACTAAGATAAAGTTGGTAAAAAAGAGGGAAAGAGTTTTTATCTTGCAGTTTAATCAACTTTAGTCACACTAAACCGGTCCATCAGAAAATTCCAGTTTCCTCAGTTAAGGGATTAATTTAATAACCTGGGTGAAGAAGGGACCAGATTAGGCATGGAAAAAAAAAGCATACTAACGCTGCAGTGGGTGAAGGTGATAGTCCTGGGACCACCACAGCTGGCTTTGTTCTGGTTGTTGGCCTTGGGGACATGACAGATCTTTTGCTTGGTTTGAGGAAGGAAAAAGAATGCAGACGGTACTTCTTACAAGGCATGGTGCTCCTTTACTAACCTTTCTAATTATTATTTAAACGAAGATTAAAATTATGGAGTTGGAGAGTATTTTGCTGTTTTATAATTTAGCAGTTCAGGCTAAAGTTTCCTTTATGTTCTTTCTGTTTTTATGCAGGCAGCCTAGAAGATGGACATTTGACAGGCCACAATAGACTGCTCCTTTCCCAGGTATCTCCTGCTTGTTTCCTTTATCTGTGAATAGGAAATGGCTTAAAGGCACCTGTGTTATGAAGGTCCCAGGGGCAGCTGCCTGACTAGTGAATGCCTGATTATGTGTTAACATGCTTTGTCAGATATTGGCAGAATCTGTTCTCTTCTTTTGCCTTTTCAGCAAGGGTACCATTGACAGACTGGCTACCCATTTATAGAAATGTTGTCCATCAAACTGTGAGGAAGGACAATGGTGTTTTTCTGTGGCCAGTGACTGTGGGAAACTTTTCTTTGGCTATTCAGGCAATTTTTGTAGCTTGCTCTGAAGAGGAGAGACTGATGAGTGCAAAAAGTACAATTAAGCAAAGCCAGACTTCAATTGAAGGCTGTAGTGTAGTCTGCTGTTCTCATTTTTTTATTTGGAAAAAAAATCTATGGGTTTTCACGTTGCTGTGTGGCATTCAGCGGGGGGCTATTACAATCCTAAATTTTTTTTCTAGACCACCTAATTCTAAGTAAAAATTAAATGTAATGAGAGCCACTTGGAGTTCTGAATATTTTAAAGCATAATTCCCACAGAAGGGATTCGACCTAAACTGCGTAGAGCATCAGTTGGCTAATTATAGCTGCATTTTATATTACAGCAGGTGTCAGATGCAGTCATCTCAATAAAGTCCACATAATACTCTGGAAAATAACAAAAGCTTTTCTTTGAATGTGGGTACTAATTTCTGCTAGGTGTCATATGAGCGCTGATACTTCTTATTGGCATTAACAAGAGCACTGCAGCACTCAAACATGCTTTTTGCTTAGGATGAATTGATACTGTAAAGCACTTGCTAGTCAGCCTTGGCAGATGTCAGTAGTTAATACTAGTGTTGCAGAGGTTGGTATATAATGCAAAGAGTCTTATGTAAATACTTTTAGATGATGGGCTGGTTTTGAGAATGAGTGTGAGCCGTGCAGCAACTTACTTAATGAAAGCTAAATAGACAACAGCAGGATAACAGCATTTCCTTCAGTTACTATCTTATTTTAAGTCCTTTGCAAGTAAAGGGCAGATGGGAAGGTAGTAAACTAGGTGAATGAAAACATTAAACTTAATAAGCACTTCATCCTTTCATACCATTTTCCCAATTCAATGGAAGCAGCAAGTTTGAGTTACTGAAGTGATGGGTGAAAAAGGTCTTTCCTAAGCCTTGAAACTGAGATTCCCTAAAGAGTGTGTCTTCAGAACAGCCTGCATGTGATGAAACTACAATCTGTAGGCATTTGATGGTCACCTGACTTTTTAATTAAAAGATGGGATTCTATGATTCCAAGCGGAATGTGTTTTAAAATATTCATGAATCAGTAAAATAAATACTGAAGTGGGTAGCTAGCACAGAAGCCCTTGAATACAAGGAATTGTGATGACATTGAAGTGGAATTGCAGGCACAATGGGGAGGGTGAAAAGCACAGGCAGCAAAGCCTGCCCAGCTGATTGTGCTTGGCCTAACATGCAACAGAGGCACTTCCCAAGCTTGCCAGGTACCCTGAGAAGCAGTAAGATGAGAGAAACCTCAGTACAGAACAGCAGACTCAAGTCATGGAAGGCTTGCTGCTTCTGCTGAAGGGGATAGGACATGCGCGGTCCAAGCATGGATGAGAAGGAATTCAACAAACAGTGCCAAATGTTAGGCTGATCATGCAGGAAGAACAAGCATCTACCATGTACTACCAAAACAAAGGAAATGTGAAAAATTATGAAAATCCCCTGATATCTGAGTTGTCTGTGAGAGCAACAAGCCACTTGTTCTAGTGCTATATACCTCTCCCCAACATCATCTCTCCTGAGAAAAAGTACTCCCAAACGCCTGGCTACCTTTGTCTCTGGCATAAAAGCCCATGGAGTATTGCAGAGGTATAATAATAATCAGTAATAAATACAACTTAATATAATAAATCTTTTATTTTTAAAATGTAATAAATAGTCAGCTGAATAAAACTGAACAAGTTCCAGCATGTTACCTTAGCAACTCTGTGAAAAAAAACAATCATGGGTTATGAAATATCATTTACTATTTTGTAGAACTGCAGGTTAGTTTAAATTATAAATTTTACTGCATTACATACTGAATATACTAACATGTAGGAAGGTTTTGGCCTGAAGGTTAGATACAATAAGTGATTTGTAAAAAAACAAGTGAAAGTAAATTAGATATATATATTCATATTAAGAGTACATGTATTTCTGGACTAACATACACAGTGTTCAAAAAAGTTTCTGAATACAATAATGAAAATGTATAATCCATATAGTCTGCAAGTCCAGCCAAAACCAGGTACAGAAACCAGTAACAGAGGTACAGAGGAGAAAAGGAAGGGAGAAATAATTCCTTGGCTACTCTGTGCCTGGCATCTGGGGAGAAGAGGGCTGTCTATGAGAGAACTGCTTTAGCTCGCACACATGAGGAGGTTACCTCTAAGGAAAAGACATATGAAAAGGCCTGAGAACAAAAGCCCAATTATAAAAGCTGCAGGCACGATTGCCATTGTACAAATGAATTTACTAATTTACCCCATTTATTCCACATAGCCACTTTCTGAAACCATTTAATATTGAGAGCAGCCCAGCTTAACTTTGAAATGTCTAAGAAGTTCGGTGAAAGGTTGGGAACATAAACAAAAGGTAGGGTTAACTGCAGGAGCTGTCAGCCTAATCGTCCTTTGGTTATCTCCCTTTTAGCTCAAAAGGCATGAGTAGACCACCACTGCATTACATCGATTTTGCGCTATTGTTCTCCCGTCTTAAATTTCTGGCTTTGGGATGTGCTCCTGTGCATGTGATACAGAGCTGGGTATTAAAGAATAAAACCTCTTCCTCGTGGTAGACATCCCAATTTCTTTTCATTCCAGGGGGAGAAGGTAAGGAGTAACTATCAGCAAGTAGAGATGCTGTTGTAAAAAGTAACTACCAATAGTGTCACTCAGAATTTATTACCCTCTGTAGATGACAAAGCCTTAATGGTTTCTCCTTGTGATGTCTCTGAAGGATTCTTTAGAAGCAGGCATCTGACAGACAGTTCCTATGGTAATGATTGTTACTGCCCTATATATAACACGATTTTTCTATGTGTGTAATTCTCCTGGATTATTCTAAAAAACTGAATGAGTCTAGGATAATTTTGTGTATCACCTACTGTGAAAATTGCTTTGGTGGCAAGCAAAATCAACTACTCCGTGACCTACACTTCTTGATATTAGAGGTTATATGAAACTTACTGCACTCTCCTTTCTCCACAGTTATTGCTACTTCTTCCCCTCCATTTTTACTCTAAGATTACAGGGATATGATTGCACAATACAGGCAGCACAGATGGCAGCTGAAGGTCTGTATCTGCCAGGTGTCTGTGGAACAGCTGAGTCAGTGTGTGCAGCTGAGCACAGCTAACTTTCTGACATAGATGTTCAGTGCCATTTCTCTGAATCGTGGCCTTGCATAGCCCTTGGAAGTGCCTCTGGCAAATTTTAGACTCTGCTTAGGTGCACAGTACTTTGGCAGGCAGAAGTCAGAGAAAGTCTTGCTCTGAATTCATTGTAAATGCTCAGAAAACAGAAGTATTTCCTGCATTTGCTACTGTGGATGCAAAGGATGGACCTAATGATGTAAAGCACTGGGAAAGTGTAGGCCTTTTATAAATACATCACCTATAAATATAAACATTATATAAACAATCACCTATACTCAAAAAATATTTGCAGGATGTTTGCTCAGGCTTGCTGACATACTCCAGTAGAGAGAGGAAGATGAATCTTTAGCAACAAGGAGTAAGTTACGCAGTCCTATGATAGCTAGGAGAGAAGAACTGGTTCTTGTAGTTTGTGAAGGAAGCATGATGTCATTCTGAGCTCTGTAGAATTGTCTTCCTCTTCATAGGGCTCAGATACATCCAACAGCTCCTTTCTGGTACCTGAGGTTTACAAATCAGGTGTCATGGGGAGAGAAGTGGTGTGATGCAATCAACATATGCACTGTCCTGTGAGGGTACCGCTGTGAGATACCTTTTTCTGTAGATACTGCAGTTATATGCCAGTAGACAGAGCAGGTATGAGCTCTTCCAGCCTAATGCTGCTGGTCCCCATGCACAAACAGATCCAAGAGGTGGGAGACTGGGAATCTTGGATGAAGTAGGAAAAGAAATCTGAGGAAGAAAGAAACCAGGTGATGGCTTCTGTGAGAAGCAATTTGGGAAAGAAGAGAAGGTTTGCACCTTACAGGTCCAAGAAATTCAAATAGCTTAGGGAACAAAGGAAGGTAGGGAATAGGAGAGTGAGTTCTTGGCACGATGCCTACTGTGACTGACACAGTAGGGGACAAGGGACAAGGAACAGAGCCAAAGCCTGATGTCTGAGAAGGCTTTGTGCTTCTCCAGGAGTTTTATAGGCAACACTATTTCATTGTCTTCACAAAACATTAGAAGTGATTACAGTGCTGTAGAACCAAACAAACTGGGGAGATTTGGCGATGAACTTTGTCCCTTTGAGTAGCTCCACCAGATCATCTTACTGAAGGGGGTGGGGGAAAAAAAAAACACATGGGAAAGAACTGAAAAATCCTAGAGAGTTCCACTGACCATCATAGCTGTCAGGAAGGTGGTATGTGTTTAGGAGTAGCAAGGTCCCAAGGATCCCAAGGGTGCCAGCAGCACTGTACATTATTTGTAATGATTTTGTAGTGAGATACAGGGACAAGTTCATCTATTACCAGCACTTTTGAAGAACTGAGATCTGGAGTCTAGTGGTGGACAATTTAATTCCTAGCTCCAAGCCCACAATGATGTTTGCTGCTCCATGCAAAAGATGTTTCTTCTTGGAGAGCTCACTTTTTTTTTTTTGGTTAAAGGAGAAAATGAGAAGATTTTTCTGTAAATGAAGAGTAAAATAAAGACTTGATAATATGTCTGTGGACATGATTTCATTATACTTGAGCTGTAGCATGAAAGACCATGAAATATCTTCATTGGGGCTTTCGGTAAACCACACTATCTTTAAACATAATTTCAAGGAAACAAAAGAGTTTGGAGTATTAAAAATATATACAAAGGTTTTGCAGGTAACATGTATGTGAAAGTTCAAGCAACCATCCAAGGGCAGAGTACCTGCAGAAGAGAGGGAGTGTTTAAGTACCATGATCTTAAAAATAATTACTGTAATACTTTGGACAATACATTTGCCATAACAAATATAGAACATATTTTCTAATTTCTATTATGGTTATCAAGGTCATTCAGTGACAGAATGCAATATCTTTTATTTTTCTCATTCAAATACTGTCAGGTGCAAAAATTCTATAGCTAATGTAGAAAGGCATTTTAAAAATTGGAATTCATTAATGAATAAATTATGTCTTTGCCCAATATCACACAATAATTTTTATCTTGTGAACAGAGTTTAACAATACGTAACAATACGTAGGCTCAGGCTGTCTTTATTCCACTAATACAAGCCATTTCCAAAAGTGTGTTGCCTATATATTAAACACAGTGCACACACAAGCACCCTGGCATTCCTTGAAAATGAATTTCCAATCCGCATTTATTGTAAGTGCTTTGGGCAAGAACCATCTTTTGTTATTAAACAATGCAAATGGGATCTTGGCCCATAATTGGGGCTCCTAAGCACTGCGAATTCTTTCACCAATGTCTCACATTCTCTTTCTCCCTCTCTTTGTCCCTCTGCAGATTATGCCAGTGTTTACAAAGGTTGGAATCACTTGCATCCTCACCAGTTTTTACATTTGCCCAAGAATCAGATTCAGTTAGCCTAGCATTCTTCACAAAGATACAAGGGTGACAGGTCCTGACATATTTGTGCTTTTGAAAAGTAGAAAAGCTGATTTCATGCATAAACCCTATCCTAAAGCTGTCTCCAAGGTGAAATTGTACGAGTCTTGACAGAAAAAGTGGAAGGAGCCAGATACTTAAACTACATACAGTGATGTGTTTCAGCACTCTTTCTTATAACCAGAAAATGCTGTAATAGCCTTATTTTCCAGATTTTAACTACTGAAACTTTGCTTCAAATCTCATTTCCTTGTAGTCAAAAGACACCTAAGACACTCCATTTTTGTCTTTGGTTATAGCCAATCTTCATATGTATGGGCTTCTATCAGTATTATTTAAAACTATAATACTGGGCAAGAAGATATATTATTTAAAGCTTTTTTTACAGTTGCATTACCCGTGCAGACACATGCATGTGAGTCACACATTAATCACTCAATTACTAGACTTTAATGGTTGATTTATACATGACAGATCATGTATATGATATCCTTATGTTGTATCATAAATAAATGAGTAAATTTACCAAAGTATTGATAATTCTTTGTGCTTTTATTCAGTGACAGTGCATTAGTAAAACTAGAAAGAAACGTGAAATTATTAAAGACATACAAAGAGCCAGAATGGGTGATACTGCCAAATTAGAAATCTCTGATACTTTAGCCTGTAGTTAAAATGAGCTTTGCCACTGAAAGAGCATTGTGACCATAATGCTTGTTCCCCAAACAGGAGTGGTGTAGCAACAACTATTCAGTCACAGGTTCTTAGGTTGTTTGTATAGTATAAAGCCAGTAGAAACCCTTGCAATTCTCTAGCTGGACCTCCCACGTAACATAGATCTAAGAAGTTCCTGGAATTAATTCCTTCTGGAATTAGAGTGTATGTTTGAGAAAACACACTATTTTTGATTATAACATTTCCAGAGATAAAAAAGCTACAAAAACTCTGAGTATGAGGTCTTAATGATTATCATAACAATGAAAAATATGGAAACTTTAGTCTAAGTTTATGTAGCCTTTCGTTTCAGCCACTGAGTCCTGTTACACGTTGATTTGCCCAGATTTAAACTTTGATCAAACTTCATTTTTCTTTAGAAAAAACCTTGTAGAACTTAGACAATTCACTTAACTTTCTTTCTAGCCCTCCCTACAGACAGAACTTATTGTGCAGAAAGCATATGGATTCACAGTGCTTGAGCAGTCAGCTCTAGTTTGCCAGGCACACCCATCTGATGAATGCTAAGTAGCTAAGATACAAACTACCTTTCCTTAAAGACAATATTAATGTAATATATATGAGATTTTTTTATTTCACTTTGAAATGAATCAAACTGCCTCTAAAAAAGGCTGAGCCAGCAGCAGGGAAAAAAAGTGATTTACACCCTCTCCCTTTGCTCAATACTCCTGTGTTTGTGCATGCGGATCACATGAAGCCACAGTTACCATTGCCATGTATGCATTGGGCCAGGCTAATTCTTATATTCTCAGAAGTATTCAGTATGTTTATACTTCCACCTGGTCTGATCTGGGAGCAGAACTATATCGTTTGAGTTACAGCCTGCATTGCACATAGGCTATAGCCATAGCTAGGATTGTTCCTAAAGCTCAAATATTGGCTTTAAATTAATTAGGGGTGGATAAAAACGTTGTCAGAGAAGGAAAACAGTTGATGCAAAAATCTTCGCCAACAAAAAGTTCATTATTAATAGCAAGACATCAATGGAAACCTCACCTTCAAGGAAATCATGATTAGAGGCCACAAAAGGGTTAAAGAAATACAGGTACAGCAGAATTTCAAGGGAATCTTGCTATTGCTTTATCTCATGGGATATGTAACACAGTACTAGTAGCCTGGATAAGCCTGGATATGGATTTGGATGGTAGAACAACTGACAGGCACATGACTGCAGATGTCTTGGTATCTGGTTTCTCCTCAGGCACTTCTGCCTGAGACACCTTTAGGATGGCCCAGCCTCAGGACTATACTCACAGTTGTATGGCAGTCCTGAGCAGAAATGTCCTCCCATTCTGTAGAACCAGGGTCAGTGGGCATGCTCGTGTTCAAGGAGCATGGGTCAGAGATGTAAATCTGTGCACAAGTATGGGAAAGCAGGGTCCAGAAACCCAAGTTCCTCCTTCCATCCAGGTCCTCTAATCACATTAGCTGAAGTCAGACTCAGTCATGCTTTGCTTCTACCTCAGCCTATCTATGACTTTTATATTCCTCACTGTTTTAACAACAAATGGAAGAGGTCTCCAAGTCAGAAGATCCAAGGCCTTGTGATGAGATCTGGTAATATTGCACCCTTGTAGTCATGCCACTTGTTTGGGAGGCAGACCTTTGAGTAAGGAGGCCTAAAACAAATTTTTTCTTAATTACTCTTGGGATTAATATAATTATCTGATGGTAATATGAATATATCATCTTACTCTTCCAATATTAGATTAGAATATAAATATTAATACAGAATTTATAATTTATAACTAGTTCTGCAGTTTCAATCTAATAAAGTCCCAATATCTCTTTGGATTTATTTTGTTCACCATTTTTTAATGCTTTTTTTTTTTTTTAATTTAACTCTGAGTGGTTCAAATTCTTGTTAGTTTGCTCTGACTTGTATTCTCTCATCTGTATCCATTGCCCTTAACTTTTCTGTTCCTTTGTTTGTTTTACAAGAAGTGTGAATTGGCTTATCAATTATTTTTACTGCTGCTTTCACTTGGCTCTAGGCTAGATTGGTTTCTTAATTAGTCTGCTCTTCTTTACTTGTTATGCTAATGTTTTGGGAGTTATCTATTAAAATGTTCTTAAGCAGTTCACAGTTACTGGTCACTTGTTTTTTTTCATTCATGTTCCTCTCACATCTGATTTCATTGATTTGTTTTCAGATTGAATTTTATTCTGTTCAGCCATCAAATTTCCTCACAGTCCCTTACACCCAGGCAACCAATAATGCTTAGTTCTGCAAATAATTCCCCTTGACCTCCTCACTGTGAGGTCCAAGATGGAAACCTACATGGTAGAGGCAAAAGTCTGGATAAAGATGTCATCACCTAGGTTTTCTAGGAAATTCACTGACTTGTTTTATTGGAAACATGAGAAACATGAGAGCTCTTGTATTGGAGCCATATGAGGGGTAGCAGAGTTCGTCCAGTTCCAGCCTTATGCCAGATTTCCACCTCTCCCACTTTAGTCTTTAAGCGATAACCATTTATTTTTAACATCTCAGTTATGCAAGTTTCCTTTCAGGTCTCAATATCATAGTATCACAGAATGGTTTATGTTGGAAGGGACCTTAAAGAGCACCTCCTTCCAACCCCTTGAACCCCTCCAGGGATGGGGCATACAACTTCTCTGGGCAACCTGTTCCAGTGTCTCACCACCCTCCAAATAAAGAATTTCTTCCTAACAGATAATCCAAATCTCCCCTCTTGCAGTTTAAAGTCATTATCCCTTGTCCTGTCGCTGCATGCCCTTGTAAAAAGTCCCTCTCCAGCTTTTTTCTAGGTCTCCTTAGGTACTAAACAGATGCTATAAGGTTCCTTGGAGCCTTCTCTTCTCCAAGCTGAACACCCCCAATTCTCTCAGCCTGTCTTAATAGGAGAGGGGCTCTAGCCTTCTGATCATCTTCTGGACTCACTCCAACAGACCATGTCCTTCTTATGTTGTGGGTCCCAGAGCAGTACACAGTAATCCAGGTGGGGTCTCACCAGAGCAGAGTGTTAGAATCACTTACCTCATCCTGCTCGCCAAGCTTCTTTTGATGCAGCCCGGGATATGATTGGCTTTCTGGGCTGCCAGTGCACATTGCCAACTTGTGTTGCATTTCTCATCAACCAACTCCCCTAAGTCCTTCTCGTCAGGGTTGCTCTTGATGCATTCTTCGCCCAACCTGTATTTGAGCTTGGGATTGCCCCAACCCATGTGCAGGACCTTCCACTTGGCCTTGTTGAACTTCACAAGGTTTACACAGGTCCACTTCTCAAGCCTGTTAAGGTCCCTCTGGATGGCATCCCTCCCTTCCAGCACGCTGATCACACCACACAGCTTGATGTCATCAGCAAACTCACTGAGGATGCACTTCATCCCATTGCCCAAGTCACCGACAAAGACGTTGAACAGCACCGGTTGATACCAGTACTGACTCCTAAGGAACACTATTGATCACTAGTCTCCACTTGGACATTTAAGCCGTTGACTGCAACTCTTTGAGTAATGCCAATGAGAATGACTTCAGGCTGATAATTGACCTATTTCAACTCACCTCCACCCTCTTTTTTTTTTCAGCTGGGCTGTTGCACCTTAGCAATTCTATAATTTCTTCACTTTGTGCTCATCAGTGTCATGATTAAATCTGTTCTCAACATCTCCATTTTCTTGTTTTGTGTAAGTGCTCATTTGTTTCCTCTTCCACTCTGTCCTGTAAGTGCAACACCTCCTCTGATTGCTCTGACTGACTGGTCCATCTGCTGAAAGTCTGGTTTCACTTCTATACCAGAAGCCACTCAAACTGTGCAGCCTCCATCCACCCACAATATAAACTGTTACTCCATCCACCTTGCACCACCTATCTAATAAATCACTTTTTGTTGTATATTGTCTATTGTCTTCAAGTAGACTTGCAGCATTCCGTGATAAAGTGTAGTATTGCATGAAATTAATTGCCATCTTGTGTTGTACGAGTACTCATAGAGTACATTTGCATTAACTTCACATTTTTAGGATATATTTAAAATGGGCGTACAAATAAGCAGGGCTTAGGAAAGTGAGTAGTTACGTGATTGATCCTGCACATAGCTTTTAGCTTCACTTCCCTCTATTTAAACATCCTCTGTCAGTCTTCTCTGCCTTCAGCTGGAAATAGTAGTGCTACCACCAAAAATAGTGGTAGCAGTGATGACCTAAGAACAGGCGGAGATACAGGGCATGGAGAAAGAGGTAGATAGATCAGCTGGTGTAGTTGCAAAAGAGAGGCAAGCAGTCTCCTCACTGAACTCTTACTCCTGAAGTTCAGGGACTGCCTGCAAGCTTGTCCCTCTTTCCCATCTCCATTGGCTTGTCTTACAGAAGATATTCTTTCTTGTTACAAACTGTAGGTATCCTAAATCACACTTAGATTATGTTGTTTGCTTTAATTAATTGATGAGTTTTGTCTTCATTTCCTTATTCAGAACCTGAGTGAACAATTTTGTATGTCCAACACCTCTTCTTTGAGAGTCCTATCTTTGTGCTTTTTTGGAGCACCGTCTTTAGCACATGATTTGAAGAATGTTTGAATTCCCAGATTAAGGCTATGTCACGGGTAATTGTTAAAAATCTTCCTACATATTGTTATTCGTTTAATCCTCTCAGTCTCCCCCATGTTTTTTTCTGGTTAGAATTTCTCTTAGCAGACACTCAAAAAAAGTAAGAGGTTGAAGGGTAATGTGATGTTAACACATTTATTATATTTTAGCTATAACTTTTGTGTCTCAAACAGATGTCTGGATAGGTCTTGGAAAAAATGAAAAGCAAAATGCTGCAGTGCAAACTAATTCACTGTTTTGTCATAATATTTCCAGAATTGCAGTCAGCTATAAATTAGTTCGAAGGATTTTTTCTGTAATAGCAATTTTCATTCAAGTTGACATTCAAGTTGAAATCTCAAACTGTTACTGATATTGGGGAAGAAGCAGAAAAGGATTAGAGCAAAAAATAGAGACATTTTAATCTAAATTTGTTCTCATTTGTATTGTATTATGTAATTATGTGCTTAGGTCTTGTGGTAGTGATATGTTTAATGTAAATTGATACAATAATGAACTTTACTGAGCAGATTTTATAGTACTCTAAATTTTATCAATATCTATATATCTCTCTAAATTTGATAATTCAACATCATAAAAATATATTTATATTGAGTGTGCTCTACAATTAATCTTAGGTACTTTAAATACAATTTATCTTAAGAATATCGAGAATTTTGAGACACTCAAAAATTTCAGTTGTTTTTTAAAAAATCTTAATTCTACCACATTTTCATATTTCAGAACACACTAAATTTTCTGAGCTGAGGCACAATGAATTGCAAAGGATGGGATCATGATGTTGGATGGATCAGAAACTGGTAAGTGAAATCTTAGTATTTTGGAAAGGTTAAAAAACTGTGTCTTGTAATTATCAGATTAGCTTCCTGGTAAGTATGTTGCAGAAATTGCTTCTTTTTTCATATGAATGATTTTTTTTAAAAAATCTGGAATCTGTGAGCGTATATTTGGAGGTGTTGAACATGCCATTCTCTATAAATCATTTAAGCCCCTGAGTAATTCCATGTACTTTAACAATACTGTTTCAGCATCTGCTTAGAATTATATACATGCTTAAATACTCTCTTGGGACTTAAATGATGTGGTTTTGGATAGCCTGATCTTGTTATTACTATTGTCACTAAATATATATAAAATGAAAGTACAGAGCCTTGTCATTAATACCCGTATTACTCTACTCTTATTTATTTCAGAATAATAAAGTTTTCCTCTAAGAAAAATGATTTATTTTATTCCTTTACCAACATCACAGCACACTAGATTAGTCTTTGATTTAAATTTTTCCTGAATACTCTCTGAAAACAAAAAGCCAAACGCACGCTATCTTGATTACGTATAACCTGAAAGAAATTCAGAAGGTAGTAAAGCATGACCTTTCATTCCTGCGGCAATATTGGCTATCCTTCATCAAGCTGTGCTTTTCTAAATGGTACCCATTTAATGTCCAAAAATGCTTTTTAAGATTCCCTCCTCCCAAAAGGCATCCAAACTAAATGGCCTATAATTTCCTGAAGTGTTCCCAGAGTCTGTCTTCAATAATGACGTTATGTTGGGCATTTTCCAGCCATCAGGTCTTTTTCTCAATAGAATGACTTTGGAAAATGTCTGCAAAACACACAATAATAACACCCCTACTTTTTAAAAGAAATATTGAATATTGGTAACTATTGATTAGTGGAATGTTGTTATTAAGTGTCAATACATTATTATACCTTATTACAGATGAATTATTAGTTTCCCTTTCTCAAAACCAAATCCATTGTCTATGACTCATCTAGAAGCTACTCACTTGAGGCATTTACTATAAATGCATATTTGAATTCTCTACCTGCTTGTGTATAGTTATTTACAGTAGAGTGACATTAAAATGATGTGTTGTTTTACCAATAGGAAATTGTTTCATAAACTGAAATACAGTCTTTACAGAACAGATTTTAAAAGGAAACTAGTGGAAAGTTAGAGAGATATCCTTGCTATTTAAAATAGAATTTCATTTAAAGTGCTTCAAAAGTAAAATAAAAAATAACCAGAAAAAAAAAGGTAGATGCAGGATACATACAACACTATTGCATAAAAAGATGGGTCTTAGGAATGCTTCTAGTACACTTGTAGGCGTCATGGCTTGTATGCTCTAGCTACAAGCCAATGGCTTGCTAACACAGACCCTGAAGTGTCATATTCCCTTCTAAATATGTTAGGTTTAGTAGTAGTAGTAGTAACACTGATATTTCTCTGTACTGGATGATATGCCAGCACTGGAGTTTAAGCCTAACTGTTGTACATCCATGTAATAAAACAGTGGTTGCTGCCCCACAGAACCTACATTTGAGATGTTGGAAGAGAAAAAAATCTGGATACTGCAGAAAGAGGACACAGGATAAGAGTTAGATGTCAGTCCCTAGCAGTCGCTATGAAACTACTGGTGAGGGCTCCTCATTAAGTCAGTGTTAACTGATTGACCATATGCACACTCCTCTCCGCACCAAATGGAAGGTGAAATATGTTACGTGAAACTGCTTTCCACAAGAATAAGGCCACATGCACATACGGTCAATTACTACAGCTCAGTTAATGCTCAGTAATTTGCTAAGAGGTGGTACTGCAAGATGTCTAAGCTGTCTGTTTTGGTTAGCAATTTTTGTGAGGTTTTTGGTGGTTTGTTCAATATATCGCTCCAGCACTTCATTTGCAATACAAATTTTTCATTTTAAATAATTCATACTTAATTACAGTAGTTGTCAGTTTATGTGGTCCTTTTCATTCTTGAAATGCTTTAGAAGCATTAATTCCCACAAAGTTTTGAGAAGCAATTAAGTATTAATGTTCCATTTTTACAAACAAAACCCCAGAAAATACAGAGGTTGGGCAAACATTTCTGAATATCAACTGGAAAATTAGGCACTGACTAGATGGATACATGATCTAATTTTCAGAGGCACTGAAGAAGACATTTGCATATTCGGAATGGAAACTTTTGTTCTAGTCGTTAAATTCATAAAGAATCTTGGATATCATAATACCCAGCATTACAAGTTTTAACTACCTAGGATCAAGACATGGGAGGAGTTTATTAACCCTGAATAACGTTCACAGCAGGTGAACATGAAGCTGCCTACGCTAATAAAAAGGAAAGACTGATTTCCAGATTCCAGCTGTTTAAATAACCCTCCACAAACTTCCCTCCACATGGGCTGAAGAACTCCGCATCCTTTACTGGAATGAACTGCTAAAGTTATTTTTAGAGAAAAAGGAGATGAGAGAACTGAGGACTGCGAGTATGATCATAAAAGCTATTGCTTTGAGCACTCACAAGGCTGGAAACATTTTAGGACTGCTATCTAACAGCTCCAACAACCAGTGAAGAATGTTTGTCCCAAGAAGAGATTTCAGCCAAACAGTGAAGCTGTTGGGAGGTGTGGGTTTGAACTTGGTTTTCCTCAAAGCCTGAGGACAGAACTGAACCTAGGAGAAGTGCTCTGATCACCAGGGTATGGTACAAAAACTGGCTCAGTACATGCCTTTATTTTTAATAAAATAAATGGCTAACACTCAGTTTCACACAAAATCAATCTCCTAGATACACACTTCTCATGCTTAGAGCACAGCTACTCATTCAGGCTTCTAAAAGGCATGTGGGATGCGCCCAGGTTCTCACTATGAACAAGGGAAAGTAAGAGGTGAGTGTTCTGCTGCTGAGCATTCGTGAACATATACGGAAAGAGATGTTTAAGTAGGAAGAATATTAACTGGTAGTATCTCTGACTTATGGGACTAAGTTGCAGATTTGGAGATTTTTACAAAAGTAGCGTTGAGACTGCTACTGATACTAATATATGCCCTAAGGATATGTCTAAAATGACAGATGTTCAAAAGTTTGCTTTGAAGTTATTCTCAAACATTTTGAGAATGAGGCAATATTTCCTGTTTGAATCATATATCTCCAGGCTGTTGTGTGTAAACCAAAGCTGTTTGCTTTGTATTTCTATTTCACAAGCATAGAGGTAGGAAAATTTATCCCAAGTGGCCTGTGGGGACACTGCTTTGAATCATTTGGCAGCCTTGTCTCTTCCTCTAGGAGAGCTTACATTTATAAATAGTAAAGAAAGGAAGGAGGTATAGAAAGAGTCAGAAGCAAAGAAGAGCAAATTGCCACATTCCTAGTGAGAGTATACAAGTATCTGCCAATGTGAATTTTTGAGAAAGCATAAAAAGACACAGTGTAGTGAGTAACATCAGAGTGAGCTTCACACCTTGAAGTGTAGCAATTTCCAGTAGACAGCTGGTGATCATGTTTAAATATTCACAATTCCTAAAAATCTATGAGTCCAGGATTGAAGGTGACTGCAATACTGACCCCAGTGTAGGCATGACTGGAGTGACTTATCCAAAGCTACAAAGGGAAGTTGAGGCCAGAGCTAAAATCGGATGTTAGGATTTCTAGCTTCCTCCATCTGTAGCCCAGATCACTGCATCTTACCTCTCCAAAAAGCTAGATCAAAACATAAAAGTTTAGTGTTGCGCTCAGTGTTCAAGAAAAAGCAAATAACAATGAAAAATGAAGAATAACTGATGTGCAAGTTGTTAAGAGCCATTTATATACATACTATTAGCAAAGGACTACATGCATCGATGAATCAGCGGTTTTAATCAAATGAAAATACTTTTGAGCGCAGTTCCAGTGTGATGAATATGCTAGAGTTGTAGATCACCAGGAAGAACATTAATATTCTGTGTATAATTATGCACATTTCTTCTCAATTTGTTTTTTGAAGGGAGACAGCATATAGGATTTAAAGCAACAGTCATTCACTTCACATAAGCACAAAGAAAATGTATGAGGAAGCATGCAACTGCCTGCCCCCCACCTACCAGCTTCCAGCTTCTCTCTAGAAGACATTTTCTACTTAGTTTCTTGTCTGCTCCCATACTGCTCCCCTGAGCCTGGCTTCGTTGCCCCACTCTGTACATTCTTCTTCCATACTTTTTCAGGCACAGAGTGGCTGCTGGCCTGTGGCAGCGCAGGCAGAAGTGCAGTGCTGGCCCCTTTGCTGGCTGTGGTCTTACATTCTGTCCCTTGCATGTAGCTGTGTGGTAACCCTTAACAGTGGAGTCTTCTCTGGGTCCACTTGTAATAAGGTCTGCAGTGGGTGAATAAGTTAAATGTTCCATTTCCAGCCCTTGTAAGAGTATGTCTGTGTTCACAGTCTTTGATGGTTTCCTCTTTCTTCACCAGACAACACTGTACCTTCTTCTTGTACTACTTGTACACTTGTACAAAGTGTCCATCTTTAGTCCAGCTTGAAGCATCTCTCAACATTGTCACCTGCACACTCGCTTGCCAGAACAGGCAACGCTCTCTGCATAGATGTAGCTGTTTTCATATCTGTAGCCACTTCCATTTGGAAAGCCTATGAGCCTCCTACTGGCATGAGAAGTTCTGTTGTCCCTATCTCAGTCATTTGACACCATTCAGTTTAAACATCTGGGCTGTTTTGTTTTGCACAGCGGCACAGGACATCTGAGGGTAGAGAGTAAAGGCCAACCTCATGATTTTGTAGGACAGGGTCTTCCGTAGACCATCCAGATACCCATAATACCCTGCAGGTTGGGTGCTCTGAGGTTCCCCTCTTGTTATCAGTTGAAGACCTCAAAGTGCACCCTGAGGGACCATTAGTGGCTAGGCAGTGTAGACCGTGTGAGGACACTCCCTGGGATGCTGATGCAAGGTAACATAGATGTAATTGTTTCTGCATCTGTGGGTCAATGGTCATTAATTTGCATTCATTGACTGCTTGATACTGTCAAAGGTCTACAACATAGCAATCTCAATAATGTAAGAACAGCAGCCAGTCCTATTTCAAAGAACTAATTGGATGACTCATCCTAAACATCAATTAGCATGACCAGGTCCTTAGTGATGATTTTTTGAAGCATTATTGTTAATTTTCTTGTGGGATTTTTTTATAGCTGTCATCTGTTGCTATCAGACAGTGTTAATGCGATACACAGTGTGCTTTCTTTGTAGGAGCAAAATAAGAAAAACATTTCCGTACTGCACCCTGATAGCTACTAATTACCTTTGCTGGGGAGGACTCCATTCTGTGTTGAAGAAGTATTTAAACGCATAAAGTGGCAGAAAATCATGTTAAGTAAAATTGAAATAAACTCCACAATTTCTAATGTAAGGCCTGAGTTTTGTTTGGGGCTGTATGGGTCACCAGAGTGTAGTTGTTTGCCACAGTGCATCCTTGCATGCTGGCCTTCCAGATGAGGAGCTTTTTCAGAGAACAGCCCAACACCCTCTGACATTAGAGGTACAGCAGGGGTGGGGTGCACACCAATTCCCAGTTCAGGAGCACTCTTTCCTTGCTGTTTGCTGAAATATATAAATAGGTTAGATCCCTGCTGCAACTGTAGTGGGGGATCAAGATAGCTCAGCCACAAAGCGTTCCTACTGATGGCAGCATTTTTTTGGAAGGGAAAATCGATCCAAGCTGACAGCTGTGCTGGAATGGCTAGACTGCATCCAAGTCATTTAAGGCCAGTTCAGATATCTCACCCTGCACTGCAGCCCAGACATGGCATAGAGCAGTCCCTACACAAAGAAGGCACACTTTAACTAAACAGTTACTGTGGGATATTGTTATTGCAGAAGGACGTTAAGACAGTTTGGTTGAGAAGTTAGAAAAAGTAAGGACAAGTATAAATAAAGGAACATACTCTGAACATGGACAGGGTCGTTTTGCTCCTCCAATACAACAGGGCTGTAAAATGGCCCTGAAAACAACAGCTGAAATCACTTGAGATACCCCAAAACTTCTAAATAAGCCACCTTGAGACAAGACAAGCTGCAAGTCTTGCTGGCTCACTCTGAGAGCACAGAGGGGCTCTGACCTGCAGAGCAGCAGCCCCCACAGAGGGGCTCAGCCAGCTTTTTCAGCCAGCTCCTCAGATAGTCACAACCTGGAATGCAGGTCACAAGCATCTACAGATATTCAAATGTAGCCATCAGTGCCCAGAAGTGGCAGCATCTGAATGCTCATGGGTACTCAACATTAAGTGAATTGATAGTTTCACTTTACTTTTTGCTGGTAATGGTCTACTTTATAGAAAATACACCCGCATGTGGCACTCTTGTTAGTACTTCCAGCAGTGAGACAAAGAAAGGAGTACGTCTGGAGAGTGAGCTGCCCAGGGTCACTATAATAAATCTGTGGTTCAGGAAGGTCTGCACAGCCTCTGTCCCCAGATACCTGTAGTCTGGACAAATTAAGGAGTTGGTGTCCTTTTCTATTATTACCAACTTAATTATCAGAATTTATAAAAATGCTTTGGGATTATTTTGTTTTACTCTCTCCCTCCAGTACATTTACATCTGCTGCCTGGAGCAATGGCTATGCCAGGGCTTTGCTTTACTCTTAGACCTAGAGAGAGTTTTATGAAGAGAGATAAAAAAGTCTGGGATTCATTACCTGAGAGAGGAAATTAAAAAAAGGGGGACAGATTAGAATATGTAAGATAGTGAGAGGCAGAGAAGACTGAGGAGGAACTTCTGTTCTCTGTGTTTAAACTGCAAGATCTGGGAATACTTCTCCATCCTCTGATACAGGTATGGGATATAAGTGGAAGTATAATTCAGGTTGAGACATGCCACCTTTATCCCCCTGCTCTATGCTGGTTTCCATGGAAAACAAAGCTTTAATGTGAAGAGCAACAGTGCTGGTGGCATACTCTGGTCAAGTTCCTACATAGGCCACAAAAGAGTAGGATCCTGATGCTTTTGGGTTTTCTTTATACATATACATGGATAGAAAGAGAGAACCTACCAGCATTTGCTTATCTATTTACATTTATAATTTTGCCTCAGGTTTTGCCTCAAAAGCAAGTGTGATGGCATGGGATAATTTTATTTTAAGGCTGTGGTCATCTGTTTCTTACCATCAGCTGGTAAGTGCAGAAGAGGCGGTAGCTACTACATCATCTAATGCTTGTCTGAGCATATATGGTGTTTTTCTAGCTCTTCTGTATAGTGCCTCACCTGAAACAGGAGGAATGTAAAGCACCTCCATTCAAAACAACTTGTAGGTGAAGACACCTTCCTAGAAAAGGAGAGTTGGACCTGTTAACTTGCTCAAGCCAGAGGGATGTTCAGCCCTAGTATCCCACATGGCCCAGTGAGCACTCTACTGCTAGACCCTTGGTTGTGTGAAACAGCAATGAATTGCTTAATTCACTGTGAGGGTTTTGAGATGAAGCAGTTTCCTTCTGATCTGACAGATCAGAAATAGGTACCTAAGTATTGAAGAACAGGGTCATTCTGTACTGGCTAGTTTGGGCATCCCTCTCCCACCATCTGTTACAAAGCCCATTTTGAGATGAGTTTACCCCAAAAGGTGCTTAAAAGCTTGGCACTGCAATAGCTACTTATCTGTGGTTTTAGCTTCTAAGCCAAAATCCTCCTTTTTCATTGCCTAAATATGCTTAGCGCCTCTAAAAATCAGGTCACGTACTAACTTCTTATATATGAATATGGCATCTGCAGCCTTTACCAACAACAAGTTTCTATTTTCTTCCATCTCATTGATAAAGATATTGAATAGCACTGAACTAAAATAGATCTATGTGGAACCCCGTTATATAATGATGCCCTCTGTGCAATTACTTTTTAGCTGTATCAGCCTTTTCATGCCAGTTAAACTACGCTACACAGATTTTATGTTGTGTCACCTTTAACCAGAAGGTCAGAGTACAAGGTAAAATATCTCAGCTCAGTTATATTAAGCAACTTCCTTTAGCAACAGAATCTTTTCATTTCATCAAAAGATGTAATCAGTTCTATCACTAATTTTCCATGAAAACTCATTCACTGAAATGGATTATGCCACTGTCTTTATAAACTTACTGATTAGATCCCATTCTATTCTATATCCCAGTATTTTGTTTGGAATTAATATAAGGCTACTAGATTTTTACTTACTTTGGTAATGTTGTTTATGCACTTAAAAAAAAGAAAAAAGAAAAAAAGCCCAGAGCATGGAAAATTTGATAGCATTACAGTATTTTTAAGAGGTTATTCCATGGTAATCCCAGCTCTTTCCTTGTCTTCTAAATCTTTCACAACAGGGTTCTGCCCCTCTGTGTCTGTAGCTCCCCTCCCTCACATCACTTAACCCCCCACACCACTCCTTCCAGTGTCTGA
This sequence comes from Nycticryphes semicollaris, assembly GCA_013400055.1. Taxonomy (NCBI): domain Eukaryota; kingdom Metazoa; phylum Chordata; class Aves; order Charadriiformes; family Rostratulidae; genus Nycticryphes; species Nycticryphes semicollaris. Next base: position 899,011 of record VXBJ01001149.1, on the reverse strand, counting down.
TATCTGATACCGCTCTCCCAGACTCCAGCTCCCTTCCATCTCCTGTATGTCTAGGACTACAAAAGCTCTATGTTCTCCATGCCCTCTGTATTCTTCTTTCCATGTTCTCTACCTTTGTATTTTGTCCTGTCAGCTGGGGAAGAGCCAGCACATCTGGCACAGACTTGCTGGCTAGCTGGTTAGTACATGCATGATCACTGAATGATCAGGCTGCTGCCAAGTGCAACGGACAATGAATTCTCCTCTGGGACACAAATAGTCTTTCTCTTCTACCCAGACA
>VXBJ01001149.1:849463-898696 GCA_013400055.1 Nycticryphes semicollaris | reverse complement strand
TTTTTCAATTAAATGTGGAGGAAATTAATTCTGTTTGCTACGTCTATGCCTCTGCTAAATGTGAAGGCAACTAACCCAAAGAGAGAAAATTATTTGAGGGTGGAGAAAAATGATGGGGAAGGAAAGGAGAACTAAAGGCCAGCTGGAGGGGCAGCCACATGAACCACATTGTTTGTTAAGCCATGCACACAGATCAACCTCAGAATGCTTCTTTGGCCAATTGCTTTAAAATATGCCCTCTGGGGTGCATCAAATGCCACCCTTCAGATCTGAAAATGATTTAATGTTAGTGTTTACTGTTGACATTCCCTATCACTAGGGAAATAGGAGGTACTTTTTTATCACTGAGGTATCACTCGGTTTCTTTCCAGTTGCCAAAGAGAAGTATTTGTGTCATGCTTTGACATGAATTAATATGTTTCTACAATAATGGGTCTAATATAAACTCCATATACAAAAGAGAAATCTGTATCACGTATAATTCATAAAACAACCCTGAGATTAAGAGGGTCAGAATTAGTTCAGAGGCTTTTGCTGGAGGTCTGTAAAAAGCACAAGCTATAACTTGTACCGCCAAAGAATGCTCTCGTTAACTTGACTCATGTGAAACCCCTTCAGTTTGCCAGTATTGTGCCCTGCACTGCCCCAGACAAGGAAAGTGCACTTCACTTAATATACATATAAAAATACTAAACAACATAAATTCTTCAGCAAGAGCTTGAAGCAGTATCTGTGCTACAATCACATATCACATTAACATTTGATGTTATTACTGCTTCACAGGTGCAACAATCCTTGGTCCTTGCCCCTGTGGGAGAGCAGTGGTTGACTTCTATTTCTTTTTTTAACTGTTTACATTTTTACTTCAATCATAGTTTGTCTTATCTCTCCCTCTGCAGGAGGGCAATCATCAGTGAGATTTGCCGCGAATACATTGCGGCTGATGTATCTAATGGAACCTGCACTTATAGCCAGACCTGTCAATAACCCTAGCACCATTACAGTAGATAGCTTTTCACAAGATTGGCTTCTTCTTGCAAAGATTATTCAGTACCATATGCGCAAACAACAGCAGCCATTATTGCCCTTTATTTCCCACCTCTCCTTTCCTTAGACTAGCACATCTCTTTATTATTATTTGACAGCAATGAAGAATAGCCCAATCTTTGCCATCATTTGGTAACAACAATTCTTAGCACTTTCCGTGTCCAAAGGGCTTTGCAGTCATTATCTAATTAATCTTCACAACAGCTCTATGAGGCTGATAAGAAAGGTTTAGCCTCATTTTATAGATGGGGAAACTGAAGCTGTGAGTTTAGCCGCTTGATTTTCAAAGGTGCTGCGCATTCTTGGCTCCCATTGAAGTTAATGAGAGTGCAGAGGGAGCAACATCTCTGAAAATAAAGGAGCTTGTGCAAGCTCACAGAGGAGGTAACTATCAGCATGCTGGGAGCATTCCTTGGTCCCAGACCCATGCACAGGACGTTTGGCCAGGCCTCCCTCATATCTGGATCGATAGTGGCAAAATGGCCATTACACCTTGGATATTCCCAGCTAGCTTTTCATTTAAATGTCTCAGTGTCACAGGGCAATATTTCAGAAACTTTGCACTTGAAGTTTCACCCCAGGGGAATTTTATCTGATCTGTCCTCACTGTAGAAAAATGCCTTAACCTGTTAAAAGATGGCCCTGTGCAATGCAGGCACCAGGTTTCACATACATTGTTCAATTTACAGTTTTGTGGCTACTTTTTACAGAAATTGCACTTATTTTGAAATATTCCCTAAGCACTAAGGGCCATAGAGAGAATGCATTCACTAATGCTTCCCTAATTCATGGAGGTGGCTGCTTTACCAGTCACTATCAGATCCTTAATCAGTGGAGTTGTAAAGCTTGTAGATATTCAGTAAAAGTGCTTAATAAAAATAATTTAATTCTAAATTACAAGAGTGCACTTAACCCTAAAGATATTAAAACTGATTGTTTGACGCAGTGCACTGAGTGGTAGAAATTCAAAAATAAAAGCTTTCCGTACTTGCATCAAAGCGACTGAATCTTCTAGCCTTCATATCCTACTGTCATGATATTATGCTGTGATAAACTAATTCATTTTAGAGTTTTAAGCTGTAAATACAGAGTACTTTGACCTGACTGGTGACAACAAGAGGAACTGAGTTTTGAAGGAAAGAGCCAGCATTATGGCTGGCTTTCCTATTATATGATCTTGAAGGCCATCTGTCTCTGTCGGTGTACTTTCTGCAGTGGGTTTATAAATCAATTCTGCAGACTGGCTGGTGATGCAATATAGTGGAGTAGTGGAGTGCTGTAGTGGTTGTTAGATATTTTTGGTAATAAATTATAAAACATCTATGTCTCCCCTTTGTAAAATATACCATAAAACATTTATATTCACCCCTACAGGCAGGGATCAGTCCCCCCTAGACGCATGCATACACGCACACACACACACGTGCATGCACACACTCCCCCACCTATTGAGGTGGTCGCCTTCTTTTCATGTCCCTTCCACCAGTAAATATTCAGAAACTGGATCAGCAAAGTCCAGGCTTTGCATGGGTGGAGATGTTGGTGTTTATTTCCATCATATGAAAAGTAATAAATAAGCATATTTTGATTTCATACCAACTTTTTTTTTTCAATTGAAATTATTTTGCAGTTTGTTTGTTTTCAAAATGTAGCCTTTTAGAAAGCCATCACTAGCAGTAATTCTTTTTAAGAAATATAAAACTTATCTTTTTTTTTTAGGCAGTAGCAGAATGATTTCTTCTTATCTAAACTCAAATAATGTTAGTATTTTACTGTCAAAAAGAAAGAGAGGACAGAAAGGTGATGGATGTGTCTGGATTTTGATAAAACACAAAAACATATATTCATTTTGAGAGCAACAAATATCTTTTAAGTTCTAGCACTTTTCCCATGGGAACAAAAATCATCTTCCTTCCATATCCACTCTGCAAATAACCATCACAGAAATATTTTAGAATATTCTTCCCCTAGATTTTTAGTTACTGCCTTTCTTCCTGGACAAGATGCTGGGCTTGCATCAGTATTAGTGCTTGGCAGCAGGATGTCAGACTCTCTCAAAGCTCTGTATTTCTGTCGTTGCTGATAATGTGTATATTCAACTTCCTTCATTTTCCACCTTTATGGCCAGATGTTTCCAGAGGTATTTTCTGACAGCTTTAATAGAGCATTCATGGATTACGCAGTGCTCTATTTGCCTGATTTGGAGGATGTGGGAAGGTGTAGGTTTTATTTTATCTGAAGTTCTCCAGAATTGTGATATGAAATATATCAGTTCACTGTACTGAGAATTGCTTGTAACAAAAGAGGTTTAATTTCTTGTTATGATATTAAAAATCTCCCGCAATTATAAAATTATTTAACTAGAAACTTCTATGTGTTCTTGTTGTTTGGATTTCCTTTATTCCAAAATAGAATTTAAAATCTTGGGAACAAATTCAAGGAGTGGTATGCCTTCTGATTATTTTTTTTCTTGGAATGTTTTCTGGTGAATTTGTACAGTATATTTGATTGCTTAATTGTTTAATTTTGCCTTCCATAAAGAACATTAATTGCAATTCACTAGCCTGAATAAATATATACCTATGATAGTAAATATGCAAGTACTGCCATTCTGCTTCTGAGCCATCATGAAAACTTAAGACAGATAGAAATGGATGCACTGTAATTCTCAAACTGTTCCTGACACCTCACTACACAGCATCAGAATAAAAATGGAAGGTTTTGAAAGGTTATTGCATAGTCTCACAACCTCAGAGGGCAAGAAGACTACAGGCAGGTGCTCATTTAGGGGCTTGCTCCTCTTCCACTACTCCTGGATCCACTGGGGCAACCCCCTGTTTCTTGCTGGTTTGAAAGAGAGGAATAGTATCTCACCACCCTTTAAAGCACTCTAAAGAGAATTCCTACCACATTTAGAGGTCATTGAGCTTCAAAGAGGCCATGGTCAGGGTTCAGGAAGGCTGCCCGCCTTTGTGAATCCCTCATCATACACTTTAAGCCTCATTCTTGTCACATCATATGGTTATACTTCATGTAATGGAACTGACTTAGTCCACATAGTGTACAGCTTGACAGATAATGGCTTAAATATTATAAATTATGAGGGATGATGTAAAGAAAAATTACTAAAAACTCCACTGATAATACCCATACTAATGAAAATTACCATATAGTAATCACCCAATTCAACATAATGTTAATTTAGCTTAATTTATTAGTTTGACTGCTCATGCACATGCAGGATATATTTCCATCCCCCTGACTCCCAAGCACCAGACTGAATAAGTTAATCAAAGTTTGCACAGCCGGTTGATTCCAAGCTCAGTTTTTACCCATTTCACACAAAGCTAAATATATATGTATCTTTTCTATCTAGGATAAGCATTGTGACTGCAGAATACAATGGGACTACTTCAGACAGCAGTAGAATCATTTTAACTTAATTCGATTGCTCTGACTCTGCTCCTTCTTCCCTTTGGCAAAACCCCAGGTACAGCATGTGTAATCAGAGTTTACAGTAGATACATACAGGGAGACCAGCTAGATTAAGATAGTTACAACTACATTGCATGCATATTGATAATATTAAGAGATTAGAATTTCTGCAGAACTATATAATATATATTATATAAAAATGTATATATTGGCAGAACTATAGTAAATGAATTAAATATGCGTGTTAATAGTTTAGAGAATTGTTGTTGACTTAAAAAGCACAATCTTCTTGTTCTGCATCTTGCATAATTTTCCATATGTATGCAAAGAATTTAGTACCTTTACCTTCTAATAATAGATAAGTGGCTATATGAAGGAGAAAGCAGCAGCAGGAAAATAGCTAATTCCCTTCTTTATATTAGTAAATACTTTAGATGGTTGAAAAGGAAAAAAATCTAATTGTCACGGTAATTGTTATGATTTTTTTCTGCTTGTTTATTTTTTGCATTTATCCTAGCTTAGACATTTAAAGACTATAAACTGAATTTCACTGCAACTTACTATGAACTTCTTAGATTCTAAGAAACACATTTGCTATATTAAATATTTCTACTGATTATTTTGCTTAGAAAAATTTACTGTTTAAAAAGCAGAAGTTTGGATTATGTTTGAGAATTTAGCCCATAGCTACCAGTTTAATGAGTCCCATCAAAATTATTTATCAGAGTCCTTTTTTCAAATGATACATGTATTCTTGATACTGAACAGCAATGCTGTGTAACCCTAATTGCATAGTACAGAAATGCCTCTCTGTCTGCCTGAATTTAAAAATAATTTCTTAACAGTTGTGTTCCAGAAAAAAGAAAATCTTCAGAGTAGCCTAGTGACCAGATTCTCAGCTTGTGTGAATATTAAAATCACTGATCCAGAATAGTTATTGTTTCAATGGCATGAGAAATAATTTATTGAGTTTTCTTTTCCAGTTTTTCTTAATTCAGCTCTGTCAGATGTATAATACTAAACTATTGAATAATTCCTTTTTAAATTAAACAGTGGATTCATATCCTACCAGACTTATGAGCCATTTATATTCCACTAAGCCACACTATCCAAATGGTTATGTATACAATTTTGATGAGCTGGTAGTTTAAGTACAGAGATAATACAGTGAGCTTTTCCTGAAGTGGGTATGGGAATATTAGTATAGTTGATGTTTAAATATGTTTTTGATGTGAAATAGAAAAGCTGGAATCAGTTTGCCCTTAGAAATCATAAGAAGTTTTAGTCTAAAGTTTTTCGAAATTATGTTGATGTTATGATAAATCCACAAGCATGGTGATGCTCAAATTACATATACTGAATACTAGATATGTGAACGTAGTGCATTTGAGTTCACTGAAAACTGAATATGGGTTGTAGAGGCAGGATTATGCCCAAATTAAGTAAAAATAGAAAATTGAGTTTCACAAGAGATTCACTATTATGGCAGTTTTCTGGAGAGCCACTAGGTGGAAGTTATTTTCCTACTGAGCAACTTTATTACACTCAGAGGCCATTGCTTTCTAATATAAGGCTGTAAAGGAGTCATTTTCCTTCAATATTATCCATGCTAGAGTTTCAAGCAAACAGCACAAAAAGTTATCATTTACAAGAGTCCTGGAGTATAAAGCCAGAACACATTTTTACTGGGACAACTGCTCAGCAGGAGTCAGTCTACTAGTATTAGTGCAATTGAATTAATAAAAAAATTGCCAAAGCAGATATAGTACATAATAAAAATAGAATTGCAAAATACAGGTGAAAAAATGGTTGTAAAACTAATGACAGACGGAGAAAGAAATTAAGGGTAATACAGTATTAAATCTGAGCATAAATAAAAAATGTCTGGTAAAAATTGAAGAAGGAAAAAAACTCTTTCATCAAAAATGCTTACAGCTTTTTGAGATCACTATTTTTATTTTATAAAATTAATCTTACAACACAGGCTTTCTGATAAATTATTCTAAGTTTGACTTTCCGGTCTTTTATGAACTTGTCAGTGCAAAACCCAAATAGCAGTGAAATTTGCATTTCAGCTTGAACTCTTCAACTGTATTTGCAGAAAAGTGGAAAGGATTGTGACTTTGAATCATTTTCTGAACTTTTTCTAAGGAACAGAGACTTCCTCACCATACAGAAGATGGAGACTGGTCTCCCCTGGATTTGCCCTTTGCTTTCTACTAGCTCTAATTTCATTAGTGATGAAGGATTGTTATTTGGTCCTGTGCCAAAGAGGATATGAATAGCAGAAGGCCATGATCGCAGTTCCCATTGCAACTATTGCCTTCTGCTCCCAGTGTAGCCTTTACTAAAGAAGAAGGTGAGAGGCGCAGCACTAATAACTGGAACAACGTGAGTCTCATGCCAAAAAGAAAATTGGGACAATTCGGAAATATGTTTTGCCGAGGCATGTGATGAAGAGTACAAAGAACCAGAGCAGAGCATATTGGCCACTTTATGTGGTCTCCGAAAGAGAAGGAAAACAACTGATTGTTAAGCATGCAAATATAGAATTCATACTTTGGGAGTGGTGCGCGCTGCTGGGAATACCATGTGATTAGTGCCGAAGGGCTGCCTAAGATATCTGAAGATCATGACTCTTCATGGCAAAATTTTGTTGTTGTATTCTTTGGGGTTTTTTTCACTTGAGTATGCTCACAGCAAAGAATTAATTACCAGGAACACTTAGTGAATGAGAAAAAAAGCAACTTTTCCTTTTTAGACCTTTTATTTATGAGAAAAAGTAGCAACATCATCATGTTGCTTTATGTAATACTTGACCACTAGATTAAAAAAACAGGAAACTAATAAAACTTGTTAATAAAAATAAAAAACCTAAATACCTATAGGAAATTATTATGACCTTATAATGATTTTTAGCAGGGTGAAAAATGAAAGTTCAGCAAATCACACTAAGGTCTACCACCATTTTCTCATATAAGGATTTATTCTCTATGAACCACAATGGTAAAAAATTTGTAACAGTAATATGTTTAGACAATGTAATTGTGCAAGTCACAGAACCAGGGGGCCTGAAATCCTTTCAATGAATGCTACCAGTGGTTAAATACATGCTAATAACCAATATGGATATAATTCCTCATCCTCTACTACTTCATAGAGCAGAAGAGAGAAAAATCTATCGAAAAAGCCAAGATGGGGACAAGCAGTTTAGAAAGTGATTTTTGAAGGGTTTTCTCCCTTCCTACCTGAACCTCTTCTCTCCAAATAGATTCTTCCATGAATCATTTGGAATAAGAAGAGAAACAGATATGGGAAGACAAAAGTCAGAGAGAAGCTAAATGGATACTCACTCCAGACTACAATCAGTTCTCAAGAAAAGACAGTTAATGGTACTTGAGACAATGGGCCTGATCTCCTGCTCTCCCATAGCCATGCTGAAATGCTCCACTGTAACGGTTTCACAGCAGCCTGATTTCTGCCTCAGCCCATCCTTCATCTTTTGGGGAGACATAGTCTGTAGGCCTCACCATGGGAGACAATGTTTTGTCCAGAGCAGAGTAAATGGAAATTAAATAATTCATAGAGAAAGCTGAAGGCATTTTAGGCAGTTAAATTTGCTATGGTAAGATTTTTTTCATTGATGTTTTCATATAGCAATTTTGACAAACTGTGTCAGTTTGCCTGGCTCTTGTGCTGGAGAAGGAACTCTTCTGCAGTATCTCTAACCAACGAAACAGGGTTTGCCTGGTGAGGAGACCCAGGAGTCCTGACTCCAGCAGAAATGTCCGGGATCTAGGATTCCAACTCTGTGACAATAGTCCTCTATGCTGTGAAAGATCGAGTTGAAGATGGGGCCTTAGGACTTCTGTACCCTCTGCCTCATAGTGAAAGTGCCGTGTGATTTTTGGGGCATTTCTAAGCTGTACGGATCTGAATGTTCCCTTCAGGAAACCTGGGGCAGAGCTGGTTGAGGCTGAGACACATGTTTGTTCCAATGGTTGCCACTTCAGCTGAGGACAGGAAACCCCAGGGATTTCCAGGGTGTTGCAAAGTGGGTATGACATGGCAACATGAAGAATGAAGTAGGATGGCTAAAGGGAGAGGAACTGGAGAAAGGAAGAAGCTGGGAGCAGGGAAGAAACTGGAGATGGGAGGACAAAGGTAGTGGTGGTTGTCAAGCAGTGACGGTGAGACAGTGAGGTCCATAAAAGAGGAAGAGTAATAGGTACAGAAGCTGTCTGTGTGAGATGGGAGCCCAAGGGACTAGAACTTCAGATGACCTTCTCATCCACCTTTCAATCATCTCTAAAAGGTTCTGTGGTCCCAAATATTTCAGTCCCACTGAAGAACCTATTCCATGTGGGGTCATGCAATGATACATGATGAAAAGTTTGTTTTTCCAAAGTCTAAGATTTAAAAATATAATTTTAAAAAGCAAATTTTTAAAAAATCTACTTATAGTTGTATAAAGGTCATATAGTCAAACACTCAAAGTAAGAATTACCAGAATTAAGACTGCCTTTATTATTAAGAGCATAATAATAGACTCTTTAATTCCATGATTTTGTAAGCTTTCTCCGCATGAGAAACCTTAAGCTCATTTGACTGTGCTAATAACATCGGGCTAGTGTGAGGATGTATCTATGTTATGTGCTTCAGCATATTACCACCTCAGTAAACCTACCTCATTAATTGCTGAAACCTGCGAAAGCATGTCCTTGGTGAGAAAGGAAATTGCAGAAAGGGACACAGAATGCCCTGACAACTAAGGCAATGAAACACTGTCCTGACAAACTGCTTCTTATCCCAAATTCTGCTACAGAGTTCCTGTGTGATGCTGAGAAGTCACAAGCTTCCATTTTCACAACAGGCCGCTATTCTTATTTTTGTCACTTTTCAAATATCATGTTTGTGTTTCACTGTTGTGAAGCTCTGACCTATGCATCCTAGAGCCCTTGCAAGCCCTATGGTGACAATTAAGTGCCTTGAGAAGTTAAGACACAATAAAATTAGGTCTGTAGTCCTTCAAACCAGCCACCCACATTTATTTTTCACTGTCAGTTTGGGCTTTAATATCAACACCTATGTCTGCATCATGGAATTTTGAAGTGTTTTTATACTGGAGAACACTTTGCAGAGAGGGAGGAGGAAGTGGTGTGCATCAATCCCTTTTCTTAGCCTTGCTTTATTCAAAATAAAACCATAAATCTGATCCAAAAGAGAACTTCGTTAAGCACAGTCATTGACATGTTCCCTTACCTGGACAATCATGCTGTACTCGTGGGATGCATTTTCCATGCCATTTGTTTGCCCATCTGGAACATGGGATAACGTCAGCCCTCTGGGGAAGGTGGAGCCCAGGTCCTAGTGTTCCTGAAGAAATCTGAACTAGGTTTAAAAGCGTGCTCCTCCCACTATCATGATGCTGGACTGACTCTGCAGGATTTGGCTTCTGTGGCTACAGTAGTGTTAGTTCATGGGTTCTGGCTTCCCTGTGTCACTGCACTGCACCAGCACAACCAGACTCTTTTCAAATCTGAGCTGCTGAGTCCGCATAAAGCTGTTATGCGTTGTGGGGATGTGCTAGGGCAGGCCAGTATTGGCTACCTCGGGGATCTTTTCACTGAGATCCACTGCAGCATAAGAAATGCCTCTGGGCACTTCCAGGAAATGTCACAAGCTCATTTCTGCACAAAGTTAAAATTGTGACAGCTCCTGGAGGGGAGCAAACCCTGGAAGTGACTAATTTCCACAAGCACTTTCTGCTGTAATTGTGGCATTCCCAGGTGCAAACATAGGCACTTCTATATGGCCGGAACTGTCCAGTTCTGACAGATCTGAGCAAATTCACCCCACATCCCAGCTTGTTTCCACAGAAAACCAAGAGACATTGCCAGAGCACAGGAGACCACAGTTCTCTACAAAATGCAGTTGTGGTGACCATTTCCTTTCTGTTTTCAGCAAGAAGAGGAGGAGATGCTGCCACCTTTCTTACAATAGCTATGCTCCTTCAGTCAGTGAAAGCCAGAGTAAACGTAAACAGAATCCCCACAGGGCATTTTATAGAGTGAGATGTTCAGGATTTCTCATGTCTCGATAGATAAATAGATATCATATATCTGGGATTGTCTCTGTACCTTACATGGAAACTAGGTTGTATTAAAATGTAAACTATGAGGTGCCAGAAATTAAAATACTCATTCTAGTCCAGTGCTTAACCATTAGTCATGCCCTTTCCTAAGACTTGTTTTTTTGCACACAGGTTCAGGTTCAAAACAAACAAAAGGAGAGGAGCTGACATCTGGAATGTCCTGCTAAAATTTATGTAGGTACAAGAGGAGATGGGACAATTTTATGGAAGACAAATCTATTGGAATTTAATAAACATAGAGAAAAGAAATCACATCTAACTCAGGAATTCTTGAAGTTGACAATGATTGGAGAAAGCAGAGACTGGAGTTACAGGGTTGTGGTTGCAATGACGACTTAAAGGTAGCAACCAACCTAAGGCAAGCTGTGTGATGGGACAGGATAACTTTGATTAGATCAGGCTAATGCCTTTAAAAATAAACAACTTGTCTTCGGGTACACCATTCCTTCTGTAGATATGAAACGGAAGCAGACCCTGTATGATGAAGGCAATTTTGTAATGCACAGAAGATACTGAATGAGGTTTGCATAGACAAGCACAGTGAGGTTTTCCTTAGATTTGGCATTCTTTTGAGGCAGCTTTGTCCTATAATATTGATAGGAATGCTATGGAATTCTTTCTTAATACCTGGAGTAAAACCCAGTACTTCATCTCCTCACCAATGAAACTGCATCACGTTTTTTCTGCATTACCCACACTGCAACCTTACAATTCTTTTAATTTGCATTCCATACCCCCAAAAGCACTACACACTCTGGACTCACTCCTGTTGATCCTCTTCATAGAAATAAAAGTGACAGCTTCTGTGAAAGGGGAAGTATTGCAGCGAACAACATATGAGCATTGAGCAGGACAATGCAATGAGTAAGCAGCTGAACCTTGAAGGGAATCTCCATTGAAGTAAAGCACAATAGGAGAGGCTAATTCAATTAGCAACCGATGCTTGTTGCTTGAACAAACTTCACTGAAATGGGAATAAAAAAGCAGGAAATATACATCCAATGAGCATGCTGGCAAAAATAGACAGACACATGTTAATATCTTGAGTTTGTTCCATTTGCCTTAGATCTGAGCCGCCTTCTCATCTTACTGGTGGTTTGGATTTTTTTTCTGGCTCCCTCTCATCTTCTGTATTTTCTTCCACAGATGGAAATGATCTAACATGGTTGAGCCTCTGAAATTATTTTCACACCATCCTGCTATCCTGGGTATTTTGAATACTCTCCTATACAATCTGTCCCCCAGAACTGCTGTCCTCAAAGCTTTAAGTTACATACAGACTTATCCATGCTATTTCATTCCTATCACTCTTTCATTTCATTCCAAAGAAAGATGCAAACCTTCACTAAGCAGAGGTGTGCCAGGCCACTAGTTGGAACGTGCTATTAACCAGACTAGGGATAAGCAGAACTTAAATATCACACAAATACATCTAGTTCTCCAGGAGCCCTCCTACCCAGCCCAAAGCAGCCTGAGCACTGACAGCACGGATCTAAATGTATTACAACAGCAAGCCCATTTTTTCCTATCAAAACCTTATTATAAGGCAGTCAGGCAATCCTTATGGTCACTTTGGATAATAGTGAGAAGGAAATGAGTCAAACGTCACATCACTAGGTGTGATCATTTTCACTATTATTAGTATAAAAATCCTGTCAGGGTAAGCCAGAATACTTTAAATCTATTTAATGAAATTTGATCTAATGTTTGAAAAGGTTAGTAAGGCAACAAGCAGGCAAAAAATAACAAACAAAATTTATCCGTATTTCTATGTAAATACATTATTTTATCCTTTTAAGAACATCCCTTGCTGTAGCACAAAACCAGTTTCTTTTAGCTTAGCAATAAAAACAATTTTACTTAGCTCATGTCAAAGTTTATCGCGTGACTTTAAAGCATCTGTTAACTTTAACAGCCTAAATGAAATCATCACTGAATATGGCCTCAAAAGGCAAATTTTTTTTTAATGTTTAAACCATTCTTGTCTATACCCCCTTGTCATTAACTGGTAAATCAGTAATTTATTTCCTATTAGAATTTATATAGTTTGCAGCAATTAAGAAGAAAAGCATAATTGCTGACAAACCCAGGGCACTATTTAAATCACTTCCTTGTTGACAACATATTTCTCCTTCCTAAAACTGAATGTCACTGAAATCTGATTTGTACAGAACCCTTGTGGACTCATCATTCAAATGTACTGCACCTGTCACCTGTGTGCTAGCATTCTGCTAAGGATCAATTTACATAACCTCATTTAATGGTTCATAAATCATACCCATTAAGCCCAGCTAACAGGAACCAAGGGTTCTAATTTATGCTGCCTTTCATAGCAGAAAATTGGGAGGCTGGAGCCTGTGGATAAAGAACCCAGGTCTTGCCTTTGATTGTTGATTGTGATGGTAAATGTATGGATGATGAGAACAGATTTTCACTTTATTGATTTCCTGCCAAAGCACAGCATGCTTTATTGTGAAAGGGGGCCTTTTGGCAGCAGTGCTAAAAGTGGCAGTTGTTTAGGAGCCCTTTGCCAAGATGACATCTAAGACAATACCGAGTGGTAAATACTAAAATAATATCAAGCTGAAATGTTAATTTTTAAAAAGAAACCTCCCCAAAGGTTCATAAAATCAATGATTTTTTTTTCTACCACAGAGCACCTCACTAATAAACATGAAGCCAGGTGATTACTGTGGAATTTTAATTTTTTTTTTAAATCTATTTTTCTTAAATTCTTTATTCTATTATAAATTATTCATGGTATTTCAGTCAAAGTAATGCAGATGTTTGAAACCCGCTGCAGAGTGACAGTTTAGTCAGAGTTGTGTGCTGGGCCTGTCTTGAGCTTTGTACTCTGATCCTCCCTTTGATTAAATACCTGGAAATAGATTTTTCTGTCATTAGATTTTCCATTTTTAAGTTCTATTATTTAGTAGGTGGCTGCGTGCCGTAGGGAGTGTATTGCCAAATGGAATATGCATATGCATAGGCATACAGCAGTCTTCCCACATGAGTTTAGGCAGGGTCTCAAAATACCAAAAATAGTCTTGGTATTACTTTCTAGAATGAAACAAACTGTGTTGGTTTGTTCCCTTTGCCTTGCTCAAAATTGCACCCCTTCATTTCAACTCACTCTATAATTTTCTGCATAAAAGTAAGAAATCCTACTTTTATCTTCACTTAGGATAGACTGATTCTCAACAACTGGGGATTTAATCACTAGTCCTGCAGATGGACAAATAACTTTGCAGGACTGAGACAACAGTTTGGGTCTTCTGCCACCCCTGATATAAATTTGATAAAACCAAACAACTTGCTAGTGTTTTCCTTCTTTTCTAGCTACACTTTAAGAATTAAGAGCTTTATCTTAGAAGATGCTGGCCATGCTCTGGAGAAATACTGAAGTTACTGAATAGTCTAGATGTCAAAAAACTTGCTTAGAGAAAGCCCACAACCCAGTGGTTGGGGCATTAGCTGAGCTGGAAGACTTCCTGCTGAAGTCCACCATAGATTTCCCTTGTGACTTTGGGAAATCCATATCTCAGTTCACAAAATGCACTTGTTTTTTTCAGTAAATTCCTAGTATAAAATACATAAATAGCCAACAGAGGAGATATTAAACCCCTACTACTTGCCTCCTTCCCGATTCATGGTGCCCTGTCAACTAAGCTGAAAAATTGCATCCTGTCTTTTTATGTGCTGCTTTCATCTGGTGGCTGTCTCATTGGAACTCTGCAGGATGAAGAGAGATCTCCCAGGCCAGAACAAGCTCCTCGTCTCACTCTTCTCCTGCAGGTAACTAACCAGGCAGCAGGAATGTCAAAAAGAAAACGTGTCTATATGTCAGCAATTCCAGTTTGCAGCTCTATGCATTAACTTCAGGGCTGTTGAAGTTTGCACTAAAACTGGAATGTGAAGTGCAGTGGCTGGGGAATGAGCACACATTTGATCCAAACCTCTCTTTTCCAGCAATGCTGGCAGCAACCTCTGGCAAAGGAGAAGGGAGAACAGATGGGACAAGCAATGTCTTAAACTACCATAGTTGCTTGCTGTTTTGTACAAAAGTGGATCCCTCAGCCTCTCTCTCACTTTCCATTTGCACAATGGGCACATAGTTCTGTAAGAACTAGATGCATTAAAAAGGAGAGGAGCAATTAAGTCCACATTAGTATCTTAGATTTCTTCTCTCAGTAGTAGCATGTATTTAAGTGTTTTGCAGTATTGAAGCCTGAATGTTAATTGTTTTGTAGATTGGAGTCCTGCATTGGTTTCTTTGTCTCATGAACTCTAATATAATTTTTTAGAGATGGAAACTGTTGAGTCTCCTCCAGTTATTCTAATGCACCTGAGTCCTGGGCTCAAAAATCCCTACTGTTCAAGTCCTTGGCCTTCGTTTAAACAGAAACTAACAATCCTACTGAAAAGAGGGAAGGCTTTGTAATCTCAGCCTACATGCTAGTAGGTTCATGTCACTGTACTCATTTTCATTTGTGACATAAATAATATTTCAGATCAAGATTCCAGAGGTGAAGGGTTTTAAACTCAAGCTTTGCTCAACTGAAAAAAAAACACTTGGCTACTGGAATTCTGCTATTCAATTTCAAGGTCCTGTTAATCAAAACAAAATAAGCACAAAACCTCAGCCCACAAAATAGCATTGTGGTTGCTATTTATATGAGCATTATTTATTTTTCTGATAGAGGAGTGAGCTGAAGTTTAGTGAAAGACACGTATCTGCAGGTGCTGGAGGATGTCACTGGCAAATCTTGCTGATCTGTTTTAAGGTGTAACCACACACAGATGTTCCCGTGCCTTCCTGACAAAGGTTACTGCTGATGTGTCTACCTCTTAAATTCACTGTCTGAAATGCTATCTTTGTCCTTCCCAGTGGAGGCGATAAGCACAAACACAGCAATGGAAATAAAACCTCAGGGGGTTAGATTGCCACAGACATGGTGTTTGGAACCCACAGTTACTGTGATCACTTTATTTATTTAAATGAAATCACAGTTGTTTTAATAAGGACTACAGCAGACCAAGACCAATTCTAATCTCTGCAGAATGTTTTTTCCCAGGTGCTACTGCTTCAAATCTTATGCACACAGTTAGCTTAACGCATTGCAGGTAAGCCCACTGACCTAATTAGACCAGATCCACAACTTACCTAAACTCCATCCAGATCAACAAGGCTTCCATGAGCTGTAATAAATTATGTTCTCCATAAGTTGGAGCTAAGCCTCTGAGAGAGATTGTGGCTGCAGTTTAAGTCAATCATGTTTCTGGTTTTGGCTTCAAGTCAAGCAAGACTTCACCCTACAGCATTCCCATGTAATGTCAGTAGCATTGATGGATACACACCGTGGTGCAGAAGACTACCGAAGGGCACAGCAAGTATGTGGTCTGAACAGCCATGGACCTGCCCCTGTACGTATAGACCTATTTCAGTCAGATCATATCAGCGCTATTCAGCCTGTAAGAGGAGAAAGTGAGTTTGCTGGAGCCATTGAACTGTGTCTTTCTGAGTTACCATATCTCTTACTTCTTTCCTTGTCCCAAATGCAGACAACTCTCTGGCATACTGAAAATGGGTTAAATAACTTCTCTCAAGTTTAGTCCTTTTTAAATATCAGAATGAAAATAAGCCTAAAATATGCCAATATTCATTCCACTGTACTGCTTAACAGGGAAAGAAATGGACTTTTTGAGGTCATGGAAGCCCAAATAATACTTTTTGTTAGCTTTTTTTCTAAAAGTTAAAAAGGTTTGTGCAATTGCTCTGTGTATCCTCATGCTACTCCCCTCTCCCCCTAGTAAGTCCTCAATATGTAGTCTAATTTCAATGAAATTATACAGAAAGGTTGGAATTCTTAAAAAGAGAGCTTTCAGATTCACGCTGAGTAGGAGGTCCATGCAAGTAGACAGCTGGGCAGGGGTGTAACATTAAAGTGTTCTCATTGCAAGTAAGACTGTGGGACAACATCAGCCATCAAGCCATAAGACATCAGGGATTACACAGGAGATACACCATAGAACCAAGTTTCCTAACTGATATCCACAAAATTACTGCTTTCTCTGAGGCTTTTAAATTCAAAACTAATTAGATATCTACAAACTAACAAATCTTTTTTTTTTTTAAAAAAAAAAGAAATCCAAGAAGCTTTTGCCTAGTATCTTACCTCTCCATTTGGAAGCTTTCCTGGCCTCCCAATTACAGTATCTAAATGAATAAATATCTGAATGCAGCTATTTATACAATTACTGAAACAATGCTGATGGAGTTGGCATGCAAACTCCATTCCAATACAAGTAGGTTACTCCTTTTGAAGAAGTTAGAAAGATGTGTGTTAGATTAATTTCATCAGGGGATAAGTCCCTTTAGAAATACAACTTTCAACAAATCTGAGGAATCTGGGAGGAAGAAAGGTATATTCATGTTCATAATAAATACAGGCTGGGTGCAGTAAGTTCTCATGTTAGCTACATTTAAAATAGCTTCACTTACTAAACATATGTATGTATCTGTAAATCTAAATCCTATGGAATGTAATTAGATATCTTTACTGATCCATCTGTTCAATTGCTACTGCAATTGATGGGTCTTACACACAATAAATTGTGAAAAGTAATTAAATGCCTATCCCTGTGAGATAATGACTACCTGTAGTTCTCGTTGACTTCAGTATCTTTTAGAAATAGTCTCTAAGGACAGTTCTAAGAATTTTATTGAAAGTCTATGATGGGCCCCTGCTCTCTTTTTATCTAAACAGAAGAAAAAGAAAGAAATAGATAAGAAGGGAGATTTGTCTCAGTAATACCAGTAGCTTTGTTGCGCACAAGGTATCTTTGAAACACTTTAGATGTGATCTACAAGATCAATATTGATCACAGAGCACACTAATGATGGAGCTTCCTCTATAGATGCTTGTGTCTTAGCAAATCAAATTCTTAACATTCTTTGTGTAATTTTCTTTAATTAGATTTGGTTTGTATAGCTTGGGGGCAGGGACCAGATTTTTGGTTGTTGTTTTTTTTCACAATTTAGAGGATTTTAATTCAGCTAATTCAGTTGCCAAAGTGTAGAAAAAGCTCAGACTGTCATGGGCCCTATCCATTCATGGTGGAACTGCAGGAGACAACAGAATTACACCAGCGATGAATTTTGCTCATTGTGTTTCTTCCACTTAAATTTAATCAACCCTTTGTGAACCT
Organism: Nycticryphes semicollaris; assembly: GCA_013400055.1. Taxonomy (NCBI): domain Eukaryota; kingdom Metazoa; phylum Chordata; class Aves; order Charadriiformes; family Rostratulidae; genus Nycticryphes; species Nycticryphes semicollaris. Next base: position 880,851 of record VXBJ01001149.1, on the reverse strand, counting down.
CTTTCATTTCAACAGCATTATATGAAACAACTCAATGTGATACAATTCTTTTGTTGAAATTGCATTGATTCCTCTGGAGATGCAGGTATCAACACAAGTCTATGAGATCTCGTCTCTTTTAAGGTTCTGAGAATAATTGCATTTTTATTTAATGTTTTTAGGCTTTTAGTTAATAAAATACCTAAATGAATTTGTATGTTAAACCTGGAGCTAAATGGCATGAGTTCAGTGTTATATTATTGCTCTCTGTTTGCACCAGTATCACTGAGAACTGAATCAAATCTTTTCTTTTCCAACTATGAATGGTTGTACTTCTGAAATAAAATGTATTTATCTAGATTCCAGATAATTATTATTTAAATTTCTGACAATTCATTTTATATGTTTGATGAATTATGGATATTTACTTATTTGGATATAATTTTAAAGTAAATTGGGTACACTAAAAAAATAATACATTTCCATTTGGGGACAAAAACATTATGTTCTTACAGACATTAAAAAATTCATATTGAAAGTTTGGTTGGAAATCGAAGCTTAGAAGTAACATATAAAAGGTATTGCTATAATTATAATCCCATTCTATTGGAAAGAACCCCTTTTGTTGTCACTGCCAGCTTCTGAGCCAGAAAAAATTGTTCTGCAGCTCAACTGACTGATGATGTCAACGCACTGTGCAAACATTAGTGCTGGAATTAACAATTAGAGCAATTTGCTTGAGAGAAATCCAAGGTTACTTCCCATCCTTCCCCTTTTCTTTCAGGCAAAGGCATGCCAACACCCAAATCATCAGCCTGTCTGTATCATTTTTGTGTTACTGCAACTATCTGTTTAAAAGCTGCCCTCCACACCAGGTCAGTGGTTAAATATGTCTTTAAAATGGAGACACTCGTCAGGTTACTTCTACTTGTTCTGAGTTCCTTTTTTTTTTTCTTCCTCACCTCATTTTCATGCTTGAGTGATTATCAAAACATTTATGTTAGAGAAGACGTAGTTTCCTCTAGACCAAATCCCTAAGGATACATCATCTAACTCGAGGTAAAGCTTGTAGTTGCAGTTCCTAAGCTAAGAGAACTGTTCTCTCTGCCCAACCAACTGGATTCAATAGGTGAGCCAGGGAAGTGCCTCTTCTTCACATTCTGCTCCTTGAGAGCTTAGGAAGGTGCTCATTGGCTGGTTGATCCCTGAAAACATTTTCCTTGGTATCTGACTCTCTCCTGAATATGGAAAGTCTTCATGTCCTCTTAGGGCTGAAAGTTTAGCAAAGAGTAGGTTGAACCCTGGAACGAGCTTTCCAAGAACATGGAAAGTTCTAAGCTTTCAGTTGCTACTTGTAAAGGAAGGGTCTAAATATTGCAAAACACACATATATATATTCATAATTTTCAGTGTATGAATAGCCCCATTGATTTCAGTAGAACTATTCAAATTCAAAAGGAAAGTATTCATAATCATTTGCACATTCGCTGACCTAAAAGTGACTCACATGCCTTTTTCCCAGTAGCTTGAGCTTCCCCTTAAACCGGACTATGACTGGACTGTTAGACTCACAACAAGTCATCTTGTGAATATTAAGGCAGGATCTGAAACTGTGAAAGATTACAGAAACTGCTCACTTTCATCCATTTTTTTTCTTATTAAATGAATTTGAATTTATATGTTTTTAAATTGCTTGAGGGTTGGTTTTGTGTGCGTGTCTGTGCGTAAAATTGGCTAGTGCTAACAATCTTTGTAAAATATTCATATGCAATGTTCACTAGATTTTCTTCTTCCCAGATACAGATTAAAAAAAAAAATTGTGTTCCTAAAACAAATCTTCAACCACAGAATGATAGCAAACCCATTCTTGCAGTGAGCAACAGTGTACTTTCCAGCAACCGCCAAACACTATGAAAATGGTTTCATTTACTTCCAGAATTTGCCAAAAACAGATGATGACTGAAACTGGTAATGACTATTTTCTATTCTCTATCCCTAAGTAATTGACCATTAATTATAATATCAATAGGCTGTGGATAAGTAAAGCAGACACATGTTAGGGCTACATTTCATTTGTAACTGTTTTGTATATATCATAAATCTCTAATATTGGGCTATTGTCACACATGATGAATTATTGTAAGCATGTCAGCACATAGTGGAAGTCAAGTACATTCAAATACTACTCAGTCAGAATTGAATTTGGCATGATAGTCTCATAAAAGGGGACTCAATTGAGAGTTTCCACTTGCCTGCTCTAAACTTGTCACTTGTAGGTGCTAAAGAGCTTGTTGTGTTGGTTTAATTAGTCAACAAATCGGTCCTTACTTGATTGCGTGGTCGTATCACATATGTTAACACTTCACTGTTTGATGGAGATATTAACAAGTGACAAGAGTCTCTTGGTCTATGGACTTTAAAGAAGAGAAGCTCTTCTATATTATTTCATTTGGTCCTGCCAATATTTATTAGATCATGCAGGCTGCAGGCTGCCAGCAAGAGAAAGACAACACAAACATTTTTCAGGGTTATGCTCATCTGTATCCCAAAGAAGGGTCACTAAACAATCGATGGTAGAAGAATATAAGTAAGATGAGTGTTTTCTACCACAGCTTAGAAATTCATTATTTGATACAGTTTGCTGCAGACCTCCTTGGAGCTTTTTTCACTTAAAGATAATTTATGACAAGAACAGAGAGGTTCTTGAAAATGCTATAGCAACTGGAGCTGAATGATGCCACTCTGGCACTAGATGCATAGTCACCAGAGGCCAGTAAAAAGGAAGTTTGCATTTGTATGAAGAACTGTATTAGTTAAGCATTCATCAGTGTTGTATAAAATATTCATATTACTTGTTGGTGGAAGATTAAACAAAAAAACTTCAATAATTAAAATGGCTTATTCCCAGGAGTGGGGGGTAGGGAAAAAGTTGGTCCTCTGCAAGTTTGCAAAAGGGCTTGTCTATTCACTTTTTGTGTAGCGGCAAACAAAAGAGGAGTGCATACTTTATAGGCTCCACTTGTTTGACCACCATTCTGTTATAGCTTTTATCTCTGCTTTACCAGTAATCAGGTCTCTGAGGCATGTGCTGTAGTAAAAGGAAATATATCACATACAGAAAATCTCCCTAATAATTTATGGCAAGCCTCTTGTTAGAAAAAGCCACTTAAAACACTTTAATAGGTGCCATAAATGCTATCAGTCATAAATATTGACTGACCAGTCTTAGCAATATGTGAAGAATTACAAAAAGAGAGGATCTCTTTAAGTTTGCTATTATAACAGTGTTATAGCTGATTTTATCTCTTTCTGGTGGAAAGCTAGTGGACAATTTGAATAAGAATTTGCTTCCCTCAAGAGGAAAACAAATAATGATTCATATACATAAAAGTTCATTGCTTCCGTCTTCATCAAAATGTTACAGCCTTCCTACTTGTTAATTTTAACTACAATGGTCAAGCTGAACTTTCCTTCCTTTTAATGCTTAGAGCAATCCTCAAATGTCAGGGTATGCCACAAGACAGCTGTCTTTAAATCACCTTGAATTTTTCACAATCATTTTAGTTTTTTTCATGTAATATTACTGGTTCAGAAGAATTCACAAACCACATTAAAACCTCTGTAATAAACTTGCTTATTAATAACCAATGATAGAACAACATTTTTTAAAGCAGTGGCAGAGAAGTTGTTTGCCTGAATTTCTCTATGCACCATTTTGCAAAAATGTTGGGAGCATTCAAAAGCTTGAACATATATATAGCTAATCAATGTTGTTAAAAAATGAATAATTTGTTAATAGCAAACACACATAGATTTTGAAAATGCAAATGCACAATCTTAGAAAGTTGTAACCTTTTCAGCTGCATTGAGATCCTACACTAGTAGAGAGCATTTATTCATACACCTATGTCTAGATACACACATTTTTGTGAAAGCAGTAAAATTAGGTATTAATAAATATATAAAATCTCAAATGTAATGTCTGTTCTAAACTGTTTTTTATTTATGTGAGTAGACTTTTTCCAAGTATTTTTATCTATCTGTGGTTCTTAGATGTAATCTGTATTAGTTTGAATTGTTTTAATTAGTTTGAAAGTACTGTTCATTTCTTATTCAAGTATCTGGAGTTAATTGCCATATATAGTTATAATTTTTATTGTGATAATAATGAAGATGCCAAGTAGGGATTTAGGAGCCAGATATTCTGGAAGCATCACAAACACAGAACAAAATATGATCTTGCTTTTGTCTCAGCAATAATTTCCTTTTTTTCTATATTGTATTTTTTTTTTATGGTGTACAGTCGTATTGTGTATGCTTGAAATATAAATTTCCAGAGCTTCCAAATTATTCCTGCCCTGGGCCAGAGACCACACCTTTGAAAGATGTTCAAATAAGAATCTTGTTCCAAATGCTCAAAGTCTCTTAGAAACGTTGTGGTTGTGCCTTCAAATTGTTGGGGAGGCTTCTGTGGATTACTAAATACCCTTAATTTCTATCAATTGCATTAAACAGGGGAAAAAGAAAAATAAATAAACCTGGAGACTTCAAAACACATTTGAAGCCTTTTTAAGTGAGAGCTTACAATGTTCTAAATTGATGACTATTCTGAATTTGTTACGAACTAATTTACCTTGATGTTTCTGGAAGTATCCCTCTCCTTGTGTACTAGTTCAAAATTTTCTTCATTGCTTGTTAATTCAAAATATATATTTTTAATTTTGAAAGAACATTTGCCTGTTCTCCCAGCCCCCCTTGGGTCCCTTCAGGTAGCAGCCCTGCCCTCAAGTGCATCCACTGGTCCCACCAGTTTGGTCACACCCAATGACAGTGAAATCTTCAAATTCATTGATTGTCCTGGTGTGGGGTAAAGCAAAGCAAACTTTGTGTTCAGTGAGAGAGGCTCTTGCTCTCACTTGCTGTGGTGGCAACCAGGGTCAGCTGACTTTGTTGTTTACCCCGTGGAAGGTTTACACCTGTGGGAAGGTGTGGACAGGTCAGGTGACCCCAACTGACCAATAGGGTATCTGCCATGCTCACCTAAAAGCTGAGGGATCAAAAGGGTCAGGTTGGCTCATCTTTAATGGATATTCTTGAATGGCTGCTTCTTTGATTGCTTCAGTTGTTGCTCTTTCTTTGATGACTGATCCCTGAAGGAGACCCTGTCAGTTTGTCTACCTTTAATCCCTGTCAGTGTGTTCTGGTTGCCATTCATCACTGAGACCAGTCCGGAATTTTCCCAGTGCCTGCCAGTGATGTCTCACTGGGAGCTTGATACAATTTTGTATGTTGTATTTATTTCATTATTTTGTTGTTGTTGTTGTTTTATCATTAATATTTCATTAACATAGTTTAGTTTTTTTCTAAACTCATAAATCTCTTTATCTCTCTTCTTCCTCTCCTTAGAACAAGAAGTGGGGGAGAGTATCTGTCTGATCATTGGCCAACTCGTCCCAATCCATGACACTGATAAAGGTGGTTAAAAGGACAGGTCCCATGATACATCCCTGTAGTGCTCCATTTGTTGGAGCATCTCCAGGTAGAGCACGACTCATTAATCACTGCCTTCTGAGCCTGATCCTAACATTTATTTACTCATCCATGTGTCCAGCAATCTAGGTCATAACCTAGGTGTTGAGACCACATAATGGTCTTGTATCCATATTCTTGAATACAAGAATATTTTTGAAGACTGGCAAAGCCTTGCTAAAGGTAAGGTAAATGACATCAACTGCATTCCACTCATTCTCAGATCTAGTCATTTCATCATAAAAAGCAATCAGGAAAAGCATAATTTTATCTGCTGAGTTTGCAGCCACCACCTTCTTCATACACCCATAAATGCATTCAAGGAGGACTCATTCTGTGACTTCCCTGGGAGCCAAAATAAGGACCATACTTTCCCAGATTGCCCCTTTGGCATGTTTCGAGGATGGGTGCAGCATTTGCCCTTCTGTCATCATGGACCTCCCCCTGATCTCCATGACCTTTCAAAGATGTCAGGGAGCAGCCTTACTGTGATACTGGCTATAATATAGATTCCAACAGAGATAAGAGGAATTATGCCCTAAAAGCCTTGAAAATATATGAACTTTTGCTATTCAAGCCCCAATTGCATACTAGGAAATAATAAATAGTTTCAGTGTAGGGAATTAGTTCAACGGGACAATTTGGGTGATTGTCATCACCCTGTCAATAGCCTGGAAGAAGCCCTTTCAATAGCCTGGAAACAGCCTTTTATAAAGAGTGGAATTATATGGAAAGTGTTAAAGAGAGTCTCTTTCTGAATGCTCTTTATTCTGTCCCTCTGGATTCTTCTTTACATATGTTCATTGAGACACTGAAGTAAGTTTTTTTCGCTATTGAACCAGTGCCACTATGAGAGGATGAATCCCATCCCCTTTTGACTCATACATTATCAATATAACTGCTAGGTATGCATTGACTGAAACGTGCAGCTCTATTAGGACCAGTTCTTTCTTGCATTAGAGAGATGCCTCATCACGGCATACATATGTATATGCATAGTCATTCTTCAGATTAGCCACAGCCACATCTTTGTAAAACGCTTAATTACCAGAACACAAAACACAGATTACATTTCCACCCTTAATCAACTTCAAGATACAGTCGATTCTGCCTTGGGGCTGGAAGATCAATGGGATGACATCTTGAGATCCCTTCCAGCCCTATTACCCTTGTAATAAACAGAAAACAAAGAAATCCAATTGTCATCTATGTGTACTTGGATTTCCTGCACTGCCAAACACGAATGAGAAAAGTGATACTTAGCTGTTGCTACTGAATTATCTTCAGCTATACATGTAAGAGTCAGCTAAAGACTGAACTGTCTTTAACTATACAAGTAGGAGTCAGTCAAAGATGACAAGCAAACTGTTATTCGAAAGTAGTGTTGACAATGACATAGTCCTCAACTACTCTTATGTCCTTAGAGAAAATGTTTATTTTGAAAGATAAAAAGATATTCCAGTGGTATCCCTCCAGCCATGTTCCTACAAAACAAAACAAAACAAAAAAACCCAAAAACACAAGGAGGGATGCATTATTTTTCAAGAGAAGTTGTGATCTAATATCAAGTGTTTGCGTCTAACATTATATATTGGAAATGTATGGATAATCTGTGAATAGCATGAGTGTTATCTGATACTAAGCTAAATATTAGATGCACGGTTTGTACAGTGTGGGATTGAATTATCTTACAGTCTCTGGAATTTGTTATTTGTCTTCAGTAGCTGCAAATGGACCCTAAATGACTAGTAGCCCAAGTGCCTCACTTTTAGGCAGATAAAGTGTGGTGGAATGAACCCCATCATTAGACATAATGTGTAACTCTGACATTCTAAGCTGAGATGCTAAGATATCCCCTCTGCATGGGAACTGGAGTAGTAAACCCTGCTATAGGCATAGCCCAGAGAACTTGAAACCACAACTCTAAAAGTACTGCAGTTATTTCAGCTTGTCTGTCACAGCCCTTAATGGCACAGATGTAATCGCTGAGCAAAAAGTATTGATTTCTGCTCAAGTTTATAAAATGGGAATCTTACATTATTAAAAGAACAAGAAACAGCAATAATGATCCTTAACACTTGTGGGGGGGAGCTCTACACATACGGTATGTTCATCACCTATACCAATATGTGCCTCCGCCCTTACATGCAAACTACAGAGACTCCAAAGGGTCATCCGCTCAGCAGGCTTTGAAAGGTCTATATGTGATCCACTAGGTGTCAGGGCACTGCACGTAGTAACATCCTCATAAGATCAGATACACGGTGGGTTTCTCCGACCCACACGAGGTTCATGTGGAGTTTCCCACCAGCCAGGTCCTGGTCTGGCTGGCAAAGGAACTCAGGAGTAGTCCTGCTCGCAAACACGAGCCTCACCTGGATGCCATGGCATGGAGACACTACGCAGATACTCTTTCTTTACCTCAAGGTGACTTCTAGCCTTCAGCTTTGCAATAAATCAACACTTGCATGTACAAAATTAAGAAAGTGATGGAGCTGCCTATAGATGACTTCAGCTCCAATTCAGATCAGTGCTAAAATCTAATAAATGTAGGAAACCTGATAAATGTAAAATCCACCTGCAAGCGATGCCACAAAAAGAAAAGGCGCAATTTATTGTATGCCAAGTTCAGTTATTTCACAACAGCCACATAATGATTACATCTCAGTTACAAGTATTAAAATGTCCTTTGGCTAGTTTCAGATTCTGTTGTGTTTCAAATGCTGGCAAAACAAAAAGAAACTTTAGTTGAGGGTATGGTTCGGGTGGCTGTACTTGCACCACAGAGTGCTGGTACATAGTCTTAAGTCACAGAGGCTCTAAGGAGATCTAAGCATATGAACAATATGTTCATTGCTTAGTGGCTACTTTTGTTTTGCCAAAAAAGCGTGGACACGAACATATGCTCAAGTTTTCCATCAAAGTGAGGGCATGCGTGGCTGTCCTATTTTATTAAATATGTTAAGGGCAGAAGTTAATAGGTAATTTGTAGTTAATTTCAAGTTCTTTATTAAGTTCAAGGTGCCCCACGGCACTTGCTTTAACAGTCAAAAGGTAGCATTTCTAGCTAAGTGCTTCCGACTAATTTTAACCAATTGTTCAGTCACTTAATAACATATTTCAACTATTGAGGTATGTGTGGTAAAGTGTTAAAATTAATTCTTAGTGAACTCTAAATGTTGGCAGAGCCACTGCAGGAGATTATTGTGAACTTCAATTTGAGACCATTTGAGTTATAAAGTGATTTCAGATTTCTTACCCTCTTAAAAACCTAAACATCTGCTCAGTATTGGATAGCATATATGAACTGTAAGGTCTACATTAAAACATCGGGAAAAAATTTTAATGACATGTTTTATTGATTTTATGCTGTCTTTCATGGCTCCTTAGTCTGTACTTCAGGGAAAAGACTAGCCTGCAGAAGGGCCAGAAGGTTCAGGAATACTCAGATTCAGTGGTCCAAAGCCTTTCAGACAGAATCACATAATCTGTGCCTGCTAGCCAAATTGCAACCGTGAGCATTGCTTAGGTTTGTAATGCCAGATTAAATTCCAGTAGACAAAGCTTAGCTACTTTGGGTTTGTGTAAGATGTGAGGAATGGTGAGTCATCTCTGAATTTACAACAAAACATCAAATATGCATATACATGCAGATGTAGAGAAGGTATATATGGTAAAATATGGAAGTTATTATGGAAAATATTATGCTTCTATGATTATTGCACGCACTTCTTACATTTCCATCTTCTGAGCAGCCCTTGATTGCCACAAAAAAGAGACAAACTTCCAGAAAAATGCTCTCCTCTCAAAATTAAAATATCATCTCACCAATCCTCTCTGCAGTGAGGGGAGAGTACTATACCTCCAGACAGGGTGGCAAGCCCCAGGAGGATAAAAGTCTAGCAGGCCTGGCAATATTGAATGTTGAAGTTGAATATCTTTAGATAAATACATACGGTCACTTTTAACAGCTCCAACTCCCTGTAACAGCAGCTGCTCTAAAAGTAATTAAATCAACTTGACACTAAATATAGCCCCAAGAAATGTTTAAAGGCTTTCTAAAATAATTTTGAAGGGTTTTTTATTTGCTGGAAATTAGAAATTACTTCAATTAATACCAAAATATACTCCAACTGAGGCTATAAATATACACATATATATTTAGGCTATGTATGTATAGGATATATATATTTAGGATATTTATATATTTAGGCTATGTATATTTTTATATACGCACATGTATATACACTGGAGAGTTTACAAGGATTTTTACAGAAGAATGTCACATCCTTATAGGTCAATAAACAATATAATGGTTTCAAATCATGGCCATTAAAAATAACACTCTAGACATGCATTTCCTTTTTTCCCCTGTAGTTAAAGTTTACAGGCCAAACTTGTAGTGGATCTAATCCTGGGCAGGTTGCCAGCAGAGTATCTTAACCCTGGAGTACCTGACAGTGCAGTAACGTTGCCCCAGTAGTATTAAAAAGGAGAAAGCTCCAGTTAGCTCTGGAACTTGCTTTAGGTCCTGGAAACAGCACTGATACCAACCACTAAAGGTGGTTGCCTTTATTCACTGAGCTAGAAATATCTATGCTGCAAGCATGGAAAGACAGCTACTCGCCTCTGCTGGATGTGGCTTCCCACCAGCTGATCCCACTCCAGGTGCATCCCTTTCATCACAAGATTGCCATGGACCACAACAGAGGAAGAGGAGAAAATTGGTTTCATGAGTATAAGATTTACAGGGAGGGAAAGGAACTTTATATTAAATACTTGATGTTTTTTAAAAATCTTGTAAGACCCATATGGCTGTGCTGTTACCATATGACTGAACAGAGCAGGAAACAAAATATAAAAACATCACTTTAAAACTGTAGTTTGGGTATTATGAGCCTGATCCAATGCCAAGGGAAGACAATAGGGAGGGTTTGTATCAAATGCTGAATGCCCTCTGAGCCTATCAAAGGGATTATGGACCATTTGACGAATCAGTGTCATCCTGTACCGGACCACGCTAATCTTATTGTGCCATCTCAATTGTGGTAAACATGCAGCTGATGCAAACATACATAGGACTTAAGTTTTTTTTTTTTCCAAATGCCAAAGGATTTATTGAAGGAGATCTAAAACTTCCCCTCCTTTTTGCATAGCTCAGTATCACAATTTATGGAAACACTTCAAGAACTTCAGAATTTCTTCATAAAAGGTCTACATAAATTCCCTTACTTAGTTAATAAAACCAAACTCAACCAAATCAAATTGGATACTTGATTCTTCCTTCACAGAAAATATTTCACCCATTAATGAAAAGTTGTCTTATATAAAGGAATTCAATTTTTTTTTTTTTTGATTGGCATTAGACTCACAGACAGACAGAAATAAACTGCCATTCTTCCATTTGATAGCCAGACGCTGCCAGTTGTTGCTAGGGCAGTCATGCTGTTAAATTAGGTCTAATGAACGAGTAATTGCTTTAGGTATAGTGAACCATTTCAAAGAAAACAAGGATTCTAATTGATTTGCAATTTGTTTGGCACATTGCATTGTCTGGGGCTATTGATTAGTCTTCTGGATTTCACACTGCATGTGTTTCCCTTTATTAAGGGAATAACAGGTTACTGATTACTTTCCTTCTGGGTTTAATGTAGCGGTTAATGTCTACTTTGTTCTTGTGTCATGTCACAGGCAAGGAAGGAATAATATGCAAGTGGGTGGCCCTTTGCTAAGAAACTCCCCCGCTGCTTTGAGCTGTGTACTCTAAGACATGCTGAAAAGCAGATCAAGAGAAAGGGTTAGAATAGCAGGACTCACAAGTTATGGCCTGAGTCAGGCTAGACCCAGGCTAGAAACTTGGCTTTCCTTCGCTATCAAAGCACAACACAGTATGAAACGGTTGGTGGTAGATTTGTTCTTGTTTGATTATATGTCTCCACATAAGGAAACATACTATAGTTTCACATGCCGCGGTTTATATTACAGCACCATCTTAAATAACATATTTATTCTTTTGCTGCAAGAGATTTACTCCATAGCGTACATATTATGGAGAGCATGCTATTGCACATTTAAAATCTATCTTGGTTTGTAAAAAAGTGAGTTAATTTAATTAATGGCTTTGTTCCTTTCCTAGGACAACTTTTTATAACATAGTTAATGTATATTAAAGTGTAATTAATTTCTTATTTCTTAACATTCTTACCTAAATGTAATCCTTAGCACATCTTTAACAGGTATGGTGGTAAAATAAAACAGGCTTTGTTGTTCTAAAATTAATTGTGGCTCTGGTATTTATCTTTGTATTTTGTACTCTTATGTTGGAAGCCAGTACAAATGAAATTAAATCTAGGCGTTTAGATTACTTACACGGTGCAAGGAATCATGACTTTTTGTCCTTACTGTATGTCTTCCTCTCTCGGAGGGATCAGCCACGTAACATTCATATATCTGAAGATCTCTGCATAAGTCTGATCCAAAGCCTGCTGAAGTCAACAGTAAACCTCTCATTGATTTTCAGAAGCTTTTGCCGGTGAGCCCATCAACTTTCTTGATTCACCTCTTGAGAACCCATACATCATTTCAACAAATAACATACATTTTATTGCCAGGTGAGCCACCAGCAGCGCTCTAAGTGCCCTAAAGCTCCAGGTGAGCAATCTCAAAAATCTAGACTTTGCTCCATGTGCCAGGATTTGAAATTTTTAATGCTGTAAAGGTATTTTTGCTAAGTTGTTATAAAGACTATTATCATTAAATTGCCTGCACACTATGATTTTTTTTCTGAAAGGGACTGTGTTACATCTCTGAAATACAACATCAGTCATGTTAATTTTATTCCAAAGATAAATTTTAAACTTGGTAGCTCGTGATCTTTCATGATGTAGAAGTTGCTCATTTCTAACTATTTGCAATAGGATATAGAGCAGCTGTGCTGTAACTTGAATTCATCCTGAATTTCAGGTGATCCTAAATGTCTTAATTAAATCAATTCCACACTTACAAATCCCTGTTAGACTGAAATTAATTAAGCCCTTGGTCTTATAGGCAGAAACATAAGAATCCTCAATAATGGAAACAAAAACAACAACAGCCACAAAAATATTTTGTTATCATGATTGGCAACCATTTTGCATTCACCAGGTACAGAATACAGCGCTCTAAAATTGTCACGGCTGTTTTGCGATGCCCTATGTAGTTCATTTTTGCTACTCCAATCACAAATGATGAACCACTGTACATTGAACATATACACAAATACCAGATGTATAGCAAAATAATTCTTATAACTTGGCAGATCGTAACATAATTCTTTCTGTATTGTATGATCTTACCATATCAGCATGCCCAAGCAATATGAAATGTGTACTTAGGTATATATTAAATTGGTAATTAAATATATTTCATACCATATGGGTGATCTAACGTAATTGTAAAATAAGAGAAACCATAAAATTTTAATTCCCCTGTGTTTTTATTTTAAGCCTTATATGCAGGGGGAAATCTGAGATAGGAGCAAGATGGTGCAGCTGTTAAACAGTTATGGTGGACCACAGGCCTGAGGCTAGCAATTTGAGGAACTTGCAGCCAGTGCAAGACAGTTGAGACATTAGTATCTCTCGCTTCCCTCAGCCTTTGATACAGTAAGATAAACCTGAAAAGGAACATTTTCAAGCAGGAGTGCTCACAGGAAAAGATATCAGTAGCTATTGAGAACAAAGAGTAGAGTCCAAGCGCACTCCATTTACAACCTTTAAACAAGATTAGATATTAGACTAAATGTGAGCAGTATAGAAGCAAGTATCCCAACATGACATGACTTGAACCTTTTTAAATGGCACGTTACAGCCCATTCATTCAGACTACTGTGTGCTATTGGAGAAACTCAAGATGGCTTTAATGAGGATGATCTGAGCTCTTTCAATAAAGTATACACACAGAGGCAGATTGCTTTGTTTAGATGACAGATTTCTCCCAGTTCAGGGAAATCTTCTATGTGCTATGTATGTGTATTATTGCTATGCAAGCTTAAGTTTTTAATTTCTTCTCTCTTCATTGTTCCCACCAGGATTGCGATATGGCATTTAATTCTCAACAAAATGATGTGGAACATGACGATGAAGCAATGATCAGAAGTGATTCTACTTTTAATTTTCAGTTGTAGGGCTTGCTGTGGAATGAAGGCCATGGGATGCATCACAACTAGCAGATACTTCACTGATGAATTCAAGATTCAACATGTTGTCACTAAGGTTATTACGCGGTTGGTACATTCCAGTGAAATATTTTTTTCTGTTTAATGAGGGGACGTACAGGGGAAATTCTGTTTCCTATGTCTTCTTCTAAATCTTCTTCCCTTGGGTTCAATTACTCAAGTTTTATACATAGGTTCCTATGAGGTAGTCCAGGATTCTGGCCTCCTAGCATCCAGTAAAGAACTCAGCTGCCAAAGGCCACACCTCCCTTCTAACCATATGAAGGGCTGTGTAGAAAAAACAGATGCACATGCTCAGATTTCACCATGAAATGGAGTTTCCAAAGGAAGTCATCAAGCCCAATAAAAGAAGTAATGCCAATCCCCTGTAGAGAGTGTTCCACTTTTTAGAAAAGAATCGAAAATGTGCTAGGACAGCGAGAAAGGATGTGAGATGCATGACAGCTGAGCCTAGCACTTAGGATAATTGCATAGGCTGAAGAAGTCCTGAGTTCCCTCTTCCTGAGGATGTTTCTGTAGTTTATCCAACAGGTACAATTAATTGAAAAAATTAAGAGTCTTTTCTTTTATAGTTAGTTAAGTTCCCTAATCTTTAGAAGCACCTGTGAAAATGTACAAATAGTGGGTATTTACCTATAGAAACTAAATTCAAAGGCCAGCACCGATTCAAAGCTTTTTGTTTCTGACACAGGTCTCTGGGTGAATCAGACCAGGAATATTTGTACCAGGGAGAAAAATAGCACTAGAGACACAGTCTCCTACTTCGGTATCAGGAGCAACAAAAATAAGTGTGTATCAACACCTCAGCTACCTAAAACACCTTCTCAGTATGTTAATGTAAGTCCTTCTTCTTTCATGGGTGAAGCTGAATCCTAAATCTGTGAACTTTGCATCAGCCCTGACTAGCAGAGTTAAAATCATGCTCCCCTGTGTACTGGACTCTGCTTCATAGAGGATCCAGGTAGGATGTATGTACCTTGTGGGCCACCACAAAGTGCTCAGCTTTTTGCTACTGCTTGTCATTAACAGGAAGATTCTTCTTAGTATGATATAAACAGCAATCTAGACATGCACAGGTTTTTTTTCCAGCTAAAATTTAAGTCTCTAGAGGCATTGAGTGCCTGTGACTTTTAAGATAGAAATTTGAGGACTGACCCCTTTCATGTAGGTTCTTGAAGAACCCATGTGTGGCTAATTCTTTCCATGGCTATAGAATTTACTTTTTCAGCTGGTGTATATGAAAATATTTTCATTGAAGTCCACAGAGATTACGGTCATCAAGAATACTACCTTAATTATCAAATAGCTCTTGAGAAATGGAATCCATTTTTGATTCTCATTTTCATTTGGTGTTATCCATCACTGATTGTAATCTTTCATGGAAGCCACAGAAGTACCAAGCCTAGTGTGCCTGACTGAGAGCATTACTGTGATCCTTCTACCATTATTGCCTTAATTAGAGGCTTGGACCCCATACTTCATTGTCACTCTCCTACCTTACTGTCTCTTCTTTGGGAAAATCACACCAATTCTGGAGAAAGTTTTTGTTGCTTCTTTCTGACACCATTTGATTTGAGCTCTTTTATTAAAATATAAGGTCAAAACCTCAGTTGCTGAAACAATTCACTTCTCTCTAACATGGCTTTGCTGGTTAGTATGCAGAAGAGCAAATCACATTTTAAAATATTTTAAAAACATGGAGGAGCTTTAAGGAAGTGTTTAAAAAACTGGTCTTGGTTTGATGCCAGCTACAGACACCACGCTGATTACAGAAGATTACATAAATTCCCCAAGCCTTATTATCCTCTCACTTGTACCTATAAAATTGGGAAGAATTCCACTGGAGTCACTGGAGTTGGACAGGTGTAAGCCTTTGCTAGAGAAGAATATGGCCTTTCTGGTTAGCAAGCTACCTGTGTTTTCAGTGGGTCCAGTTATCTCTACCTATCTACTGATTTAAAAAAAAAATTGCCAAAGCATAACATGCAGGGTTTGATCTATGTAAATACTTCAGTCTTCATTGATTTCGACTGAATTGCACAGATTTATGTGCCAGCTGAATTTTGACCTGAATATGTCGGGAAAGAATCCAAGTCTTCCTTGTAGCACATTACTGAGATTTTTATACAGCATCTACTGCTAGCTCTGGAAGCCTCTCTGTAACAATGGCTTAGAACAAGGTGTAAGATGTTCAGTGAAAAGCCATGTATGTGCAGAAAGAGCTTTCCCTACTATGCAGTTGTATATCCTGCCAGTTCCAAAGAGTTTTTGAGGCTGAGGCCACGTGGATGGGTACTGCTGGGGACCTACCCACTATGAATCCAGCCACTTCTTTCAGCCTGTTTAACCATTTCCTCCATGCCACCCTGTGGCAATGAGTTACACAGCTTAATTATGTGCCATAAGAAAAAGTCATTGCTTTTGAGCCTTTTAAACTGGGTGATTTTGTGAGGTGCCCCTCAACTATTTTTTAAGATGCAAATAGTTTTATTCACTCACTTTCTCCACACTCCTATAGAAGTACAAGCCTCTACTGTATCCCTGTCAGTCACCTGAATACACACAGTATTCAAGATGAGGACATACCATTAATTTATGCATGACAGTCCTTACTCTTCTCTGGGGCTTGGGTTGTTTGTTGGGGTTGTATTTTTCATTTCTACAATAGGGACCATGCACTAGTGATGATTCTGAAGGATTCCTAGTAGGATTGTGAAGGCCTTCATAAAGGAAACAACTCCAAGGATAACACTACTACATGTTCATATGTGAAGTGGTGAAATATTGGTATATTCCACGGTTCTTTTTTGCATTATTTAGCTGACAGTTGCAACAAAGAGAATTAGAACTTTGTGACCTGCCAAGTTTCCATAGACTGCCACCACAGAGAACCAGTAGCAATGAACCAGTGATTGGGAACCCAACTGCAAAGAATAATTCTTAGTAATTTTTCTGAAAAGTTGGGATGATCCTATGTTCTACTGGTGTAAAAAAGCCTTAATACCTTCGCTGTGGTCCCAAGCTCTCAAATAAGATGAGAAGTTCTACTCTACAAAAGAATCATGTATTTCTTGAACAATACAAAGTTGAGAATAAAAACAAATTTGTTCCTTCGAAATTGCCTAGTAAAGCAGTTGTTTCATACTGCCTGTTGAACATTTGGGTAGACTGATTCAAATGTTAAAGCTGTGTTCAAACCAGAAAAAATAAAAATAATAAGCTGTCAGAATAATTACTAAGAACATACAAGGATTATACAAAGTAAACTGCAGCCTGCAAAAAGAGAATTGCATGTTAGCT
The DNA here is from genome assembly GCA_013400055.1 of Nycticryphes semicollaris. Classification (NCBI taxonomy): domain Eukaryota; kingdom Metazoa; phylum Chordata; class Aves; order Charadriiformes; family Rostratulidae; genus Nycticryphes; species Nycticryphes semicollaris. The sequence continues at coordinate 863,828 of VXBJ01001149.1, read as the reverse complement.
AATTGTTAATTTTAGCAATTGCAATGGCTAATTACTGTGGCACACATTGACTATTAGCATGATGCCCCAGCACCTGCTTTCTCCAATGAACAGATTTCTTCATTGCTCGTGCAGGAGCAAAATGTGTAATTATTGGCCATCATTGGGGCGATTTTTCAGTGATTCTTTTGTGTGATGTGAATGACGCATAATGACATATTTTATTAGAGGGCAAATAGCTGTTTGTTAATGGAAATGATTCGAAATCCAAGAAACTAGGAGCTAGGAGCATGTTTTCAGTATCAGCATGAATTCAAATGTATTTTCTTTTAACTCTTTATAAAAGAAGCATAGAAATCAAATCTAAACTTAGTATAATATATTTAATGATATGTGCAAACACAGCATTGATTAATTGCCTCAAATGTTTTCAATGCTACACCATTTCATTTGTTACAGCAGTCTGCTAAATTTATGCATTTCTTATTTAAACTCTTCTTTCCTGGGCATATAGTGTTAGCAAGATTATGTGGCTTGTTCCTCATTTACTGGGAAAAAAAATCATCTTTGTAACTTAAGCAACAATTATGGGCTTTATGAGGCACATTTTCATTGCACACATTGTAGAACACAGTGCACTGGCATTATTATTCCTGAAAGTACATGCTTGAATGTATCTATCAAGACCCAAATGTCAGCTACTGAATAGAATATGCATAGTTATCCAAAACAGAATATAGATACATAAAATCTCGGCAACGGAATACTCAATTTCTAAGAAAAGATTTTTATTAGATAATCTGCACAATACTTTTGAAGAACAATGCAAATGAAAAAAAACACATGTGAACCTTAAACTACGGTGGTGTTTAAAATAGCAAACTGCTTTGTCATTTCTGAAGGACAGGTTACGGCTAGTATAAGAAAGCTGGCCCCTTCATTTTGCTTTTATTTGAATACTGTTCAAAGCTGGGGAAAAAAAAGCTACTAGGGGACATAGTTTGCTGAACTCCACTGATGTAAATCTAGACTAACTTGATGGAAAACAATGAAGTGACTTTGGATATCCAAGGGAAGTAGAAACCTTGTGAACCTCTGTGAAACTTTTAACAGTAAGTAGGAAACCTAAGCCTTTTCTAGACTCTTCAGATAAAGAAGCCAAAAACTTAACACTACCTTAAAAAGTGTAGTAAAAAGAGATTTTTTGGCATGACTCCAATCTCATTCCATTTTGACAAAGATCCAGTTGCTGAACTTTGAATAAATTTGACCCAATTTGCAAGCACATGAGTTACGTGAAATTCAGACCTAATGAATGCAGATGAAATGCCTGATTGAAGTAAAGTCAGGTTTAAAAGCATATTCAAATACATAAATAGAACACGCACGTAGAATGTAATAGGAAGATATGCTAAAGGTTCATATCTTTTACAATTCTTCAACAATGGCATATGATACATGCATTGCATTTTGAAACCACAGCTGCAAAGGCCACCATAAGAAAAATTAAGCCAACTCTACATACACTGCAAATCTGGCTTGCCCCATATACCGAGTCTGAGTTATTTACAAACTTGAGGAAGAAACTATGAATGGGCACTTCCTCTTCTCCCCCAGGGCCTATAGCTTCTCTACTGTTGCAAGACGTAGATAAGTTTGGTATTCAGATTCACTGTTTGACCCATTAAACTGGTATTGAGGTATAATTTGTGTGTTTTCCCAGTACGGTTGCACATAGAATGGGGTTCATTTCCACAAGTTTGAATAAATTTATCCAGTTCAGTGAACCTGTTGTTAAGCTTAGCAAAACTCAGTAGGTGGCTTTAAAGTCCTGTAATTAGCCCATTACATAAAATCTGTACTTTAGATTTTTGCACATTGGTTAATAAGTATAACGTGCTTCGTATATATAAATAACATTACATTAAATGATACAATATAAAGGAATTAAAGGCCAAAGTAGTTAAATAAAATACTTGAAGGAGATCTCAAATTAGCATGTTTAATTCCAACTCATTGAACAGGAAAGGGCTTTAGCCTTACTGTACCAGTTCCATACAATGTGCAGAATAGCAGATATTTAGTCTCCATTTTACATAAGGTCGCTGTCATCCCTGACCTCTGTGTGACTTTGGAAAAATGTTCTAATTAGCTTGTTTCTTTTAAAATCTAATCATTACAATGTCTAAATATAGTCATGAATTACCAAGACAGCACTTGCCTCAACAATTTTTCATAGTTTGTACATAGCTAATTAATTCTTGATCCTTAATTTTTGCTTTCCAAATGAAATATGTGAGGAAAATGAAGTCTACAGCTAATTAACCCATGCAATGCTTTCTGTTTCATAGTAAAAACACTTACCTTAAAGTTCAAGCTTTTTAGTAGCTGTAAAAGACAAAAACACAGCTTTGAATCGTACTGCAATAGCTCAAAGTTCCACTTCAGTCTGACAGATTAATATATTTGTGACTTTTAGGTGTTGGGAAAATAATGTAACCAAAATCTCAGACTTCAGTTTTTCTTCAAATCTATTGAAGAATTCAGTTATATGAATCAATATATTGAAAGATAATGTCACATATGTAACCATGATATTTTTTTTCTATTTATATAGAACGAATACTATGTAACATATAGCCCTCCATACAGACTCAAAGTTATCAATGCATGAAGAAATAGATTTGATAAGTTTTAAACAAAAGCACGTATGCATACATACACCTACCATCTATATGTATACACACACATATATATAGGGAAACAAAATAGTATTTTGTAGTTGTATGAAATACTCAGATTTAATACTGCAGCCAAAGGAATCTTGCTCAGATTTGATCTCATTAAAAAGTTGATAGTCCTGGATAGTTTGCCAAGATTCATAAACACACAGATTCTAGCGGATGAACCTGTATTTACTTATGTGTTTATACTGAATTAATAGTAAATCAATGGTTTCACTTGATCTCAGCCTGAAGCCAGATCTCACTCAAGCCCCAAATCTCATTCATTTGTAATTCTAGGATTTGACAGCAAATTCACAGAAAAAGCCTGGATCTTTATGATGCTCCACAAATAGAAAAGAAAACTACCCCAATTTCCAGGTGTGTTCTGTTTATCTTGAGCTGTTTTATACCATCACATTTGAGCGCCTTTGACTTTTTCCCATGTCATTTATCGTAACTTCCCTTTACACTGGTCTATAGTTGTTGCTACATTTTTCATTTTACACTCAATTTTAGTTTGAAACTAATGCAATTGCTTCTTTATATTATTTTTACATTGCCCCTTTTTCTCATATACATTAATATCTGGAGGATTTTTGTCCTTTGGCCAGATCTTGCTAATTCCAATCTCGGTCATAGAGGTACATTTCCTGCTGGTTTCATAGAGAGCTGACAACATAAAACCGGGGTAAAATTTGACCTCTGGTATAAGCAATTATATTTCTCATAGCCCTATCTGGACTATGTATGGAGGTAACAGAAATGTTGAAGAAAATATGACATACAGTATTAATACATCAAAAACTATGACTATGAGGTGGAATGACTTGCATTGATTGAATATTATGTAATTTGCACAAAATGAATCAATTCAACAGTTCAACAGTTTAAAAAAAAATATAAGAAAAAATTTCAGGAAGGAAAACAATCAGTAGAAGACCCAAGACAAGCCAGGTGGATCTTCCTTAACTTGTTTCACCTTATATATACCCAACTTTCCACTCTGTCTTGTAAAATATAAGTCCTTTGGTTACCTCTGAAGGCCAGTTAATGTTCTGTTATGCAATTTTCCAACACCTATTTAGACATATTTTTTTTTCTTGACAAATTTGAATCGAATCTGTTAAGTACACCATCAATTACACTTCTTTACACTATGGATCTGCTGAAGTGTAAGAGCGAGGAGGTCACAGTGTATGGGTTATTTTTGTGAAAGGCATACTTGATTCAGGCTCTTAATTGACCATGTGCTTGTGGGGAAAAGTTACAGACAAGGGCGAATCTGCAAGAACACTGAAGGGAGACAGTTATGGACAGCAATTGCAAAGCTGCCTTTTTCTCACTTTAAATTTAAAACTCCTCATTAGCATCTAGCAGTAAGTTACTGAATCAAAGAACACCATCTTGCCTACCATCCATAACTCTCTGTTTTACAAGAAGCAGGAGCCACTAATGAATAGAGGACACCAATTCAAATAATTTTTCTGCATGTAAAAAAATTACCAGATGGAGGGTATGGAAAACTATTTCTGTTTGCTAAGTCTTTTTGAAAACATACATGTCATATTAGCACGCAGTGCTTGACCACAGTCATCCTTGCACATCTTTGGAAAGAAACTGAATTTCATTTACAAGACAGACAGATACGTCTTATCACAGCTGAAGAAGACTTCTTTTTCCTAGCAAATAAATTTACCTCAATGGAGAATTTACTTGCCTCTTTCTACAAGTGGGTAAGCATACACAAAGAGATGACCAGATGCCTAAAATGAGACCCCTGAATATATATAGGGCAATTAATTAAAGATTTCTCAAGTGGAGAGAAATGTGTGTTTACTTTGAAAATCAGGTCTATACAGTGAATTAGGTGCCCATCTTTTGGTTGTACACAATTGCTAAGTATCTCATCAGGCTGTTGGTTGTCATTGCCTTAGTTCTAAGGTTCCTACATCTCTGAAGCTTATCATTGATACCTATGAAACAGCAAAGACAAAGGCTTTTATTTTTGGATTAATAAATTATTAGTGAAATTGTATTTTATAGAATCATAGAATGGTTAGAATTGGAAGGGACCTTAAAGATCATCCAGTTCCAACCCCCCTGCCCTGGGCAGGGACACCTCCCACCAGACCAGGTTGGAAGCATCTAGCAAGTTTAAGGACTTGGGCTGACTATTGTTTAGACTATTTTCAGTTATTTCACTATTTAAGTATGAGAATTAACCATTGAATCAAGAAATGTCATGAAGGTAGCTAAAGTACCTTCTACCTAAACTGAGGTAGAAGAAACTGCATTTCCTTCACTTAAGCTTCTTGGCTGAACAATACGACTGATAGCTGTCAGGACTTGTTTTAGCTAAGCCCTTAGTTTTGCTAGATACAAACACAGATATGAAAATAAGTGCTTTTAACAATCCTTGACCATTTTTCCTTATATCACACATTAAAGACTAAAAGGACTACAAGGCACAACAGAGCAACAGAGCACAACAGAGATGAAGAAGTGGCGTGTTCTCTGTCGCTCTGCTGATTGTGCTTTCCTGAAGCTGACAGAAACAAAAGTCCATTACAAACTTTCTTTTCATACTGGAGCTTTTACAATATATACTGAAAACATGTTACCTGGGAACATTTTGTGTGGAGTTTAAACAAAAGACATTTTTTTTCTTGCAACTATTATTATAAAGGCACTAGTCATGACTGGACAATGAAAAATTAGTCAACCTTCTTATTTAAATATTACAGACTACCCTGAGTGCTCTTGTATAACCAGTCATCACCACACCCCCCTGCAGCTGGCAAAGACAAAAGTAAAATACAGAAGATGGGTTACATAAGTTTATGTGATGTGTGTGGTAATTATTGTTTGATCTTTTGAATTTATATTTTGAATTGCAGAAGTTTTAAGCATGCTGGGGGTTTTTAAATAATCTACTGAGTTAGCTGTCTTCTCTGTCTTCTGCTAAGACAAGCTTTCTTTACACTGGGAATCTAATTATGTATACCTCAAAAAATGGAACGGCATATAGCTCACATAGCAATTAACTCACCTGATTTCATCTAGTACCTTGGGATGGTTGAAAGCTACAAGCTAGTCCCATGGATTCCATTGAGACAGGTAGAATTTTTATTTTCCAGTACTACGCATCTCTGGGAGACAAAAACTTGGCTTCGGAGAATATAGCTCAGCAGAGAACCTAGTCAAAGGGGTTTTTTCTGGCTGTTCACACAATGTGAGAACTGCAAACTTAGAGGAGACTAAACAGTGACCACCCTCCAACTCAAATGAGGACACAGTGGCACTCAAACAAGTACAAAGTTTGAGTTAGAAGGATGCTTCTGTGGGAGATCAGTTTCTTTCAAAAGTACAAAGGTGGTCTGAACTTTCACAGAAAAGTTCTTGGTAGGCAGAGAGCACATCATGCTGCCAAAAATATAGAGTAAATATGACACTACCATGTAATACATTATTACCATCGCTGACGTGGAGCCTATGCTCCTACAGGCACATAAACTCACACAATCTGTTTCTAATATCATTCAGTAAGTTAAGAGAAAACAAATCTGTGTGCAATGTTAATAACCATGCTTTTCATTTGCAAAATACTAATTCTAGGAGCTGCTGACGATCTAAAACTACAGTTTTGTTTATCGGTAATTTCTATACTTGTTCTGCTCATTCTGTGGGCTAGCTGTTCATCTTATATCAAAAAGATCCATTAAAAATATATTAGAGCATAAGAAAAAAGAAAGGTTACTAAAAAGATTATGACCCCTTAATATAGAATATCGTGTAACTCTATTTCTGATGGTCACCAGCAAATTTTATTTTATAGCAATTCATTCTAAAGGTACATGAAATATAAACTGGCTGCAGTTAGACAAGACACCTTGACAAAGTGGAAGCAGTTCTGAAACACACACGGACTGCAGGATAAGGCCTAAACAAGATAGCCAGACTGCATTATTAATTTTAACCTATTATTGCATATAATAATGAAAAACCTGTATTCATTGTACAAAAAAAAAAAAAAAAAGAAATAAAAAAGAAAAAAAAGCCCCAAACACTATTAAAGTATAAAAATTTGGAAAATATTTGTCATTATTATAAGAATAGGAACACGTTCAGTGACAGAACCTTTATTTGCTCAGGCCATTCTGTTTTATGGACAGGGTAAGAGACCAGTGCCTGTCTTCAGACTACATCATTCCACTACCCAAGAAGTCACACTTTTTGAGGCAATCCTGCTAATGTGTAATATGGAGAAGGGAGAATAGGTGGCTAGGAGGGAAGAAGAGTGCAGAGAGAGAACTTGCACAGTGGAGGAAAGTTTTAGGTCAAGTAAAAGAAAAGTTTTATATTCTAAATTAATTATCCAAGTTTTTTTCTTGGTCACATGTTTAGAGAGTTGTACTGGAAGTTCCAGCACTGTGCTAGTGAAATGCATGATGAATCTTACTAATTTTACTAAAACAAACTGTTCCTAATAGGTTCTAACTGTCAGAACGTCCCATGCTTTCTCTGAAAGTGTTTTAACTTCATATAAACAAAAATTTTTCCACTTCAGCAAGTGAAGCACAAAAATTTCCCTCCACTTAAAACTCAATGCAGGAATCTGTAAGGCCCAAGCAAAAGAATTTTGCATCTTTTTTTCAGATGACAAAACCTTTAAAATGTGTAAATAAAGCACCAATTAGGTTTACCATTCTAGAGGATAATGAGAAGTGCCCATCAAATATGCTACATTCTTAAAATGTTTTGATTTAGCAGGCTAAATTCAAAGCACAGTAGTAGCTACCAGAGTAAAACCTGATTGCACTTACATGTCACATTCATAAATAGCAACCCAAAGGAAAAAAAAAAAAAAAAAAAAAAGTGTCTNNAAAAAGGAAAAAAACCCCAAACGACTCCCCACCACCTCCCCAAGACACACACCGCCCCCAAAACATAAAGCTCTAATTGGAAAGCTTCCATCATCTGAGTACTTGCTTCCTGGCATACATGAAATGATCAGTGGGGAAAGCAGGGTCAATCGAGACAGACTGAGAGTGAAATTAAAATAATAAAATGTCTAAACATTTAACTGCAAATAGGAAATCTTTATACCCACCCACACCCTATTCTGTAGCATAAAACTAAGGCAACAATTATTCATATACCTCCAAGTAATTTGCAGGCTCCATACAAAAATCTCATTTAAAATAAGAAATTGCTATTTCTGCACATTTATTCTCCCCAAATGCTGGCTAATTGCTGCAATGGCCATTATAAAGAATAATTTTCGCTTAGTGAAAAAAAAAAAAAAAAAAGGAATGAAGAGAACATTTTCTGGTTTTGTTCCTCTGCGGAGGCTCTATTCAGCGAATCCTGAATGCACAGCGTTTCACTGCTACATTTATTATGCTGAGAGGTCAAGTATTACACAGCATCTTGTATTACGCTTTGCATGCTAAGTATTTCACTTCACAAATTGACCCTTCGGTGTACTTACTACATAATGCTCTAAAAACCCAGCTAAAACGCAGGACAATTAGCAATACTTTGGCTCCCGCTTAACAATGGGGACACCAATGTAGGTGATTGCATTTACAGTGTTGCTTTCTTCGCAAAACATTTTTGACACATTAAAGGTACTTTGGAATTGTGCAGTACCAGTCGCCTCTCTCGTGAATGGCTTTTCCAGCGCGCACCGAGAGAAACAGTCACCGTAGTTTAGGGCTTAATTGAAAAGAATTCAGCCACGGCCCTATGAAGCACCAATTAGAGGGATATTATATCATAAAAAGCAGTAATATCCATTTTCAGGCTTGTGCACCAGCCAATACAAAGTAGGGCACGGCTTAAAAAGGGGACGGAGCGGCAACTCCGCGGAGCGGGATGCTCGGAGGAGGGCGGCGGGCGCAACCGGGCGCCGCGGGGGCGCGCAGCCCCGACCCCGGCCCGGCGGCGCGCACGGGGAGCGCCGGGAAAACCCCGGCCCGCGGAGGATGTGAAACACCCAAAGTTGTCGGGGTTTTATTTCTTTCTTTAAAAAAAAAAAAAAACAACAAAAACAAGCAACCACTATTATTATTTATAGCTGTAATCATGGAAACAAACAGAACCCTCCATTAGCGCCGGCGGCTCGGCGCGTTCCCGCGCCTCCCCCTCTCTTCGCTCCCTCCCGGCAATCCCCAGAGCGGCAATTTCTTTGGGTTCATTGTGAGAAGGGGGGGAACAACCCCAAACATCAGCTTATCGCCCTCAAAATTTTTTTAGATTCCGCCCGTTCGAGCTGCTAATAAAGCAACATTAATAGATCGGGCCGGCCAAGTGTCTCCTCACCGCCCTTAACGGAGCTTCCGAGGGCGGCCCCGCTCCCCCGCCGGCTTCGGCCGACCCCACCGCCCCGGTTAAAGCGCCGACCCGCCGCGTTGGATGAAAATATTCTTCAGTTTATTTTATTTTTAACTGGAGGGAAAACGGAGAGCGCAGAAGGGGAGCGCTGGAAGCCAACAAGCCCGGTGCGGTGGCGCGGCCGCGGTGCTACCGCCTCCCAGCCGCTGCCACCAGGCCTCCCCCGCCCTGCCCGGCGGGGGCCGCGTTACCGCCTCTGACACGGCCACCCGCTGGAGGGGTGCTCGACAGGCGCCATTCTGCTGGGTGAGGCAGGGCCACCACTGTAGTGCCCCACACGGGTGGCATTCCTTTGCCTCAGGCAGGTCAAGGGCCTCCTGGGGAACCACTGCCCAGCCTCAGGCAGGGCAGCACCACACAGCAGCCATTTTACTACCTCAGGCTGGGCAGCAGCCCCGGGCAAGGAAGCAGGTCGAAGTGGCTATTTCCCTACTGCAGGCAAGGGCGACTGCTCTTGGGGAGCCATTGCCCATCCTTGGGTAGAATGAGGGACACACGTAGGGATGCCCAACTACAAGGTCCATCTTTTAGCTGATTCAGCAACAGGAGTCCCAGACCTCCTGTGTCCTGCCCAAGAGAGAGACCCCTCGCAACATTTCCTACCTAATGGTGATGCTCTTTGCAGTCAGGGTGAGCCCTTCGTGGGGCCTCGTACCACAGGCCAGGGCCGTGAGAGTGTGCTGGAGGAGACCAAAGGCAGACTGGTTTTTTAACTGAGGTGCAGGAAGGATGTGGGCTGTCATAGGAGTTTCCCTCTGTTCAGCCCTGTACCGCCGCTCTGCACCTGGGAGGTGCCAGGAGGCCATCTCCGGACCAGCTGTACAGTGGGCCTGCTTTCTGCCTGTGAGAAGGACATGTTGTTACTGTAGTTAACCAGACCATTCTAAGGTTTACCGGAGCATTTCTAACTTGTGAATCGCTTTGTGTTTGATGAAATTTAAAATTAGGGGAAAGAGAAATCTTAGGTGTACCAGGTTTAGACTCCCATGTATGCACCAGCCAGCATGGTTTTGATAGTATGTCCCCCACCTGCTCTTCAGCCCACAGACACAGTAATCTGTTCGTGGCTTCTTCACAGCCAGCAACGAAAGGGTGAAGTCCAGTGTCAACACAACTGGTGGAGAGAAGATTTTCACTGTAGCTTCCTGAAAACATGGAATGGGTACCTCATGCTGTGCCCCTGTGCAAATACATGCCCTCGAGAGGAACCACAAAGGCTGTATGTAAAAGAGGACTGCACAGAGTTACAACACAACTGATGCCTCTTCTGCTTTTCTCAGTCCACATATTCTCTTCCTTTCTCTTTTTCCTTGAAGCTGGCACCAGGTCTTTAGCAATGTCCTGGCAACACAAGTGGTGCTAGGATCATTGTATGAGGGAGGAGGATGATTAACAGCAGGAAACTAAAGCTAAGTGATGTGGAGGGAGGGGCCTGCTGGGGGCAGGGAGCTGCTGGATGAGTGTACAGTCTGGGGAACACTATCCCCCTGTGATCCCAGCTCTGTTACACGCGCTTCATGTACTTAAGAGACGTCCTGTAAGTGATAAAGCAGAATTTTTCCTCTGAAGTGAACTGATAAAATAGCATGTTTCAATGGAATATGGTTCCATCAGAGCTCCTCTGTCTTGCTCTCGAGACAGTCTTCATGCATAAAGCGCTGTTGTTTGTGAAGAGGAAGAGCTTTGAGGACTGATAGCAGCTGTAAACTCTAGAGTGGCCCTGCTTTAGCAAGTGCAAAGTCACATGTTTTCCTCTACTAAGGGCTTTTCGGAACTGCACATAGTAGTGAGTCATGCTTTTTTGCCATACTTAAATTTGTGGCAGCTCACTTCAGGTCAGACAGCTTAATCACATGAATGGCTGCTGGTTCAACTTTGGCAGTGCCAGTGGCATCTGACAACAAAGTTTTCAGCACCTGGCCATAGCCCTACCTGTCTTAACCCTAAATTAAATCTTTTGAACAAGCTATAAACAAACAAGGAACCACACCTGGCTAGGCATCCTTTACCTGTAGGCAAAGGGCATTAGGTGATGATGCCAGAGAGCCATCCGTGATGATGGTTTTCATACTCTTCTTAATTAGAAATTAATTAGAAATTAGGGATATTCACTGTGGGCACAGACTGCAGCTGTTTTAGTGTTAGACTATTGCAAGTGCACAGCAGTTATGTGTTTCAGCAGCCAAAGCAGCGGAAACCTGCTCTGCTGCACATGCAGGAGTAACTGAATGTGTAGCAATTTGGGCTTTAAGTTTGAGGGGTTTATGTATGGTACAAAATATGTACTTGCAGGGACCTGCTGCAAAACTCCTTTTGGGAGGCTTATGTGACATGCACTGATTCAGTGTGGTTATGAAATGGGATGCAACCGACATTAACCAAAGCATATTTTTCATATGCCTTACAGAGAGAAACATTTTTCTATACATCAGTTAATGTGATCACATAGCTGATGAGATGTGGCTGGTCTTGATGGAAAATAAGTATTTGATACTGCATCAATACGCCTGCATCGCTCTGGGGTGGCATGTATCTCATTGCACCCTGTCTGTACTTTTGGATCCCTGGTTTAAAAGCAACATTTAACCTTTATTCCTAAGAAAGAGAAGAATTACTTAAATGTTGGTAAAGGTTGGTTTGCACCAAACTAGCAACATCTGTTGGCAATAGCCGCAACACGGTGTTGAATGGATAAACTCCTTAGCAACACAACACTTGACAGAATGATGCACATGCTGATAAGTCCATTGAAAATTACAGGCTAGTTGTAATGTAGAGCTTGAGGAAATCGTGCTGAAATGTTTTTGAGACACTATTTTTATGCCTGCCATGTTAGAACTGAGTTTTAATGGGCATGCAAGGTAGATGTATGCTGAACGTTATGAAGACTTATCTTCCTTTAGCCATTATGTTAATCCCAAACCAAACAAACTAAAGACACAAAAAGAGGAGAACAAAAATACCCGATAGGAAAATTCTAAGGCACAAGCTTGCAACAATCAGCAAAAGTGAAGAAAAAGACAGAAAATTAAGTATCATTGTACAATCAATCAAACTTCTGTATTATGTCTATATTGTTGGTTGCTAAGTTTGCAATTTTTATTTATAAAGTATTTCAATTACCTGTAAAGACTTAAACAGCTAATCAGTTAGAACTGACATACATTTTGGCTAAATACCTATAATTACAGTTGTTTCATACCTGAGCCCCTGTTACTGATGTTGTGTAACAAGCAGTCCTGATTGCTGACATCAGCCCACTTAATGTTCCTGCATTTATGTGATAATTAGATAAAATCAAATAAAGACTTTCTAGTAACTTCATAAAATACAGTAAATACATTTAGTGGGATTAGTGTAGTTCTAAAATATTATTTATGGTTTCATCTTTTTCTGACAGCGAAAAGGAGCATGAAAATACACAAGTGTTTTAACTATGAAATTTTATTTTCTAAATGTATGTTTTCCGGTGTAACAGCATACAAGTCTGTGATACCTGCAGTGAGAGTTGTAGAGATAGTTTCTTTGATTAGACCCACTATTTAGAAAAAACCAGACAATTCAAGACTTTGTGCTTGCAAGCTTTCTGCTTTTCCTGGCTCCATCAACTCTCACTTATACCCTTAGACCACCATGGACAGCACATGTTTGTATTGACCTAGAATATACAGAGGAATGAACTAAGACACCTTTGTGAATGAATATGTGGAAATGATGGTCTGTTTAGGAATGAAGCTTCAGATATTTTAGACCATCAGCTTATTCAGAAGGTGCTTCAGATGTGCCAGGTTAGAAAAGCTGGCAAGAAGAGCCTTCAGTCATTCTACATAAGGCATGATTGAATTGCAGATTTGGATTGAGTTGCAGATCTTTCTATTTAAACTGAAAACCTCGAGGCATCAGTTGGTCAGTACATGGTACAAGTAAAATGTATGGGTAATGGACCACACTGCAGAACATCACTTTTAACATCAGAGCAATAGAAACAGCTTTGTTGACTCCCAGGTGAAATTCATTGTGGAGCAGAGGATGTGCAAAGGGAGTTTTTTCCTACATTAACCTGGCAGTCTGGGTGTACAGGGAGCATGAGCAAAGTGACCGCTCTGCAGCAGTCACTCCATGCCAGCTGGGAGCCAGAAGGGAGGATGCTCTCTCTCCCAACATCAGCCATGCACACCCAAGGTGACCACAGACTCCAGGAACAGTCTGTAATGGTTTGCATTTTCTTCTTCAGTCTGTAGGCTAGAGGAGATTAGCACTGCAGCCTGTCAGGGTGTATACAAACAGGCAGTCGAATTCCAGACCTCAAAGCTTTCTGCTCTCCCCTGTTCAAATCTTTATTTCACTGACTGTCATTTAGTCCCACTAAAGCTCATCCCACCAGACACTCTGTGATTGGGTCCTAGCCTTTTGGATCAGTTTGCTCTTAAGCTTCCCTTAGTCTTAGTAAGCTGCAGCACTGCTTCTTCCTTTGACATCTCTGACATGTATCCTAGGCATCTGCTTTCTGTCTTTAATCCCTTTACAAAAATGGGTTCTTGCTGGCCACCTGCCGTAAGTCTGCAAGAGCAGCTTTGGCTTACCAGGCTTCTCATTAAAGCGAGCACCCCGAGCTCCAACTTTTCAGTCTCCAGTTTAGCACTTCCTGGGCATATGTAACAGTTAAAGTAAGACAACACAAAGTTTGTGAAGATTTCAAAGTCAGTCATTCTGTACCTGAACTAATACAGCTGTAGACAAAAATAACAAAACTTTACAGGTGTTTCTTCACCTCATCAGTCTTGTATATCCTCTGCATTCAGATGAGAGCACCTCTGCAGAAATCTTTGCCTTCCCTATCCTGCCCTTGTAAGCTTTTCCTTGAATCATAGAATTTCTCTTCTGTATATCCATGTTCGTTCTCCTTCATCTGATCCTGCAGCTAAGCAGAACCATTCGGCTTTGGAAGTATGCCCATCTGTTCTGCCCTTGGCATTCTCTGTCTGTGTAAGTTGCCTTTGTGTGACCCTGCAGTCTTTCAATCTGTGCAGTTTAAAAGTAGTCCTGTTGCCTCCTGTCCTCTTTCCAAATACTTCAGAAAAGTTGTAAACAAATTATTTCATCCAGGATATGCCTATTTCATTGCTTCAAAATTACTTCTGATTGTTTCTCATCAGATAGATACATGGCAGAGCCATGATGAAAAATAACCAATTTTGGAGCCGTTAAGATGAAAAAAAAAAAAAAAAAAGGCATAGAAGTTTAAAAAAACCAATGAGAATTTA
>VXBJ01001149.1:820569-848247 GCA_013400055.1 Nycticryphes semicollaris | reverse complement strand
CAGCATGGTTTTGATAGTATGTCCCCCACCTGCTCTTCAGCCCACAGACACAGTAATCTGTTCGTGGCTTCTTCACAGCCAGCAACGAAAGGGTGAAGTCCAGTGTCAACACAACTGGTGGAGAGAAGATTTTCACTGTAGCTTCCTGAAAACATGGAATGGGTACCTCATGCTGTGCCCCTGTGCAAATACATGCCCTCGAGAGGAACCACAAAGGCTGTATGTAAAAGAGGACTGCACAGAGTTACAACACAACTGATGCCTCTTCTGCTTTTCTCAGTCCACATATTCTCTTCCTTTCTCTTTTTCCTTGAAGCTGGCACCAGGTCTTTAGCAATGTCCTGGCAACACAAGTGGTGCTAGGATCATTGTATGAGGGAGGAGGATGATTAACAGCAGGAAACTAAAGCTAAGTGATGTGGAGGGAGGGGCCTGCTGGGGGCAGGGAGCTGCTGGATGAGTGTACAGTCTGGGGAACACTATCCCCCTGTGATCCCAGCTCTGTTACACGCGCTTCATGTACTTAAGAGACGTCCTGTAAGTGATAAAGCAGAATTTTTCCTCTGAAGTGAACTGATAAAATAGCATGTTTCAATGGAATATGGTTCCATCAGAGCTCCTCTGTCTTGCTCTCGAGACAGTCTTCATGCATAAAGCGCTGTTGTTTGTGAAGAGGAAGAGCTTTGAGGACTGATAGCAGCTGCAAACTCTAGAGTGGCCCTGCTTTAGCAAGTGCAAAGTCACATGTTTTCCTCTACTAAGGGCTTTTCGGAACTGCACATAGTAGTGAGTCATGCTTTTTTGCCATACTTAAATTTGTGGCAGCTCACTTCAGGTCAGACAGCTTAATCACATGAATGGCTGCTGGTTCAACTTTGGCAGTGCCAGTGGCATCTGACAACAAAGTTTTCAGCACCTGGCCATAGCCCTACCTGTCTTAACCCTAAATTAAATCTTTTGAACAAGCTATAAACAAACAAGGAACCACACCTGGCTAGGCATCCTTTACCTGTAGGCAAAGGGCATTAGGTGATGATGCCAGAGAGCCATCCGTGATGATGGTTTTCATACTCTTCTTAATTAGAAATTAATTAGAAATTAGGGATATTCACTGTGGGCACAGACTGCAGCTGTTTTAGTGTTAGACTATTGCAAGTGCACAGCAGTTATGTGTTTCAGCAGCCAAAGCAGCGGAAACCTGCTCTGCTGCACATGCAGGAGTAACTGAATGTGTAGCAATTTGGGCTTTAAGTTTGAGGGGTTTATGTATGGTACAAAATATGTACTTGCAGGGACCTGCTGCAAAACTCCTTTTGGGAGGCTTATGTGACATGCACTGATTCAGTGTGGTTATGAAATGGGATGCAACCGACATTAACCAAAGCATATTTTTCATATGCCTTACAGAGAGAAACATTTTTCTATACATCAGTTAATGTGATCACATAGCTGATGAGATGTGGCTGGTCTTGATGGAAAATAAGTATTTGATACTGCATCAATACGCCTGCATCGCTCTGGGGTGGCATGTATCTCATTGCACCCTGTCTGTACTTTTGGATCCCTGGTTTAAAAGCAACATTTAACCTTTATTCCTAAGAAAGAGAAGAATTACTTAAATGTTGGTAAAGGTTGGTTTGCACCAAACTAGCAACATCTGTTGGCAATAGCCGCAACACGGTGTTGAATGGATAAACTCCTTAGCAACACAACACTTGACAGAATGATGCACATGCTGATAAGTCCATTGAAAATTACAGGCTAGTTGTAATGTAGAGCTTGAGGAAATCGTGCTGAAATGTTTTTGAGACACTATTTTTATGCCTGCCATGTTAGAACTGAGTTTTAATGGGCATGCAAGGTAGATGTATGCTGAACGTTATGAAGACTTATCTTCCTTTAGCCATTATGTTAATCCCAAACCAAACAAACTAAAGACACAAAAAGAGGAGAACAAAAATACCCGATAGGAAAATTCTAAGGCACAAGCTTGCAACAATCAGCAAAAGTGAAGAAAAAGACAGAAAATTAAGTATCATTGTACAATCAATCAAACTTCTGTATTATGTCTATATTGTTGGTTGCTAAGTTTGCAATTTTTATTTATAAAGTATTTCAATTACCTGTAAAGACTTAAACAGCTAATCAGTTAGAACTGACATACATTTTGGCTAAATACCTATAATTACAGTTGTTTCATACCTGAGCCCCTGTTACTGATGTTGTGTAACAAGCAGTCCTGATTGCTGACATCAGCCCACTTAATGTTCCTGCATTTATGTGATAATTAGATAAAATCAAATAAAGACTTTCTAGTAACTTCATAAAATACAGTAAATACATTTAGTGGGATTAGTGTAGTTCTAAAATATTATTTATGGTTTCATCTTTTTCTGACAGCGAAAAGGAGCATGAAAATACACAAGTGTTTTAACTATGAAATTTTATTTTCTAAATGTATGTTTTCCGGTGTAACAGCATACAAGTCTGTGATACCTGCAGTGAGAGTTGTAGAGATAGTTTCTTTGATTAGACCCACTATTTAGAAAAAACCAGACAATTCAAGACTTTGTGCTTGCAAGCTTTCTGCTTTTCCTGGCTCCATCAACTCTCACTTATACCCTTAGACCACCATGGACAGCACATGTTTGTATTGACCTAGAATATACAGAGGAATGAACTAAGACACCTTTGTGAATGAATATGTGGAAATGATGGTCTGTTTAGGAATGAAGCTTCAGATATTTTAGACCATCAGCTTATTCAGAAGGTGCTTCAGATGTGCCAGGTTAGAAAAGCTGGCAAGAAGAGCCTTCAGTCATTCTACATAAGGCATGATTGAATTGCAGATTTGGATTGAGTTGCAGATCTTTCTATTTAAACTGAAAACCTCGAGGCATCAGTTGGTCAGTACATGGTACAAGTAAAATGTATGGGTAATGGACCACACTGCAGAACATCACTTTTAACATCAGAGCAATAGAAACAGCTTTGTTGACTCCCAGGTGAAATTCATTGTGGAGCAGAGGATGTGCAAAGGGAGTTTTTTCCTACATTAACCTGGCAGTCTGGGTGTACAGGGAGCATGAGCAAAGTGACCGCTCGGCAGCAGTCACTCCATGCCAGCTGGGAGCCAGAAGGGAGGATGCTCTCTCTCCCAACATCAGCCATGCACACCCAAGGTGACCACAGACTCCAGGAACAGTCTGTAATGGTTTGCATTTTCTTCTTCAGTCTGTAGGCTAGAGGAGATTAGCACTGCAGCCTGTCAGGGTGTATACAAACAGGCAGTCGAATTCCAGACCTCAAAGCTTTCTGCTCTCCCCTGTTCAAATCTTTATTTCACTGACTGTCATTTAGTCCCACTAAAGCTCATCCCACCAGACACTCTGTGATTGGGTCCTAGCCTTTTGGATCAGTTTGCTCTTAAGCTTCCCTTAGTCTTAGTAAGCTGCAGCACTGCTTCTTCCTTTGACATCTCTGACATGTATCCTAGGCATCTGCTTTCTGTCTTTAATCCCTTTACAAAAATGGGTTCTTGCTGGCCACCTGCCGTAAGTCTGCAAGAGCAGCTTTGGCTTACCAGGCTTCTCATTAAAGCGAGCACCCCGAGCTCCAACTTTTCAGTCTCCAGTTTAGCACTTCCTGGGCATATGTAACAGTTAAAGTAAGACAACACAAAGTTTGTGAAGATTTCAAAGTCAGTCATTCTGTACCTGAACTAATACAGCTGTAGACAAAAATAACAAAACTTTACAGGTGTTTCTTCACCTCATCAGTCTTGTATATCCTCTGCATTCAGATGAGAGCACCTCTGCAGAAATCTTTGCCTTCCCTATCCTGCCCTTGTAAGCTTTTCCTTGAATCATAGAATTTCTCTTCTGTATATCCATGTTCGTTCTCCTTCATCTGATCCTGCAGCTAAGCAGAACCATTCGGCTTTGGAAGTATGCCCATCTGTTCTGCCCTTGGCATTCTCTGTCTGTGTAAGTTGCCTTTGTGTGACCCTGCAGTCTTTCAATCTGTGCAGTTTAAAAGTAGTCCTGTTGCCTCCTGTCCTCTTTCCAAATACTTCAGAAAAGTTGTAAACAAATTATTTCATCCAGGATATGCCTATTTCATTGCTTCAAAATTACTTCTGATTGTTTCTCATCATATAGATACATGGCAGAGCCATGATGAAAAATAACCAATTTTGGAGCCGTTAAGATGAAAAAAGAAAAAAAGGCATAGCAGTTTAATAAAACCAATGAGAATTTATACATTATATACAGATTCCAAAGATTGTTACATGGACACTTCCATATCTTGTGATTTTACCATTAAATTCTTAATATTTGTGTTTACCTGAAATTTCTGGGTTTCAGAAGCATGTGGCTACATGAAAATACCAGCTTTCATTTTTCTGGAAAATTCTCATGTGAATATAACTGTAGAATGGCTACTTTGGATCAGATCTAGCTACTCCGGGATGCAGTGTCTGACAGTGTTCAATACCAAACTCTCAGAATCTAATAGATAGGGGAAGTACAACGTGGTACCACTGTGGTGTCACTTCCACATCCAAGCGATCAATGGTTTAATGATTTCCTGAACAGAAAGCTGCACTGAGGTCATGTTGTCACTAGTAACCACATGAAGGGTTTCCTTCCATAAACTCTTCTAGGTTTTTTTTTCACCCCTTGGTTCTCCTGGTCCCAAAAAATCCTACATCAATGGATTCCACAATAAGACTGTGCAGCATTTCTTCATGTTACTTTTAAACCTGCTGCTTCACGCTTTCACTGGATGCCCCATAATTCTTCCTTATTCACCTTCTTCACATCGTTCCTTACAGGTCTTGATTTTCCACGCTGAAGAGTCTTAATGCATTAAACTAAGACTGAGTAAGAAACCATGTTAGCCTTCTGATAATTCTAGCTTCTTTTTTTTTCTTCTTTTTTTTTTGTTCTTTTTTTTTGTTGTTCTTTTTCTGAATCTATTGTAGCTTTGCTAGTGAGTAGTGAGTTCACCGTAGGGCTATTATGTGGCTGCAGTACAGACTCATTCATTGACATGGAGATATGTCTTGTTTTCTTCTCTGTCCCCTCCAGTAATTTTTATCACGTACCACGTGTCGTTACTGATCATTGAGCTGATATTTTCAGAGGACTACACAAAAAGACTGTCAAGATTTCCTTCCTGCAGAGCTGGTTAATTTAGTGTCCATCTTTGTGGATGTAGAACTCTATGTAAGGTGGTTTTCAGGTCTGTTATTTTGCATACATCAATATCAGGTTTGTCAGCCATTTTAGTGGCCACTTACTGAATGTTTTCAGATCTTTCTGGATCTCTCTACAATCAGCTTTAGTTTTGACAAGCTTGAATATCAGCAACAGTCTTCCTTTTCTCATGGCACTCCTTTTTTTCTCATCATTTATGAGTGTTCTGGACAGATAACTAGAATGTACTGGTAACCTACTTCCATACTTTTCATCAACAAGGTACAAGCTAGACATTTATTCTTGTTGTTTAAGCAGAGAACCTACCCTCTTATACCAGGACAACTTCACCTTGGAGCCTTTGGTGAAGAACCTTACCACATTTATTTATTTTTTTTAAATCTGCCATACACTGTGTAGCCAATGTATGACATTGATTTTTTTTTCCAAAGTAATCCTGGAGTTACTAACTGCTGTTTGTTTAGAAAAACTGAGGGGGGGGGAACCAAATGCTCAAATTTAATAAATGCATAAACAGGATCCTACACATATGTTAAAAATTGTTATTTTAAAGCCTGTTTTGTAACTTTTCAATGACTGGTGTTGGCAATGCAGCTAATTGCATGTAATTGGTAGTACTTTAGTATTTATTTCCCTTCCTATTCTGTGTGGCTTTCATTATGTATGGCTACTTGTAGTTAGGGAGGAGGTGCCTCACTGAAAACCCATTTCACTGAAATAAACCCTAAGATTTACTCTGAAATTGAAGGGGATTTCCGAAGTTCATGGGCTTTGCATTAGTTCTGTGCAGAAGGCAGAGTATCAGGCACTGTGAGCCAAAGCTACTTTTCCTATGCAAAGAATTGAATGGTGTGGAATGCTATCATTAATAGGCACTCATAGTGTTGGAGATAAATGTAGAGAGGGAAACTGTAAGCATACTTATAAATATAGAAGGCTTAACTATACCGTTAATCTACAGTCGCCAAAAAAAGGACTGCATCGAATCACAGGATTTGGGGATACTGTGCTTCCAAAAGTAGCAGGGGATATAGCTGCTAACCACAGCTGGACCTTCCAACACAGACTTGGTCCTTCCAGCGAGAGATCTTCTCTGTGTCCATATCCTGCCCCAGGTTTCCCGTATGTAATACCAAATGAGATGGACAGAAATACCAGGAAAATGCAAAGACTAAGGTGGTCTCAGTTACTCTTATTGAGTCACCGATGGGAGTGGTCTATGTACCATGGCCCTCATTACCCATTGAGTCCTGCTTATAGAAGTACTGATCCTGACATTATTCTTGTAAATGGAGGTCAGAAGAGCTGTACCATATTTCTCTCAGGGAATACAGAGAATACACATTCCCTTTCTTTGTGCCTTCTCTGCTATTGCTTTTGTATCACAATTTAAAATATCAATATCTATACTTCACTGCAGCTTGCTACTTTGATAGAGAAATGTACTTGACTCCCTACAGTTATTGCAATTGGAGGGGGATCTGATTAGGATGCTTTTCCTAATTAAGTGATATCACCTAAAGTGACTTTCCCTACCATTGTCTCACTGCAGTGTAAAAATAACAACAGAGAAGAATCATTTGGTTATTTTATTTTCCTGATTAAAATGTCTTTACTCATTCATATTTTACAGGCTAAAATTCCATCTTAATGAAAGACTGAGGGTCAGTTTTCTAACACAGCTAATTATGTGTCCTCATATCCCAATCACAGTTAAGGCTCAATTTCGTTGAATTCAGCAGCAGCACGTCTCAGTAGATCCATACGTAAGGAGAAAGCCCAGGATGGATATTCAGCCACCAGAGATCAAACAAAGGGTCCTTCAGAGGGTGTTTCGTCCGCAGTCAAGCCTGGGAGAAAGCTAGGTATCATCCCCTCCCCAACCAAATTCAGCATATAAGTGGGTCTTCACAGCACAGTGTGCCTGAACTTCTTGGACTTCAGCTGATTCCATAAGATCTGTTTATTTCAGATTCAATTTTTATGTTTGTGCTTTGCCAATAAACCACGCTCTCCCCAGGGGAAACACTTCTGTAGAGTTTTCTCCCCTTCTGTGGTCCTTTTAAAGGTCCAGCTGAGCCCGTGTTTGACCAACATTCTGCTCTCCTAACCAATGCAGGTAGTTCCATTGAATTGATTGACCAAATAAAGAGAGGTTAGAGCATCTCTCCATATGTCTCTTGTTAATAAATAGAAATAAGATAGAGGAGCTCTGTATTTTATCATCACTCTCTCTTTGATTCCCCAACTTATTAAGGGTATCTTATCACCAAGGGTATCTTATCACGAAGGGTATCTTAATCATGAATCATTTTTAAGACCTTAAAAGTTAAAAAGGCACAATCTTAAAAGAGATGTTTCTCCCAGGAAAAGAGATAGTTTGCTATGACAAAAGAGCTGCTTTATTTAAGAAAATGTTGAAAGTTAAATATATTCCTTTCTCTTTCTAATGAAAGAATTGCAGGCACAGCTGTTGGACGCAAGTACACATTGTAAATAAAACGTATAATCCAAGTGCTGCATTTCTTACAGCCAAACACCATATTTATGGAAATCTTGCACAAAACAACTTCAAGACTTCAAGATCAGGCCCAGTCAGACAGCTTTTTAAAATAGATTATTGTGTGATGTCCCTTCATTCATTTATTGTTTGTTTACTTGTAACACTAAAATTTATGTTGCTTCGGTTTCTTCTGATAATTGTATGCAGCGCAGTTTAAAAAAGCAATTTCCTTTATACTATTATAAAACTCGAAGCTGGATTTGATATGGCTCCTTCATTTTATTCTGACTAGTTGTACTCCGTGTAGAATATTGCGTCCCTGCGCTGCTGTCTTCTGTGCCTTTGTGCCTGCGTGCTTAGCCATTAATGGAAAAATAGACTTTCCTGCAGTTCTGAGTTTTCTTTCTTCTGCTTCCTTTCCCAGTTCTGTTGTTTTTATTGATTCTATTACAATAAGTAACACACAAAAGAGAAGATTAGGGCAGAAAGATTTCCCCAGTCCATCAATAAATTTTCTGGGCTTCATTAGCTGTAATTTCTTGAAAAGACTTAGAGTTACATTTACATTATGTAAATAAAATGTATAATCCAAGGGATCAGCTCTTTCACATTCAATAATGTGTACCAAAAATAATTCAGCTGAAGCCAGTGGCTTAAAATTTGTACGAGAGAGCAGAAAACCAGGCTGGTGTACAAAATGGTAAATTCTTGTCACTTCTGCTTAAGCAAAAATCTAGAGAAAGACAGCTGTGAGAGTTTTGTCCAAATAAGAATTTTGATCCTCAGCCAAGGAGCATGAAGACGACCAGAATTAAGTGCCAGTATTTTCTAGATAGAAGTGTTTGACAGACTGCTCTGTGCTTGTGATTTTTTTTTCTTCAAATGTTTTTCTTTTCATTTGTACACACTGCACCAGATTCTCTCCTCATTAGCAGAAGACAGTTTTGCCTGTTGAAAATGATGACAAATGCTGTGATTGAAACTCGCTTTAAAAATTGCTCATACAGTATATCCTCTCGAGCCCAAATCTAATCTCAACTTTCCAGAAGTTCTCATCATTCCCCTTTACAACACTGTCTGTCCAAAGGATTAAAATATTTTACCTAAACCATTTGACCTTCCCCTGAGATACATTCACTTTCAGAAACAATGAGTTCAGAGACAATCCTGTGACTACTTTAATATTCAAAGTTGGCATTATAGCACTGGCATTGCAGTTAGTAAAATATAGTGTCAGCAATGTAGTTTTTAATTAACCACTTTTCTTAAGATTTCCCTCACTGTTAAGAACATTGTGGTCTTTACAGGCAAGCAATGTTACATTCACAAATGTTTAATTGAGATATGGACGTGAATGGCACAATTGTCCTGCTGGTCAGTTTTGAATATCTCCTGTAATAGGAGCATTAAAGAATTTGAAGGCATATGCTCTATTGTAGTAGTAGTTTATTAAATACAAATGAAATTTCAGAGAGGCTAAAGAGCAGTCTTTGAAAATGCATTTAATACTGCTTTCGATTTTTGTTGCAAGGGGGTTTGAGGGTTTTGGGGTTTTGGGGTTTTTTTGTTTGTTTTGGGTTTGGTTTTTTTTTTGGTTTGTGTGCATTCTTTTTTCAAAAACGAGCAAAATAATGATACAAGGTAGTTGCCTCTTAAAGTAGGAGTCCTTGCATTCCCTCCTCCTAATTAATCCCATCCCCAAACCCCATTCACTTTTGCAATAAAAGTGGCCCCTGTTTGGTTGGGTCTGAGGGGCAGAAAATGTCTTACTACTACTTATGTGCTGTTATAACGTGAAGAGCAACAAACAGTGAACAAAAAATAATGTCTGAGGAAAATATGTTGTCAGGATTCAGAAAGTTCACCAGCAAGCTGCTCTGCTCAGCATGGCTTTTTAGACAAAAGATATTTTTTTTTGTCTTTTGCATTCTCTAATATATATCCTGGTATAAAAACATGCGTCTGAGCGTGGAAGCACCGACTCTGACCTAAGAACCACGATGTATTTATAAATATGTACACAGTGAATAATAAATCCCAAATTTAAAAAAATACCTTTTAAAGCAATTATTATATTCTGATTTATGTATTGATAGTAATCCATGGACAGGCTTTGATGCTCTTTGCAAAAGTGAAGTTTCTTTGGAAAGAAAGCGTTTTAGACAGTTCATCTCAGCTGTTAGGTAAAATGGGAAGCTGTTTAGTGCCTTTCTGAGACTGTAAATTATAATAAATTTTACATGCCTCTTTGAAATGCATGATGCAAAGAGTCTTAAGCTTTTAATACATATTTTGCACAATCAAAATTATATTAAAAAAATAACATGCATTAAATACATTTCTTCCCTGTGGCAAGTCACTGGCCTTAGGCAAATAAACTCTGCAGCCTCCTCTGGGCCAGAACATTAGTTGAACAGTTGCAATAAGAAGAGAGAATCAGATGCTATTTAAAGGCATTAAGCAAAGTGTAGATGATTAATACAGGTAACTCAGCTGTGCATTCAGTTAATAAGGAAATAATTATTATAATGTAGCACTTCATTATTTGTAATGCATCAAATGGAGATTTTTATATGATGCCTTTACAGAGCAGACAATTCTCCTGCGTAACAGATACCTAAAGTACACAAAAATTGCAATAAATACAGAAATGCTGAAAGATCTTTTTAAAAGCAATATGTATGATTTAATGATTAAGAATATATATTAACACACACCCCCCCAAATGCTAAGCAAGTAGGATTACAAACCACACTGTTCAGTGGTTTAATCTCTGGTTTTATGGAAATAATTTTAAATCTCTTCCCTCGTGCGGGAAAGACTGTCTGAAATGCCTCCATATTTTGAATGACTAAGCTATGTATTTTCTAGTTATTTTCTTCCTGCAGAGTGTGGGAAATGTTTATTCTGAAGCCCAGATGAAGTACCGATGTGAGAAATGTTGTAAAGCATCTAGTGTTGACTGGAGCTAATTAACTGCGATGCTCCAGTGTTGTTCTCAGTTTTAAGCAGGAACACACAGCACAATACCTTTTATTTTGCTGTTCAATAGATTTTTGCTTAAAAACAGATGAATTCTTCAATATCCTTACAATTTTAACCCTTTTCCCCTTAAAACGTTCTTAGTAGATACACTAGAAATACTTCTAGTGACATGCTGCTTTTTATGTTTTAAAATTAAGCATAATTTGATAAACTTGCTCTACTATTGTGCCCTTATATGACTACATATGAAAGATCCTACATTGTGATTGCATTTCCAAATCAGAGCTACGTTTTTTCAGATATGTACACAAAGAAAACAAGCCTAGACACTGAAAAAAAAACTGAAAGAAAATCAGTTATTTATTTCCCCTTCTTCTCTCATATAGAAGCTAACCTTGAATCAGCAGTAAATACTGTTATCCCCTACATCCTACATTTGCTTCTGTATATCTGTGGAGATACATACATTCAGGGTGTTAGAAGCTGGAATACTTAAAAGCCGTTTCAGTGCTATAGAAGCAGGCATTTTGTTATTGTGCAAATCAGGTTGTTTTAATATTGAAGATGTGTGAAATTATTTGCCTTTAGTTGATGCCAGTGAAATTTTAATCTCCAGAGAAAGTTCAGTGCAGTGAATATTTAAAACAAACCAGCACTTCTAAATAATTTGATTTAAAACATATTTTCCATTGACTACACCACACACACACACACACACAAAAGAATCTCAGTAGTTTTTCACCTGACTGTTTGCAAAATTACTTATCACCTCTTCACACCACTCTTTCCATATCCTTTACCCTTGTTTCAAAAGTGCTGGTTTATTTTTGCTCCAAAATTTCCTCATTCCTGTCCATACTGACTCTAAGAAGCAAAATCAGAACAAGGTATTATTGGGAAACCAGAGTGTCTAAAACAAGTCATCTAAAGATTTTAAATTCAGGAGCAGTTCAGGTCTCCATCACGTCAGAGCCTGTCCCCTGTCTGCAATGGGAGCTCTATCCCACCCAGAATCGGCATCTCTTGAGGCTGTATCTTGTGATCAGTCTGTGCTCCCGGCTCTCACTGCCCCTTCAGGGCATCGGATTCTCCTCATGCTGAGGAGGGCTGCAGGGACCGGGGGGACAAACACTTGGCTAAAACACACAAAAATAGACTCCGGAGTTAAAAAGCCAGAGTGAAGGCTGTCAGCTGTTGGACTGTGGAAGAAATCAATCCCAGCTGAAATGCTATCTATATTTCATACTAACAGTAGGTAGGACCTAGCTGCTCCCCCATCCTTTCTCTCCATCCCCTGTTATGCCCCTCAGGCAACCATGACATATTCTCGGACCCCTATGAAATCACACTTCTGTAAAGTGGAATTGGAGCTGAGAGGCCTCTTCAGGCTGGGGGTCAGTGAGAGCATACTACATCTTTTGTTTCTGTTACGCTGCTCCTGCTGCTTATAGGGATTTGAGAGCAAAGAGAGGAAGGAGAGACTTGTGACTGAGATGTTAGCTGCGTGGTTTGGCAGGCTGCTTTCTCCTTCCCTGTCATGCTACAGATTTCCAGAGGAGCCTTGAGCTTGTTTCTTCAACTTCCTCTGACTCAGTTTCCTCCTTAATATCTACCTTTTTTCTCCCTCTTTTTCTCTGGTTGAGGCTGGGGCTGTTTCTGAGGTTTAGGCACTGCATTGAGATCATTAAGACCCACTTTACTTTTACATCATCATCACCACCTTTGCACCAGAAATAGGAAACATCACAGATCCTGTGTGTGACGTGTTCACACATGGAGAACGCAGAAATTCATTCCAGTGCTGATCATAGGCGGTTTTTCAGTCTTTTTCAGTCCACAGAAGAATACACGGTGAAATCCCACTTTGTGGGAGGTTTCCACAGGGGTTAAGAAGATAATAGAGACTGCTTGTAATAAATAAGTATCCGATTACCTATTTACATTAAAGACCTTTCTATGGTGTCAAATATTCAGAGAGAATTCTACCCTTCAGCACAACCACTATCTTCCAGTTCTTCCATACCCTCCGGCCTCCTCTCTATTTTCTCTGGCTTTTTATGTTTTTCCATTGTTTTCGCATCTCCCTCTTTCTCTGTAGCCATTTAAGTTCCCATTACTACCACCTGCATTTTTTTTTATGCTGTCTCCTTCCTCTATTATCTGCTAAGGTTGTGACAGCAGAGTGGCAAAAATTAAAAGGCTCTCTGCAATGGGAAAAGAAGGTGCGCTCGGTTTCATGTTTTCTGAAGACATTGAATAAAGCTTGTTATATTTTTACTGCTTGACTGAGAGTTGGAGGCATTTGAAAAATGCGACTGTGACTACTCCACAGTCTGAATATATCAACTGAGTCATTGAGATGTATTATATAGTCCATATGTCTAATATCTCAAGCCTCTAACCGTGTTTTTTAATTAACCTGAGTCTAGTAATGCTCTACCTTGGAGGCAGATCACACCTTTTCCATGGAAAGTACTATGTGGCTCTCTCTCTGTGACTTTTAAGTCCCCTTATTGGAAGTAGTATTGTGTAGCAAAGACACCCAAAAGCAGCCTTCCAATCTTACTTCAATAATGTTGCTCTGGATGTGAAACTGGAATTGAATAAGCAAAGGCCATCTCATTCTTAGCATAAAAGGCTAAAGTTTCAGATTAGTTGGGATTTCTCCATTCCCTGACTGTATTGGGTCTGAAGAAACCTTTGTATAGGTGGTGTTAAAGGCTTATTGCAGCAGCCTGTCAAGGTATCAGCCTCAGTCAGCTCCTGGTACACCAGCATAAACTGCCAGCAGAGCTGAGTCCTATGCCCTTTCCCTCCCTCTTTCCCTGCAGAAGTGGTTAGATTGAAAACTACCCACAAGGTACATAGGGGCAGCTGTGGCGGTGTCTTCGTTCCAGCAATAAACAGGTGGTCCAAGCTCTCTGGAGGCCTCTCCCTCTTGCGTCACGAACCCAAACAGCCCGGACTAACGGTAGCTTGGAAAGAGACTATGAAAGATGAGCTGCCTCGTGTTTCCATCATCATTCATCTGCTTTCTCCAGGTAGACTTAGACCATCAAGGAACTTGTCTCAGTACTGGAGCCCTGTAACAGCTGATTATGGATTATTTTTATTTTTTTTTGGCAAGGAGGGTGGACCTTTCAGTGGCAATTAGGATTTCAGTACCTTCATGTGTGTGTGACTTGGTTTGGGTTGTTATGTTGAGAAACCCATGTTTGGTTCTTGGATTGGAAAGGCCCCAGGATTTCAGATGGTATGAAATACAAGTGGCTGATAACAATGGACTTGTCAGTAGAATATGCTGAAGTGAGAAATGCCTTTCCTTGGAAAGGAAGGTGGCTGGGAATTGATTCTTTGGCTTGTTGACCCTACACATGTGACGGATGACACGGTTAGTATAGAGAAGCAGTGTCCTCATGTATTTTGAGCATTAACATAGAGACAGAAGTATTTTTCTTTAATTGAAACACTTGTTTCTATTCACTGTTTCAGAGTTTTCTGAGGGTAAAAGGTTTGCAAACATCTTTTTATATGGAATTCAAGTTGGAGCTAGCATAAATGTAGACCTCAGGTTATTGATGTTAGCTTTGTAATTCAGTAGTCAATATTCTTGATCTCCAGTAATACCTTTTCTGAACAGGAGAGTGTTGAGTCCTTGAAAGGACAAAGAGACTTTGGTCTAGGATTCATCAGAGTCACAGAAATTGAGATGAGAAGGGGCCAGTGTGTATCTGTTGCCTTACTGCCTGCATGCAGCAGGCCACCATGTGTCACCCAGTAATTTCAAAATCAAGTTTCTGTCCATGCTCCAGAAAGACATACACCTTTGAGTTAAAGTGGTGGAGGATCTATCATACCACTTTTACGCCTTCACTACTAAAGATTTGCACCTTATTTCAAATGGACTTTGCCTAGCCTAAGCTTTCAGCTGTAAGGTGTCATTATGCTTTTTTTTCTACTAAATTAAAGAGACATGTGGTACAGGAAATCTTTTCTTAGTTACATGTAGACTGTGACTGTGTCATCTCAACCTCTGTGTTACTGCCCGGGAAAAACACACTTCATTGATTTCATATGCTGGAAAAGCCTCTCATATTCCTTGAATAAATATAACTAAAATGTCAGTTCTGGATTGTGTTAGAAATGGAGTGCATAAGAGGGAACAAAATGGAAGGTACTGGTTGTATTTGCAATGAATTAAAAACCAATACATTCCTAAGAGCATCATGAAGGGAGAAAAGGGCATTTGGATTGTGGCACAGACTTTTGTTTCCAGTTGCTATGTAAATTAAACAGGCAGATGTTGATACTTCACACTAGGAAAAGATTCATAAAATCTTGCCGTTCTTTTTTCTTCAGGCTACATATTGACTCTTGAGGGTAACCTTTGTCCTGGTCAAAATAGTGATGTATAGCACAGGCTCTAAACTGAGATAATAACACCAATGAGGATGTTAGAAGTAACAGTAGGTCTTTGGATCTTACAGCGTTGCTTACTGAGTCACCAGGAAGAAGAGTGGCTTCTCCAGGTCCCCTCACTCTCTGCAGCTTCTGGAAAAAAGGTTGCATTAGAAAATCTGCATGGGAAGGTGATGGTGGAAGTGATTCCAACATACAAAACATACTGCAAGAAAGGGCAAGCCTAACTTTAATGTAACTCCACAAAGAAAGTTGCCCTGTGGAGTCTGCCCGTTTAAGAACTTGGGAAAGGAAGGACCTTAAACTGCCAAATGTGAATCATTTCACAAATTAGTGGTGTGATTCATTGCCACAAGATACCCCTGGGAATGTCAAAGAAGTAATGAATTTCAGAAAGCTACCAGACATGATTCAGAAAGCTCTTTTCTGAGCCAATTATTGTATACTTACCTACTTTGAGAACCTTGTTTTAGAAGCAGCAGGTAGTACTGTTGTCAGAAGAACAGGTACTGAGTTATATGAACTACTGGTCTGATTTGACCTTGTCTTTTCTATACACCTTTTCTCTAAGCCTAACCATTGTTTTAAGGTTAATGTTCTGGTATCAGTGAGCTTTTGAATACTCACACCCTCCCTACTTCTTTCCTGCACCTGCAGTAGCAACCAGAATTTTTATCTAAGCTATAACATCCTCATACGTCTTCAGGGGCCTTACCCCTTGAGAGCCTGTTTTTCATTGCTACAGCTCATTGTTTGAAATGAGTGCCCAAAGGTTTTCTCACTTCAGCCAAGGAAGGAGTCTAGGCAGAGAACTTCCAGAATATGCCATCTCCCTTTCATTACTCCTCCAAGCTTTGGGACTAGTATGCATTACAGTGCAAGTTCTTTTTTGTAAAGCACACTCTGGACCACTTACTTACATGTCAGGCTTTCCTGGGTGGGACAAGGTACCCAAAAGGAACCTAGCAGTACAGACATTTTTGAGATGTTGTACTCTTTAGAGGCAGATACCTTTGACACTATTTGCCAAAATTCAGGTTGTGACCAAGGCATATTTTTCATACTTGAAAATATGGAAAAGCAGATTGATTTCATCACTCTAGGCACATTAGCTCAAAACAATGTATAATAAAGGTTTTATATTGAAAAGTCAAGGATTACAAATAATGCATTACCATTATTTATATTGGTAAATGGGGTGATTGCTCTGTGGTTTATGTCTGAACCAATCTTGAGACCTGGGTTTCACTTGACTAAATTCTTAGATAAGAGAAACAGGAAAAAATACTGAAATGCTTTTTTCACTGAGGTCTTCCTTTCTACAGACATATCAGACACTCAGTGTTGCATAAGAAATCCCAGTGAATCTGTAATCCAACACTAGACAGACCAGGTTTTACTCTAGATCAACAGAGCTAGCCAAGTGACAATAGCCCTAGCAAAGAAAATAGTATAAGTCATAATTTAGCTTCTTCACTGAAAGATACCTGCAACACAGAGGACTTCAGTGTCATACAAAACACAAGGGAAAAAAAAAAAAAAGAAAAGGTTGTGTCTTTCTGTGTGGAGCTTTGGTGAGGGTTTTTGTGACTGGCCCTCACTGGCTTCTGCAGCAACAGTCAAATCTATTCTCACTTCTGAGCTTCCCTAAAATACTTACTAGGGGAGTGACATAATTGCTTCTTCAGAAGCCAAGAAAGCTTTTCCATTAACTTCAGCATAAGCAAAACAAGGCCATTTCTGGATGTTTTGAAGCCCTATTGCTATCTTAAAGATCTTGATTTGATAACACTGGGTCCACACCTTGGACTGGTTCCACCACTCTAGCTGGAAAGACCTCTGCAACCTAAGAAGCTGTTGGGTGCAGGTTGTATTTCACTTTTCATATCAAAAGAACCTGCTGGTGGGTAGTTAAGCAGTCCTCTCACTAATTCAGAGACTTAACACCCATGACCCATTTTCTCCCTCCTCAGTTTTAGCACATAACTCTTATACATTACTGTGTTGGAAAACCTGTCCTTCCTCGGTGACAGTGGACTGCCAAAATCATCCAAATAGACTGTGAGCTGTGCTCACTTGCATACAGTCTGATCAGCTGCCTCTTGTTTCTGATAAGGACCGCATGAGGAGTCTTTGGAGAACGTGATCATTGTTCTTATCTTCCACCTGGTTTTTGCAGAGCTTTGCATATGATAGCATTGCTCTGTCTTGTTTCTTCATGTTTGCGCTCCACTCTTAGGGCATCTCCTCTTATTATCCTAATCTTGCACGAGGCAATGGCAGAACAAAATTCTGGCTTGTCTCAGGTTTTTGCCTGTCTATAAGAATTTTTCAGTACATGCCTAGTAGTATGTTGAGAAAAGTATCAGCTCTACCTGCTAGTCTCTCTTTTAATGCTTTTCTAGTCTGTAGTTCTGTCTTAAACAGGAATATTACTATATATTTCAGTTTCTTTTGCCAAAGTAGAACCTTTGCTATGTTAACTTTGCCATTAGTTCAGCTGTTTCTGCCTTCTGATTCCTGTGAATATCCCACATACACACAATCACAGGCACTGAAAGCAGGGGAAAGAGGAGGGGCATCAGAGATGCCGGATGACTCTTGGACTGATATTCCCCACCTCCCCCACAGACACACACACACACACACCGAAATCTTGTCATTCCATCACTCATTCAGCCCGGCTCAAGCATGATTTAAAACAGATTAAGTTGTGGACTGAGTTGCTTTCATCTGTAAAACAGCCTTTTAAGGCAAGAAGAATTGCCCATTCTTCCATATTGCAGGAAGAGAACATATTTGCCTGTATTATGCCATTTTAATAAGAATATTATTTCTTAACATTAAAATCACTGAATGTGATGCATCCTACATTCTGCAGAGAATATCCTTGGTTTGCTATTTTATTTTCCTAGAGCAACGATTATTTGGTGAATGTATCTCTACATAGGAAGTGGCTGAAGAGCACTTTATGTTACAGAAATATAGAAATATCATGCTGAACCTCAAGTTTTATAAGGGAAAATTATGTCTGTAATTAGGAACTGAAAGAAAAAGATTTACAAACTGTAAATCACTGCAGGTCTAAGGAAGGAGTGAAATTCTGAGGTTTAAAAATAATCTTGCAATACTGATTGCTGCAAAGCTGTCATTTATGGTTTTTTTTTTTTTAAAAAAAAAAAAAGTAAAAATAAAAAGTCTGGCTCGTATCCCTCTTACAGCCCTGAAACAAAGTTTTTACAGTGATAATGCTAGACTACCCCAACACTCCTTGTAAAGAAGTTTTCAGGTCAAACGGAGCCAGCCTAGCAGCAAAGTTGTAGAGCAAGGATACATACAGGAGCTCAGGAGCTCTTGATATTCCACTCCAGCGCTCGGTTCCGCACTCAGTATCAGGACAGAGACTACTCACTGGGTAACTAACTCACTTTTTAAACCGTGACTTTTTACTTCAGCAGTCACTATCGGGCTGAAACCTTCTGAGCAGTTTAGGCTGACGCGGCTAAAAGACGCAGACCAGTATTCTTTATTTTTTTTTACCGTTAAAACTTGTTAGAGAAGACTTTCCGAGGGAAAAGAATGACAAAAGAGCAGTGGGTTATTGGTATCACTGCCTGTGGGTTATTGTGGGTTGTGCGAAGTGATAAAGAGCTGTTTGCTGTCACCAGGGAAATGCAGGATAACTTTAGGAGGAGTAATATCATTGCACCTGACCGGGTCAAGGTTCTAATGGTAGTTGTTGGGCATGTGCTGATGCTATTAAACCTCTATTAGCATGGAAGAGCTTGATCCTATTCTGCTGAGAGCAGGAGGAGGTCTCGCGTCGTAACTTCACTGGGACCAGAATCGGGCCCAGATCGTCTTGACACAGGGTGGAAAATGTCTCAGGTGAGGAGAAAAATTTGTCCCAAATTTTTTAACGAAGTGACCCCAAGTTTTAAAGCTTTTTGGAAAGTTTCGCCTTTGATCCACAGAAACTTGGTAAAGACTTTCTGAAAAGTCCTAATGACTGGGAGGAAAAAAAAAAAAAAAAAAAAGAAAAGAAAAGGAAAATTAAAAAAAAAAAAAAAAAGAAAAAGAAAAAGAAAGGAAGCGTTTCAGTTTAACTAAAGTAGTTCTGATGTGAAAGGATGGTACTTGAAAACCTTAATTATGTGAATGTCAGTAGCAAAAAGCATCCTTCTTGAGCTGGCCGTATGAAACCCGAGCAAAACACAAACTTGCCATCGGAGCGAGAAAAGGATTTCTCCGAGTATATATTTTTCCCGTTTATATCCTAAATGTAAAAGCATCGGGCAACTGCAGACAGGTGGCGTGGTTAGGTGTTGTTTTATTGGGGTGGTTTTTTGGAAGCTGTGTGACACGAACGGTGTGTTTAAGCTGCCCGGGGCTGTAGGTACAAGCGTGCCCCAAGTGCCGGGCGGCCGGCGGGGGAGGAGAGTGGGCAGCTGGAGCCTCACCTCGGGAACAAACCCATCCCGGGCTGCCGCAAACGCTCAACCGCTTTAATATCAACGAACCCCGGTCCGGATCCTGGGGCTGGTTCCCCTCCCACCCCTTCCACCCCCTTTCCCCGAGATTCTCTCGCTCGTAAGAGGCGGGTGTCCGGCACCGGGTCACGGCGCTGCTCCCGCCGGCTCCAGGAAAAAGGAGATGCAGCGGACATCTTCTCCCCTCCGCATCGCAAGGAATTTCAGCTTGTTTTTTCTTCCCTGCTGTTTCCTCTTCAGTTCCGCCCGCGGAACCCGACGAGTGCTTTGCACTCCAAACCGCCGAGCGATGGGGCGGTGAGGGTAACATTCAGGGTCTGAAAAAAATTAGCTAATGCCTCGAGAATATCACTTAAAAACTGCTCTGAAATATTCCGTAGCTTTTTAATTGAAGTAAACAAAGTGCAACAAATCCTAACTCAAATATGATTGCACTGAGATTAGGCTCTAATTGCTTAAGGTTCAGGTGGAATCTGCAGGCTAAAGCCTATAAGAACAATCTGAATTTCACAATCATTCTGTCAAAAGGAAAGAGATGAGAGCCCACACGCTTCCTAACAAGTCATTTTTAACAGTTACAAGCTTCTTACAAAGACCACACAGGGAGTCTAAGAGATGCAAATCTAATCCCTGGTCATTCTGCAGGCCTTCAACAAAGATGTACTAAAGCCTAATAGAAAAGAAATCAGTTCTCTGTCACCAGCTCCTAGTAAAATCTATTAGAGAAAGTACGGATCTTGTATTTACAGCAGTTGCTTTTAAAGGTTAAGGACAAGTACATATAAAATGTATATATATATATAATGTGAAATATTTAATAAAATCCATCATCTGCTCTTTTTTATTCCTCAAGATGCTTTGGTATTTACTTTGTATTCACTCAGCAAAAGAATTATCCATCCCTTTGTTCTCNTTTTGAATCATGGCTCAGAAAAACCCCTGCGGCTGAGTCCCAGCAGTCTGCAGAGAGATGATAAACCTGTTTCCTCTGACATCGCTTTTTTTTTCTTTTTTTTTTTTTTCCCCAGGTTCCCTCATTTGAAAACGCATGCAGGAACCTCAAAACAACGGTCGGTACCTTGTCAAAATACTTCAAATGTCTCCATCTTATCGGTAGCTGGACCAGTGTCCAGGAGTGAATATTTAAATCAAACGAATATCTAAGTAAAGAGGACTAAAAACTCCGGCTGCGCGTTGGCAAGCGATACACAGAAATACCCAACCTTTACCAGGATACTCTCCTCTCCAAAGTTTTGTTTTTAATGAGATCATATCTTTTTTTTTTTTTTTTTTTTCTTTTTTTTTCCCCTAACTCTCTATATACTGATCACCTCTGTCTCCTGGCAAAACTCACCCTGATTTAGCGAGGCTCGCTGTTGTACATTTGAATGATTCAAATTTAACACGAAAGTCATCGCTTTTTTTTTTTTCTACACGAACACACTCGTGTGCAAACACGCACCGACGCACGCCTTAATGTAGACGCGCACACCCTACTTTTGCAGATCTATATTAACACGGGGGACACACACACAAGCATTTGTGTCACCAGTGACTTTGATTGGTAAGATGCTGGCCCGTTCCTGTTGCCGGGGGAGGGCTCTGGGGGCGCAGCCTTGGAGCCCCGTCATGCCAGTAAATGGGGTCGCAGCCCCGCGGTCTCCCACTTGCGAGGCGCCGATTGGGTTAAGTGGGAATCTTGCCTGCCTAACTGCTATGAGATCAGACCTTCCATTTCTCCCTTGAAAATCCCTGATAATAAAATAAACGGGTCACTTGTTGATGGACCGCGAGTTTTCTTAGAGTGCAATATGCACCGGGGGAACCGAAGTGCGGGGCGGAGTGGGGGGGTGAAGGTTGGGGGGGATGTCATTCTTAAATGACAAGAGGAACTACAGTCTGTTTGGGAGAACGGATGATGCTTCTGAGGGTGACATGGCTGTTTCTGGTTCGGGGCTGTGTTATGGATGTGAGTAAAGGTTTGACTCCCGACAACAGGTAATGTATTTCCAGATCTTGGTGACTCACACCGAAAGAAAAAAAAAAAAAAAAAAAAGAAAGTGTACTTTAGGAATTATGTCAAAAGGAAATCGGATCGGAATCGTTTCCCTGTTCTGCTGAGAGATGTTTCTCCCAAGCGGTGAGAAATTGGGCACGATTCAGCGGGGTGAACAACCAGCGAACCGGCGTGGCTTGAGGAGAGGAGGAAAACACGCGGGGCCAAAAACTTCTCCTTGCTCCCCATGATTCTCACATATATTTCAGTGGGACAACTCTTTTGAATAAAACCATCGGTGTCCGGGCTGGGAAATAACTTTTCCTATGCAGAACAGGTCTTCTTCCTCTTTTTTTGCCGTCCGTGCCCATCTCCTCACCCGGTGATCTTCGTGGAAGAACCGGCTCCAGCCGCTGGGCTGAAGGAAAGCTGTTCTCCCTCGGAAACACCGGCACCCACCTCGAAACCCTCCTCCTGCACAGCAAGAGCATCGTCCCCGCCAAGCGGTGTGGGCCGCTCCGGGACACCGGCGGGCAGCCCTCGCCCGCCGAGTTGGCAGCCCCCGTCCCTCCTTCCGTCTTGAAAGTCTCCAGTCGCTTCCCCCCACCTCAAATTTGCTTCGTGGGATGAGCTCCCTGTCCCCAGCTCCCGGCTGGACATGGGAAAGGTCCCACGAGCCATCAGTGCCCACTTGTTTGTGGGTTTGGGGAAGCGGGCGGGTTGGGGGGGAGGGTGTCACGGGGACACGGGACGGAACAGGTTTGTCATTGTGGTACCTCGGGACGGGGAGGAAAAGCTTCAAAACACAAGCGCAGCCCTGCAGGGCCTCCTGCACCCGGCCCCTTGCCGGCCCGTCTGGCCCCAGCCCTAATTAGGGCTCAGACCTAATTAGCTGGAGCGGAGAGGGGAGTGTGGGGTCCTTCCTTGGCGGCCTGGGGAGAGCAAGGTAGAAACCCCAATGGAAAAAAATTTCCCTGCTCTTTCTTTTTTTGCCGAGGAAAGGGCGACTTGCACGGTGGGGCGGGGAGGCTCAGGGAGCCGCGCGGAGAAGGGGCTGGGAGCAGCGGGGACCCTTGAGCTCTGCCCGGAGCTGCCCTTCCCACAGAGCCAGCGAGGCGGGGGGACACACACCCCGGGTGGGTGCCCAAACGGTGCTGGGGAGGACGGGGCTCTGCACAAACCCACCTGCCATAGTCCTCAGTGTGCGTGCGGTTTGCAAGTCAGTAATAACAGTTTGTACCTCTTGTAGGGCTAATTCAGCTTTCTGCGGCATTTCCTTATTTATTAAAATATTTATTTATTTACTCCCCCCACCCCACCCCCTTCCCGAGAGCTGATTTGGCCCTTTGAAGTGAAAGAGAATAAAACAGTGCGGTGGAGGGTGGGAGCCGGGGAAAGTAGGGCTGCTGTGACTGGGACGGGCCACGGTTATGAGCTGCCAGAAGCAAGTGTCTGCTTTCAAAATCCAAGCAGAAAACGGGGCGGGGGGCTGGGATCGGGGCTGGGGCGCTGCCTGCAGCCACAGCGCGCTGTCAGCGGCGCGCACAGTCACATAAACAAGTAAATGAGGGAAATCGGAAATACCAATTAATGTGCTATGTGCGGTGTTGGGAGAGCCTTTATTTCGCTATTGGTTACCCGCAGGCGAGCCTCAACTTCCCTGCCCGCTCCTCTCCCGCAGGATGATTACGATGGAGGACGCGTAGGCCTCCTGGCTTTCTCTTAGCTTGGGGCACTTGAGGAATAAGAGAAATGCTCCAGAGCAAGCAGAGGCGGGGAAGTGCGGTGCCCGCTCGGAGCAAGGATTGCGGGGGGCGAGATGGGGAGAAAGGGGGGTTGTGAAGGTGTCTGCCATCCCCAAGGCCAAATCACCCCACCAGCTCTGCGGTCTGGCTTTTGTGCATCTTTTCCCCGGCTCTCTCCGCGGGACAGGACGCGGCTCTCGGGGGCCAGGACCGCGGGCAGCCCCGGTTTGCTGAGGAGAACGTGGGCTGCCCCAGGCGCCGCGCCCCGGCGGATGGAGCTTCTCCGGGGCAGGGCTGGCTTTGCTGCCGGCCTCTGGGCTCGGCTGGTGCTAGCTTCTCTTTATACTCCTGTGCAATTGTCCTTCCTTCGGGCCTCACCTTAAAAAAACAAGTTACCATTTTCTACGGACTCATTTACCGGGTGTATTCTTGATTAAATGACTGTTAACCCTAAGAGACTGATAGAACAATCAACATGCTTTTCCAATCACCATTCTTTTCTTGGTTAGTGTTTTTTTTCCCCCCAACGGGGAGTCTCGCTGTAGGTCAAAACCTTGCTTTCTAAAGCAATTAAGTCATATTTTCAAAGAGAATATTAGATTAAAAATACATCATGATTAAAGCATCGTGTAAAAGGTCTGCAGCGGGAATAAACTATTTGGTGCTCGTCTGTAGATTCTCTCACCTACTACCTACTCTGAATGCGTCCTCTATCTTCCAGCATGTCCGGCCCTCATGATTGCAAATAGGCCTGTTTTCAAATGGAAATAGGACTTCCAAACTGATTATGTGTATTGAATCGGAATCACCCGCTAGATCCTCTTGTTTAAAATGTATTGAAAAAAAAGCATGATGGTTGCACAGCTCTGAAACTGGCTTCTTCTCATCTCAGGGAGGTCGGTCTATTTTGCAACTTTTTGCCATTTGAGAATGTTTCAGCTAGATAATTACGCTGCCATTGTGGAAGGGCGATGCGCTGACACACAAACACCCCCTCCCCCGCTACACACACACACACACTCCTCCGCCACCCCTCCCCAGCGCGTACACCTTCAGCCACTACCGCGGAGCCTACACCGTGCACAGCCCACGTCGTGCCCGGACTTCCACGACACGGACACGCCCGCCCTCCCCACGGCAGCGCAGCTTCAGCGCCTGGCCCCTGTCACTGTCACACAAGCACGGCGTGTCCCAGCGCCCCGCCAGCCCCACGCACGGCTTNNGGGTTCTGCTTCGTGAGCCACTACTTAAAGAGGACCAGCCTGTGTAATCTGAGTGTGTGTCCACGGAAAAAGCCAGGGAGCAGCAGCTATTGCTCACACACTGAAGAATGAGGACAACCTCCATGCAAAGGTTCCGTCTATTGATATGTAATGAGAGCTTTAAACCCTGTCATATCTTCCAAAGAATTATCCATTCAAATTCAGAAGGGTGATTAAAAAGCGAGGAGAGAAAAGGGAGATCTGCACTGGGCAGAAAGCGGGCTGCCCCCCGCGCCCGGGGGAGAGAGAAATCGGCGGCAGCAAGCGGGGTTCCTCCTTGCGTGCCCCAAGGAGGGGAGACAGTCCCGTCCCCGCACGCCCGGCCCGGGCTGCCCCTCTCCCACCCCCCGCCGTCCCGCCGCAGCTCGGGGCGAGCACGCCCAAACTTTCTCGGGTGCTTCCTCGGGAATTGCTCTCCCCCCAGCTCAACCAACCAAACGAAACCCGAGCTGGGAGGGGGTGCGAGTGCCCAGTCCTGCGCCCCTGCGGCTGGGCTGGCCGGGTAGACAGGGGCCGGGACCGAGGCTGCCGCTCCCCCGGGCACCGCGAGGGGAACGGCGGCCCGGTACCCCCCAGCCAGCTCCAGCGAAAGTGGCTGCACGGGAAAGCTCTGCCAGCGCGGAAAGATGCCAGTGCTGGGACCTGTCCTCCGTCCTTCCCCGCACTTGCACAGTACCTTTGTGAAGACGGAAACTCATCCGGCCGCATCCCGTCCACGATCTTTTTTGGGTTACCACGGAGGTGCCACGCACTTCCCTGCCATTACCCCGCTAGGCAAGTGTGATGTGTGTTGTAGTGACGGGGCAGCACCGGGTCCCCGAGCCCCATGCCACTCGCCCTAGCTATGGCAAAGCGCCATATGCGGTCAACACCTTGTCAGGGCGTTTGGGAGCAAGCGCTTGGACGAAAGTCAGAGGGGTTCCTGGCCCGGCGTTTGCAGCCCTCCTGCCTGGGCATCGCCCCTTCTGCCAAGGACGAGAGAGGCGGTGGGTGCGCACAGCTGGATCTGCCCGGCAGCACCTGCAGCCTGGCAGCCTGGCAGAGGCTGCCTTAGCTGGCATTTAAAACATAAAGAGTGAAGCAGGCGCTGCCCTCGGTCCCCTGTAGCCCGCGGGCGGGGGAGTTTTGCCGGGCTGCTCCCGGATCCCGCGGGCAGCGCAGCAGCCGGGGCTGGGAGACAGCCTGACCCCCGCACTCCAGAGACCCCACAGCCGCGGAGACCCGCTGGTAAAGGGGTAGGATCAGGCTCGTCCCCCTCGAAGGAGAACTGCGACCTGAACACTGTCGGCAACTTTGTCGTGCCGGGGTTTGTTGGGTTTTGGGGTTTTTTTTTGGTAGGCGGCGGAGGGGCAGCGCAGCCGGAGCCCCGTTAGGGTCTGCGGAGCTGCTCGCAGGGAGCCCGGCGCCCTCCCGTCCCGTCCCTTCGGGGCAGCCTGGGGTGGGCAAAGGCGGCAAGTCACGGGAGGATGTCCTCGGTGTAAAAAGAAGAGCGGAGCGGAGGCACGAGCTGGCGAGCAACGCTTGCTTTGACAAATAGAAGTTTTCCCATTCCTGCCCGCCTCTGCTGCCCAGACCCCACACTTCATGCCGGACACATCAGTTCCTCCATACACTATCAGATGCACACATCTATAGGTATAATTCGTATATAGACACGCGTACATAGACTAAACGCCCTGCATCGGTCATCCACTCGTTGGGGTGTTTTTTTCCTCTGCTGTGAGCTAGTGCAGAGAGGGGTGCAGGGGACGGGGAGCTTCATGCACTCCATTTCGCAGCAGCAACAGTGCGTTGCTGAAGTAACGCTCAGGTTTAGAACAAAAGCCCAGACCAAGAAGGTGGTCAAGAAAAAGGTAATATTTTTAAGAGCTTCTCTGACAAAACAGCACTAGCGACAACAAAAAGTTTAAGGAACAAAAGCACTGAGAGGAACTCCCAAAGAACCGTGTCCTAGAATCACATTATTAGGTCAGTAACACACTGAAATGAACTCAGCCACTTCAGCAACACCTTTGATATGAAGCAAAAAAGTCTGTTCCCTCCAAGATCCCAGGTGTGTGTAAGTTTGTCGCCTTCTAGCATGTTATTATTTGCCCAAATTTACTCGATTGAGGACTCCGATGAAATCCACTAGAACAGATAGAAGTGAAGGTCTCATACCTTGCTTAGTTTTCTAAGCATTACAACTAACCTTTTCTTAAAAAAACCCACAAAAACCAAACAAACAGAACTACCAAAAAGCCAACTACAAACAAAAAAAGTCTCCACAAAACCCCCCAACCTCCTGTACGTGAGCTTTATTCTCTTCCTGTACACTTTAAGGAGCCTCTGTATCAATGAAGCGCTACTCTGAATAACACGGGGAGTCCTCATCAAATGAATGCAATAAGTCGCACGCGTTCACTAAAATCAGCTATGTAAATTCACTTGCTAAAGAAGCACAACCTACAAACTAATTTAAAATTACTCGGAAAGTCGCGTTGTGTATAAGGAATAGAAATGTAACTCAGAAAACAGCAGTCGTCCTATTCAGATTTAGTTGTTGGCATGAGCTGTGGACTAACTGTCGTTAATCACTTGGTAAATATTTTTAGAATATACATTTTTAACTTTTTTTCCATTTCTGTACGCCGGCTCGGGACAGTGGGTTCATACTCTCTTTCTTAGGTAATGCATTCGGCCATTTGTAAATGTCTGCTTCTTAATGTCTGTGTCATTGAGAAAAAAAAATATACCAATTTCCCTCCCCACCCTGCCCCTAACAAAAACCTTTACATCGAACATTAAATGTCATAGTTAACGTTTTCATCTCCCAAGAAATGTTCTGCACAGTAAGTTGTTTCAAACATCAAAACGATTTTCTCTTTCTTTCTACATCAATGCATTTTATTCCTTGTCTTATTTATATATCTGACCAGAAGCCTTCGAGAGATAGACATAGGATATAGAAAACTTTGACCTTACCTGCTCCCTAATGTGCTTGCAGCCAGAAAAAAAAAAAAAAAAAAAAAAAAAAAAAACACATTTTGTTTTTTCTTACCCTTTTTCCAGAGATG